>CM040982.1:6095241-6132984 GCA_022985145.1 Pangasius djambal | reverse complement strand
AAAAAAAAAAAAAAAAAGCTAAGGAATTAAAGATCTCTCCTTACTGACACAAACAAACAAAACAAAATGTTTTTGTGCTACTGCTAGCTCTGGTAGCTTTGAGACATGCAAAAAAAAAAAAAGGTCATAGGAAAGAAAAGAAAACACATGAACAAATGTAGAAATGTATCAAAAAGAAACCATTTGGCCTACCAGAAATCATATACATCAAAAACACTTAAATAAAGTGCTTCAACAAATAATAATAATAATAATAATAATAATAATAATAATAATACACATTTTTATTATTAGCGTGCTGCAAACTTTCAAATTAAAAGCACACTTTCACAACCAAGTTCAGTCTTCAGGCATCCAGTTTGTCGTCTTTGCTTGTCTTGTTCATATAAAAACACACGAGTCAGCGAAGCATACAACAGATTAGTTATGTCTACTAAGAAAGCTGATCTGATCACTAGGTTTCACACACCTGGTTGTCTGGTTATGTTGTACTACTAACAAATGTAAGACTGATTAAACTTGTCCATCATTCATTCTGAAACCTAAAGCCAAAATGGTTACATTTCCCACAACAAGTTCTGCCATCAGATTTACAAGCGAGTGTTTTAGCTGAAGTCCAGAGAGTCCAGATTGTTTTCCACTGTGTGTGTGTTTTTTTTTTATTCATTTATTTTACCCGTAGCCCTTGTACCCAACAGGGTGTTGTGTCGTTGCTAGCAGTTGCTGCTGTTTCGGAACTCGCCGTTCTCGGTGATCTGCAGTTTGCTGGGGTTGGTGGGCGAGATGCCGTTGCGCGTCTGCATGCTGTAGCGTTCCTTCAGCTGAGACAGAGCACTCATCAACCGAGCATTGGCCGCATCCAGAGATGCTATCCGCTTCTCCTACAGACAAAGAGAGAAAGAAAGATTGAAGAAGCAAACAAGCGGAGAAAGTCTAGAGCTTCACATTTAATATTAATGAATACGGCAAACACCAAGTGAGACAGAATACAGTCTAAGATTATCAGCTAGAAAGAGATCATCAACCTAATATCTGGGCTGATATTTGCCTGAAACTCTGGATTGGATTTGTCAGATTTTCCAGTGTATATTTCACCACAGGAATTTGTGTATTCCAGTTTCTTGGTAACATGAAAGCATGTGTTTTTTTTTTTTTTGTCTTATTCAAAAAGAAATAAGAGAGAGAGAGGCTAGTGAGGGAACAACTGTTTATAGCTGCTATAAGGTTAAATGATAATAGGAACTAACTTGTCTCTGAGACGTTCCCCAACATTAAAGACAACTATGGATAAAAAGTATGATATGTCGAGCATTAATAAATGAAAAATAGTAATCATTGGCAATTTGCTGTGAGTATAAGAGGAATAAATCATATTGGGACATTCTGTTATGGGAAAATAAACAACTTTAGAGTACAGTAACTTTGCTTTGCATCATGCTGCATCACAACACCCTGTTGGTGATTATTTTCCTGTAACATTACACCCCACCATGGTTTATTCCTACATACTGTATGTTATATACTCTACAGGTAATACATATGAGCTATAACAGGTTGCAGCTCTCTAAACTAACTAAAAAAAAACACCAGCACTTTTTAAAGCTGGTGGTTGATAAAAAAAAAAAAACTTTATTGGTTGAAACTCAGAGCTTTGATATCAGTATTTTTGTCAAAAAAAGGGGAAAATGGGATAGTGCCAAATAATAATCACAAAGAACGTGGGTCACTGATCATCTCACCAGGTAACAGCACTTTCTTGATTTGAGCTGCTAGAGATCAGACTTTTCTAAGATCATTATTATGCATATGCTCTGAAATTTTTATATGGGTAGAAAATGATAGGTCCAGGTGTAGCAAAAGATGCTCACGTAGCTCGTATTAGCTATAATAAATAAGCAATAATCATAACTGATACTAAGCATGTACAAGCGCAATTTGCAATGCAATTGAAGAAATATGTTAAATCCATTAAATGGTGAAAATACAGTAAAACTTGCATACTTCTGTGCCTACGGCTTGCTTTGTCATCTTTTCCTAAGGCATAAAGGGAGCTGCTTCTCCTTGAAGTGATTTTATTATGAGCACCAGGGGGTGCTGCTGTCCTATCAGCCATAAAATGCTTGGGCTCGCTGCATTCCACTGAACACTGAGCTCAGGGAGAAAGAAAACTTTCCGTCTGGGATCTGTGTAGACCAATCGGGAATTTCCAGTCGAAGAGTTTTCCAAAGTAAACACACTTGACATCACAGTCAAAATGGTGGTGTCTGTGTGGTGAACACTAAGCAGTACTCATTCTGGATCAGTTTTTAACTTTATAAAATGATTCGCAGTTTTCTGTAATTATAGCGTTTCAGCTTTTAACAGAATTTGGATGATTTGGGCTTAACAACAATAGACAGAAGTATTTTTTCCCCCATGTAGTAAGTAGCTTTACTAGTCCTTTTCATTAACATTACTAAAGATGGTTAAAGGTGGTGGTGTGTTAGCAAATTAATTTCTAGGGCACTTTGTTGATCAAGATGGACTGATATATACATGATTTAAGGAAAATGTAAAAGACCTGCGATATTCTTTGTATTGCTGCAGTAATGAGATCTTATGATGCTTGTCCAATTCCATACACAAGAGATGTGAATCTCCCTCTTTCAGACGATATGATTCACATTTCGATATGTATTATATGATATAATACTCTTAAACAATTAACAATTTAATGCAGTTCAATATTATTTGGTTCCGTGTCATTACGAGTCGATTCAGGTCCAATCTAATATGATTCAGGGTAGTTAAATTTAAGTTTTACACTGTGTCGTACAGTAATCCCACTACTCCATCTATTATCATTCAACTTAGCTATATGATTAGATACTGACCTGATCCAAAATGATTCAGTTTAGCAATTTATGTTTTACACCATGTCATACTTTAATCCCACCAACCCGTCTATAGGCAATGAGAACATTTGAAGTTTGGAGAAATTTAAAATTTTATGCATTAAGAAAATTTTTAATTTTGGGGGTTGTCTCTTGCCTTCAAGAGCTGAAAGAAATTCAAACTTTTGCTTTCTCTCTCTCTCTCTCTCTCTCTCTCTCTCTCTCTCTCTCATACACACACACAAAACGTTTTGATAGCACTATCATTTTCCTTTTCAATTTGAAGAGGATGTTGGCTTGTAAATGCAGCAGTATCATAGGCTGCAGGACTGATTTTCCGATTCAAATCTTCTTTTTAAACCCCTACCATACACCTACTAGCCTGCAGACATTCATTTGGAATAAAATAACTGCCTTCCAAATCCACTGAACACAAACTCTCTCCAAGTAGCATCTAAAATCCAGTGTGTGGAACTGCACACTGAGGCTGTTTGGTGTTTGGTGCTCACCTGGGCTTCAATGATCTTCTGTTTGGAGTCAACAATGGCCTGCATATCTGCATGGTCTTTTTTCAGCTCCTCCTCGACCGACATTAACCTGCAATTCAAAAGCCCCAGAGAAGAAGGTGTTAAAAAAAAGTGTCCGAAAGACATCCAACATCCAGTTATCCGATCAAACTTTAATAGGCTGATCCTTAGACATGCTGGTTAGATTTATAATGACAGAAGTCGACATGAACAAAAAATCCGCATATTAAACCGATTAAAGGCCCTGAGCAAACTCAAGGACGTAACTACAATCATGAGATCTTTGGAGAAATTTGAAACCTGTGTTTATTAAAAATGGGACAAAAAAGTGGACACAGACCTAGAAGCTGAAACAAATCACATGATCGTGAGAGCTCTGTGTTCCTCTGTGTTCACCTGGTGATGATGCTTTTCATCTGCAGTTCTTTGTCTTCCTGCTGCCTGCGTAGTCGCTCCTCAGCATCCTCCAGCCGAGCCTGGTACTCCAGCAGCATCTTCTGCGTTTGCTCATCCTGGGCCTGTAGACGTGACTCATACTCCTCGAGCTTCTTCAAGGCCAGCCGGAGACGCTCTTGTAGCATGCTGATCTCCTGCTGATACTAGAGGAAATGGGGGGAAGAGAAAGGGAATTACACTTTTATGGATTATTTTTTTATTTGTAGCCAGAGGTCGTATGATTGCTGGGCGTAACAATTGTCAATGTTGGAAAAGTTACACCAATATTAGTGCTGCATACAAAACACAGTGGCAATTTTTACAAAAAAATGTAACGAAGGGTTCAGATCTTATTGGGAGTCTAGATGTTGCTTTATTTCAGACAGGGGCACTTGGAAGAATACTTATTCCCAGTATCAACTGTACACATATGCACTGTTTAATATAAGTCAGGTTTCCTAATCTTTTTAGTAAAAAGACTTGACACCAATTGCTCAGGGAGGCTCTCAGCTGTAAAATTTGATAAAAGAGGTTGATGGAGAGCAAAGAAAAGAGCAGTGAGGGACAAACATCATGTAAGGAGACTTTATTTAATATTTATGGAAGGAGTCTCTAGTGTCGGTGTTGGTTTTCTGTCACCGGAAAGTCTTCAGGACAGAATTTTGTGCTTTGTGGTTTCTGTGTAACATGACAGTCTTAAAGAGAGCCTGGTGAGGGAATGGCTGTTTATATATATATATATATATATGCTATGAGGTGATAAACAGGAGCTTCGTGCACTTTCTTAGTGAAACACTTATATATATATATATATATATAAAATATGTGTGTATATATATATATATAGACACAGGACTGAAATATTAAGCAGAGGAGAGAGAGTGAGTGAGCAGTGAGTACAAAAAGGAACATAAACTAGAGCCTGTATCCATCACCCTTCTGAACAAGGCCAAGTTATAGGACAGGGCCAAATATAAAATAACCAGTCATGAAGAAAATAACCCATCAGCCTTCTCGTACTGTCTTCTTGCTTCAAGGTCACTCATTTCTACAGCTACTTGTTAAAAATTCATTGTAGACCTTTGGAAAAACACACTGTACATGGTAAGAGTTACACTGTAGAGTTCATAAACCTGTGTAGTGTACGTACTAAACCTGATCTGCTTTAGTGATCAGGAAATGTAGGATATATGTAGGGAGGGGATAGGAACAGTAGTGATAAAAATACCCAAGATTCTTTATAAATCTAAATGTAATATAACTAAATTAGCATTATCCTCAGTCCTTCATTTACAATTTAAGAGCCTTTCCAGAACAGAGCTAATAATATCAGCATCAGGAGACAACTGGACCCTGCAAGTGATGAGTGTTCACACGCCAAAATAACCCTTACTGTAAGTCATTAGCACCTCCAGGTACCTACAGTACCTTCTGTGTGCTTAATCCCCTACTCTACATTCACACTAGCAGGTGATGAAGCGACAGATGGCTATTCATTATCTTTGTATGTGACATAGAGCTGTGATTCCAGCAACAGTGAAAAGAGACCAGGATAGAAACTTTATAAATAAAAATAAAGCATGGAAGGAAGTAGCAGAGATTGCCTCAGGTGATGATATGTAGCTAGTTAGCTTGCTTTGTTAAAGCCTAGCACATAACATGTAAATCAACAACAAAAAAAAAAATTCATACTGATTAGTGCACTGTTTAATTTGTGTTGAACATGAACAATTTAATTTGTGTAGAACATGTAGAGCTACTACCATTTCTAGAACTAAAACTAAAAACAATGCTGGACAGCACATGCCCTAAAAACAACAACACTAAAGACTTGTCACTTGCAGGTGTGAACATATGGTTAAACTTAAGACCTGTCAGTGTGTGTCCAGTATTTCAGTCCTTACCCTTGCAACTTCATACAATACATTTCTATTAATTTTACCGCAGTTACTAAATAGTCTGCTTTAAGATAAATAACTGAACAATAAAGATGGAATATAGAGGTTTAGCCATCATGGTTAATTATGTGCATAAGTGTAGTGGGTGTTACCTTTTCAGCCTGGCTGAGCTCATCCTTGTTGAGTAGGTCTTCCCTATGTTTGGAATCTGGGTCAATTCCCTCCTGCTCCAGATACTGCGCGTTCATATTTAGCAACCATGCAGCAGTGCGGTCCAGAGCACTAGGATTCACTGGAGATGGGGCCTGTTTAAATTCCAGATAAAATACACCCAATACACACATTTAGATGGGAGACCAGTACAATTATTCCAAACTGTGAAAAATTTCTAACCAAGAAAGGTTTTTCAGTGAGGACTATTATTATACTACCAAGTTTCTACTCCCCATTATTAATATGCTTTTTGCTCTTTGGTCTTGCTCTCACAGGACACAGCAAGATAAACTCAACAAGGTAAACTAAAATTTATCATCCTAATTGCATTGTCTCTGGGCTGCTTGTTTTATTAACATTTTGTTTGTTTGCTCATTTTAACAATTCGGCAAGTTTCCAAGCACGTACCTGCACAATGTACATTCACTTTTAAAAAGGCATTAGATGTTGTCTTAAAAGTTTTCAAGGTGACAGGAGCACTTGGGCCGGCTGGGGGATGCTTGATCAATTTTTAATGAAGATTCATTCTGTCAGACTTGAGACGAACAGTTTGGCCAATCTGTGCAGTCATTTAATCAAGTGTGCTCAGTGTCTCTGCTCAGGCTATTAATTCAGCCTGTCTGCTTCATTCCCACCCGCTCGTCCAGCTGTGAGTTAAATGCCACACTTTTAACTCGACTAAAGAGTTTAACTTGCGTGATTACACCAATAAGCCAAAAAAAAAAAACTTTTGCCCAAAGTGAAAGCTGGTAAACACTCTAATTACAGATATTCATATTAGAGTGCTAGATACATGATGACATCATTTATTACAGATGCCAAGATGTGATGTCTTCCTACAAAATGTTGTGGAAATACATTTCCTATGTATCAATGTTTTAATTAATTACTTCGAATGTTACAAGAAAAAATTGACATTATCTGAGCTTATATTGTCTATAGCTTTAATCATTAGCTATGCTGAGTTAGCTAGTCAGTTTTCTTTGCAAATATTAGCTGGCTAAATTAGTTTGATTGTAACAACACATAATATTTGTAAATATTTGTGTAGCGTCAGTCTATTACTATCTGTAGTGCAGGAATGAGGCTGGCTGTGTTCACCTGTTTGTGCAGTGTGCGTTGTTTGGTCTCGGGACTGTCTCCTTTAGAGGATGAGGACTGCTGCCTCAGCCTGGCTCCGTTGCTGGGCCAATCAGGAGATGATGATGACATCATGCTGCCACTGGAGGGCCGTGGATAGGGTGTAGTATTGAGCATGCTGGGAGGAGTACGTCCTCGAGTGACTGCGGGCGGAGGAGGCTGATCAATCCGCCTCTGTGGGCCAGCGCTGTTCTGTCTTGGGACATTGGATTGGTGTTGGGTCTCGGTGAGGGACATCTGTCTTCGTGTAAACTCACCAGAGCGTCTTGCAAAGTCATCAGTGTTACTTGGCCCTGCTCCTCCACTTCCAGACCCTGTGCCCATGCTGGCTTGTGTGATGAATGTGGGCTTGATCCCTAGTGTGGCCACATCCTCAGGATTGCCCTGGGAGCCAGTAGAGCTTTGGCATTCTGAACCCGAATCAGCAGTGCCACGTGGAGACACTGGCATAGCAGCCGCCATCTGGTACACAGGGTTCTGGAAGCAAAGAGGAGCTAGCAGCTGTGGCCGACCAGGTGCACTCTCTATGCCTGGTGTAGTGGGTGTTTGCCCACTCTTCCTCAGAGTAGGCCCTCCAGCTGTGCCACCTTTCAGAGTACGGGCAACCCATGCCCCGGTGCCCGGGGTGTCATTGGTAGGGTCACTGGACACTGTATTGACGCTACTCTCAACACTTCTGCTGTCCTGTAGATCCACCATGGACAGGCTCTTGCTGCCATTGGAGATCTGCATGTCTGGCTCATTGGCCTCTGAGTAGCTGGAGCTGCGAGCTGGAGATGCCTGGACTCCCGAGGCCCTAGTCACGAAGAACAGATCCTTGTTCTCAGGGGTAGGAGATGGCAGCCGGGTGAAATCCACCATCCTGCAAATGAATAAAGTTACAGCTCAGTTTATGACCTGCCTGACTGCATTCATTAGCATGGCTGATATATATACTAATGACAATACCTTAACAGTGTAGACAAGTGTTACCAATCTAAGTCCTGGAGCACACCTTCCCTGCACATTTTTGAGTTTTCCACTCACATTGATTCAGGAAGGGACTTTTATTAATTGCATTAATAGGGGGTACTTCAGGACTGGGATTGAGAAAGGGATTGTTCTCATGCAAATTCAGATAGGCTACTACAATGTATCACTATAAACAAAATGCAGCACTAGAATACTGTAGGTATTCAATAAATTAAGAATCTGTGTGGTAAAAGGTTCACGAGAAACATTAGGAAGAAGATCCTACTGGTACCACATACCTGCACTTTTACACTTATCAACAAGTATACTGGAATTATTTTCAGTTTATCTGCTAACAAGGTGCTATATCTATCTCTCATTTCAGCTAGTTCCTCTTGACCACCAACAGAGTTGAGGAAATGCTAAAACTGGAGAATGTGCACACTAATCACTTTACAAAACAATGCACCATCAGCAGCTTTAATTAAGCCCTATAATGTTTTGAAAAGAGCTCTGTTTGGGGGCTGCTGAGATAATAAAGATCTTTTATAGCATCAAATAAAGTTATAATGAAATAATTAAAGGTTTAATTCCATAGTACCACTTCTCACTGAGTGTGGCTTAACTTCCATAAAGAGGCTTTTAAAAATGTAATTTCCTTTATTTCACACTCTGTAGTACACACTTCATCTACATCCTATAACATCTTGATTAAAAACCTTATTTTTGCCCAATTACTGCTAACAGAATCAAATTACTTTTATAATGAAGTCATGTCCGCTGCAAAGTTTGTCCACTTTTGTGTATTTATTGTGTATTTATTGTGCTGTATGTAGTGTACATATGTATGTAGTGTACATATAAAACAGAGCAGTTTTACAGCCTTGAACTCCATTTATATATATATATATATATATATATATATATATATATATATATATATATATATATATATATATATATAGAGCACTGTATACATAAGGAGACTCAAAGTTGAATGACAGTGCAGTGTGACCACCTAAACCCTCATCACTTTACAGAGCTTTATGAGAACTCGTACTACAGCAATAACACATGTGCAATGGACAGTTTAACAAGTGCCTAAAGCTTTACACAAATTACATACTAGCAGAACTGATCCTGAGTTACATCTCCAGTGCCGACATACTCATGAAGTACATTACATTCATTGCAAAGCAGCTAGTGAACAGAACATGAATGTTAAATTGGGAGCTGTACAGGATTGTCTCTTCTTACCCGCTGAGCTCCGTGTCCATGACTAGTTTGTGCAGACTGGTTGAGACGCTGCAGCCGGGCATGCTGGGAGAACCCACACGCTCTGTAGGGGAGGACAGTGGCGCTCCGGTGGGGTTAGTCAGCGCCACATTTACATCTCTCAGGATCCGGACCAAAGGCCCCAGTTTAGTTGCCGTGCTCTGAAAACATAATATGCCATTGAACACAGCATGTTACTGATAAAACAACAGGCTAAAGCACAACAGAATTAATTAAGATTAAGTGTTTTATTAAACTTCTTTATGTTGCGTGATATGCATTCTACCACCTAGAATATTGAAAGAAGCTGTGTTTCTCTGTTCCTTTTAATTACTGGAAATTGTTGAGATAAATAGCCTGTAAGGCTTAACTTAAGAAGAGAAAAGGCATCAATAATTTAACAAAAAATAAAGTAATGCAGACACGTCACTTGTAGATGCAGCTTAATTAAAAAAAATACTATAGCTAATGAGTGTGGTCTATAGAATTTTAAAAGAGATTTCTAAATTTACACACACACCTGGTCGAGCTGAGCGACAGCCTCAGACAGGAGCGAGTGGAGTGTGGAGAGCTCTCGGCCCAGGTCAATGTAGCCCTCGAAGCCTGCTGTATTGGAGATGGTCTCTGGGTTGGAGATCTCCAGCAGGAAGCGTTGCATGTTGGTCCACTCATGCTCCAGGAACTGGTTCATGAAGGACATGTACTCCTCCTTACTGCCAAACCTAACACAACAGAAACAACCCATGATGAGAATCCCTCTTTTCTGCACAGTTTCATGTGTCCTTGTTCTAACAGACCTGATTCAGCTCACCAGCTATTAAATCAATAACTAGGAAAAATGTCCAAATAATGATCCATTTTAGCAGCACGTTGCTCATGAACAGGCTGGCTAGCATATGCTGCTATCATCGCATAATTATCTGTACCATAAGAAGTGAGACTGACACATATTTACAAGACATCAATCATGAATAAACGATGGATTCTGGCTTGAATTCAGTCAGCGTATTTTTGAGAACAGACTGTCCACTATAATAAATGGCTGCAAATCTCCACTAATAAAATCTGCAAAAATGTTGGATGGATTCTGAGGCTGAGGAGAAATGTGAGTTTTTCCTGTATGTTCAGGGCTTCACTGACTGATGCCTAAAAGTGGCTGCTGCTTTTTCTAAACCTGCATTTCCACCACGTCTGCTTATGCATGCTGTGTTACCAGAAAATAAGTATCTCAGTCTTAAAAAATCTCTCAAAAATCTCCTGTTTTTACTTATTATTATTATTATTATTATTATTATTATTATTATTGCTAACGCAATTTTTGGCATCAGGAATTTATCAATAAAACAATGTGTCAGTAACAAATGAATTTTTTTTGTCTTATTCACTTCAGGAGAGAGAAAAAAGAGGCTGGTGAGGGAACGACTGTTTATAGCTGCTGTAATGTAACTGTTAACAGCAACTAACTTGTCTTGCAGATGTTACACAACATTAGAAACGAACTAAATTGGATAAAAATTTGTGAGTGTCTTTCTTTATAAACAAAAAATCGGCAGTGTTGGCAAACTGCTCCAGTTAAGGAGGAATAAAAAAACACCTTTGGGATTTTTAATTATTTATTATTGTTAATTATTTTCCTATAACAGCACTTTCTGTTATGTTTGATTCCTTACTTAACAATAAAACTACCTGTGAATAATAATAATAATAATAATAATAATAATAATAATAATAATAATAATAATAATAATAATTTTCTGTGTTTTTGCCATTTACTAAAAACCCAATATGTGTTTTAAAAAAAATCACACATATTCATAAATAATATACACATACCACAGACATGATATATGTAAATACTGCTATAAGGTTATGGTTTAAGAAGATTGTAAACATTGGAAAACAAAGTTTTTGAGATAAAAGCTGTATATGAGATGTGTTTGTTTAATAAACAAAGGATGGATGTATCTCAGCTTTCATTTCCATTTGTTTCCATAAATCAACTGGCTCAGACTAATGAAGTGCTTAGTGAGCTGAATGATGAATGTGCAAGCAGGAAAGTTCTAAACCTGTCCACGTCCCATGCACTGGCACTCACTTGGTGAAGTTGGCGAGGTTCTGCGTGACCTTGGCAATGAGGGTGAGCGTGCGCGCCGTGCGGTCGTCGGGATATTCCTGCATGAGGTCAAAGAGTGACGGGGACATGATGGCGGGACACAGAAATCGCAGGAAGAGCGAGGCACTGATCAGCCGCTCACTGATGTCTGGCCGGCCGCGATTACTGCACTCCTGCCTCCAGGACGCAAACACCTCCTTCAGCTCGCGTGGGAACACACTGCAGTGATGAGAAGAAGGGCAGAAGTTTACTAAATTGCACTAAAGCTATTGTACTGGGTTAAAAAAGGACCTTTACGTTACAACTAATCTAAGGTTAAAAATGAAAGACATAAACCTTAGACATAAATTCAACAAAACTTGACAGTGTGTTATGCTGCCCTGTGACACAGCGTGAGCGGCAGCTCAGAAAGACTTTACGCTTCCCTGTTGGTAGCTGTCGTATGATAGGGGAGAGCCAGCTAGTAGCTTGGCATTGGCAGGTGACCAAACTGGGGGGAAAGAAATGCTAAAAAATCACCATGTGCAGGAATTTCCCAGGTTGCCACACTTTGGGAAATGTAACACAATGAATTATGGTTGCCATAAATTTCTTTTCTCTTTATTTGGTCTAAACTTTGGGATTTGACTATATGAAGTTATACAATGAAGTGGAGCACTTAGAAAAAAATAGGGAAGAGGGATCAAACTAGATATTCGATTCAATTTGTAATCAGAAAAATGTAGCAAATAACAGTTCAACAACAACAAGAAGAAACTAGATGTACAATGTGAAAAACTGCTTTTCTCTCTCAGACTGTATTGAATCAGTATTGAGTCAGTATTGCTATGTGTATTTAATGTAGTCTTTAGACGCTCTCTCTAAACACTTTGATTCCCCTCGTGTGGTCTTGCTTCGATTTTCATATCGGCATTATAACAACCCTGTCCTCCCACCGAGGCATCTAATCAGGCCTAATCTACTGTCTAGTGCAGTTTGAAATAAAGATTAAAAAAAAATAAAAAATAAATAAAAAATAAAAGTCTGTAGTGAAGAGTTGTGGCCCAGTTAAGAATTGATTGCTTATCTGAGGCAGAACTGGGATTCAAATTAAGATTCCCCTCAAAGGCAGAGGAAATTGGACTTGGGCGAGCTGTCGAACGCAGGACCAATTTCTTTACTCAGCATGATTTCTGCTATAACTGGGATTATAGTCGTTTTCCCACACAGTCTGGGAGAAGAGGTTTCGCTTCACTCTTAGCACTTGCTGGAGTTTTTGTACACCGTAGGTGTTGCTGGGAATGCTAAGTAAACACACTCAGACACATCTGAAACCAATAAAACAATGCTTTGTGAAGCACTTTACCCATGCTGCTGTGACCAATATGCAGCAAAACATATAGCATAAATAGAGCAAAAAAAAAAAAAGCTTCGAAGCTTCCACTCCTTTATGTGTTAGGTACAATCCTGCTGCTTTATTAAACTTGTGCTTTAGTGAACAGGCATGTGGATGAAAATATTTGGTTTTAGAAACACGGTTTGAGAAGCAGGTTGTTATCAACTGTACGTGGACAACAGCGAACCTTCAGTATTATATTGTTAAGCCAAGGTGGACACATGGACAGAAACAGAAGACAAGATCGGCCATGCAGGATTTACCATAAGCTAGTTACGCTCAGTCTCTGAAGGATTTGATATTATGTAAGGTTATCTAGTTAATGTTAGCAATTGATTTCTAAGGATGCTTCCACACCAACTGATGCATTTTCATTTGCTTGACATTTAGTTTGTTGCACATAATTAACTGAACCAAAACAACAAAAATATAAAAACAACAAAAAGACTGATTAAGGGGCGTGAGACACTTTCATTCAAAAATCAGGTCAGAAATATTGTGATGGAAAAGGTAAACAAAATTTAACCAAGTGCGCACAGAAATCACAAAAATCACCCGAGCACCAAGAACACAGAGCCAGTACTAAAAAAAAATTTATAATTATGTAAATAACTATTTTTGTGTGATGGATCAAGGATTTTTTTTTCATCAGTCCAAATATCCAGAACATATCACGCTCCTGCAGAACTACAGCTCTGTCCTGTGCTTCAGTTTGTGATTCGTGGCACAGTTTATCAGCTTTTTTTTATTTTATTTTTTTTAAAAAAAGCACTTCCTGCAGTTGGATCAAAAATATGAGTCACTTACTGCAAATAAACCACACTCACTTAGAAGTTCACTTGGAAGCGGCCCAAGACCTCCTCGCTCAGACACACTTGGACCAGTTGTTTTGGCCTGATTTGGTGTGAATGCTATGTTCTCACCTATCTAACGAACCACAGCGAGGGTGAAAATGCACCAGGCTTCGATTCAATCAGACTAAACACTGCATATGTGAAAGAATCCTAAGTGATAGTTTCTTAAATGAACTGTTTTACAAACATGAATCATCTAATTTAGTGACTAATTTAGTAATTTTGTGGCGAGGTTTGAATTTGAGCTTTCCTTATGTCAGGTCTTTTTTTGTACACTTTTATCTGAGGAGTCATTTCTGTCTTCCAGAGTTTATGCTCTTTTTCCTCTGAAGAACGTTAGCAAAAATACATTCTACATTTTCAATATTCAGCTTTTTATCAGTAACCTTGTGTATCATTATTCTCTTCGGTATTACCTAGTGAGGCGAGCGAAAAAAAACAAACAAAAAAAAATCAGCTGTCTGACACAAATATCTCAACCAAAGTAGTTTTTCAAAAATTTACTTTGAAAATTGACTTCCTCCTCCAAGGTCATTAGGTCATTTCTGGAAATTACTGCATCACCTCTGTAAAGGTCACACTTACACTAGCTTTTTATTAGTGACGTTTGATGAACTTTGACACACTGACAAACACCATGAATGTTTTGTGTTGACCTCTGAAGGTTACATTTACATTTTTAATTTTGCTGCTTCAACATTTTTTAATTCTCTTACACAGAGAAGTCGTGATTAGACAGTGCCGATTTACCAAAATGATGGACTACTAGATTAGAGGGACAGATTTCATTACGCCACTCTGTGTTCTTTCTGTGTATTTACTGCTGGTGGTGCAGGTGTACAGGCAGGAGTATGGAGCATTACCAGTAGGAGTTGATAATCTTGCAGAAAGCGAGCTCACAGCACATCTTCAGATTGCTCTGGTGCTCGGCCAGGTCGCTGGAGGAGCACTTCGATGGATCCACTTCGCAGTTTTCATCTGATTCGTACAGCGCTTTGATAAACTCTCCTGACACACACACACACACACAGCAAGTGTAAGGCTATTGAGCAGGGAACGGAAAAATGTAGGGACCTTTTGTTATAGCATATTTTCTAATACCCAATACAATATATAAGCCATATGCCATATGGCATAAAAATATGGAAGCAACAGAATTCTTAATAATGAAATTTAAACACCAATGAATTCATTACTTTGAAAACTACATATCCATATTTATTTGTTTGCATTAACCTCCTGGAAATGAACTCTTAAAATATTTCAGTGCTCAGGATTTTAAAATTCACGTTTTCAAAAAAATCGATCATTTATACAAAATATTTTTCAAATTCAGATTAATTTCTCAGATAGTTAACTAGTCATATATTTAATAATTCACCTTGAACAAATATGGTACTTTCCCTGTGGAGTACAGTATATTGCAGCACAGGAGGCAGCAGCAATGCTCGAAGTAAATGTGAGACACATGATCTTCCCAGCAGATTTACTATATGAAGAACATTTCTCCCCTCTTTTAATATAGCAGAGAACAAAGTAAACCCTATTGTGCTGCAATATGCTGCAGTGTGTATGTGTGTGAGAGTGGAGGGCTTCTGTGTGCAATTGCTTTTATCTGCAAGTTACTTGGATGTTATTTTTAAAGCAAATCTAACAATGTGAACTAATAGAGAGACTGAAACTGATTATATGCCTGCTTCATTTTGAATTTGAAATGTTCAGTCATAAGCATGAAATTTACTTTCAGATTTTTCACAAACCACAGAATTCAATTTCAGTCTCACTATTAATTCAAAATTCAATTTCAGATGGTATGATACAAATTTTCAATAATAACATTCAAATCCAGACTTCTGCATTTAAAATCAAATGTCAAATTGCATGATTCTAACTAATCTGTCTATCATTTGTTCAATCCAATTTGAAATTAACCAAATAGAAACACCAAAAAATTTCTCTTTGTCTATTTTATTTCTGCAAAACAAACATGGATTGTTTCAAATAAAACCAACATTCAAACCCTGAAATTCTCAGCTTTGTCTCATTTTTCATTTACCATTTTCTTAGCAGTAAAATAGGAAATACAAAAAATGAAAATCTTTCTTTCCTCACTTTGGTTACCTGCCAATTCCTACCCACCAGCCATCTCTTCCCTATCATACAACAGCTACCAACCAGGGAGAGAGAAGACTACCGTGTACTTTCTCCATAACACACTCTGAGGAAAGTGCTATCTACCCTCTCCCGCATCATATGGAACCATATACAGATATCATAGTAAAATTTTTGATGATGGAATGACGTACACTGATATATCTGCTAATCTGACTCAAACTGGTGTAGAGGAATGCTTGGCCATTTGTTGAGCCCACAGTATCATTGTGTTTAAGGTAGCCTAAGTTTCTTTTTTTCATATTTAATTTGACCACTGTGTATGCCTATTAAGCATAATGATATTGTGGGCTCAGCAAATTTTCCTCATTTATCAACCTGATCACTGCTGTACTTCCTTCGGGGTCAGAACAGACGAACTGTTAAAAACACCTAAAATTCACTATACAGACCAAAATTCTAAAATGTCATACTCAAAGTCTAGATTGTATAATAAAATAGAAAAAAAATGCTACATGTTGGAAATTTAACTAACTACTACAAAATAGTCTCTCATTTCAGGATCAATTGCCTTTTTTTTGTATTTTTTTTTTCCAAAGTGAATTTTGCAAACTGAATTTGACTATATGAATCTGAATGCTGAAAAATACTATGTGAATGTAGATTTTTGTAAAATGCCAATCGTAAAAGGTGAATCCTACTTTGAACTTCAAGGAGGTTAATTCAAAACAAATAAGTACAGACGTGTGGTTTTTCCAAGTAATATTTTTCAATGCTATGAAATCAGTGGTGTTTTCATGACTAAAAATTCAAACATTAGCATTCACATCTCTGTCTCTTTTTTGCTTCCATAAAAACAAATTCTGTTTTCCAAATTGTGGATGTCATGAAAATGAAAAGCTGCCTGAAGAGAAAAAACACCAAGCCCTTAAGAGAGAAAGGGTCAAAGCCTAGAACTCTTCTCTCTTTGACCATCATGCCAGTGACCAGTAAGCCTTCAAGGAATTACTGATCTCTTAAATTATTAAATAATGCTCTGAACACAGGCACTTACAAATAAAAAAACAACAAAAATGAATGAATTATTGATTTTTATGTACTCTAGATAGTACAAGTGTATCACTAGAGCAATAGCCAAAAGACCTTACGCTGGATTGAAGGTAACAGTGAACATGGTGCTTTCTTTAAACAGAAAATTGTTTCATCATTAAAGCTCTGAAGAAATGAACAGACTTTTTAAAGAAAAAGCTCAAATCTTACCTAAAGCATCCTGCAGGTACTTCTGGCCCACCAGTTTGAGATATTCCTCGATAGCTTTGGTGGCCAGCGTGTTCTCCCGAAAGATCAGGTGCTCGTTGTCGCCACACCGATCTACCTCTGACATCATCAGATCGGTCAGGAAGTCCTGCATCGTGTATAAAGAAAAACAACAAAATGACACAATGACATGAGAACACAATGACATTTATGATAAAATGTCACAATTTACAATTTTAAAATGGAATTATGCGATTCCAACATGAATGAACCACGCATTTAATAAAATGATCACCACTTTGAATTGGCTGGCCACCAGTGAAGCTGTTTTTTAGCATTTATGGAATTATAATAAAATCATCAACTTTGCAGTATTGATGGCCATCCCATCGTTGAATATATTAGTTGGGTTTTTTTTAACCAGTGAAAAAAAGGTCAAATACTTGTTACATGTTTTAAGGAATTTGTGCCTAACATATTTGTTAACTCATACTTAACACTTTCAGAATGTCATGACAAAACTTTGACTTCTTTCTTTTAGATCTTTTAGACTATTTTTCTGTCGATTTTTGCCTTATGTGTGGAATTGTCTTATTTAAAGATAGACTCACGTTTCATTTTTTATAAGTTATTGCAGATAATTTGTATAACAGATAAATGTGTGTTCCCTACTTCACTCAGAAACCATGGGGCGTGAAACCTTTTACACACAAGCATAACATGAACTTTTAAGGTCGAGTGGTTAGAAAATTGAATCTGAACAAGCTAATGGTTAGCTAAAGCATAATCTCTGTTAATACAATTTGATGATGCTATAATTTAATGGAAACTACGCAAACCACAAAAGCACAGAGCACATCACACATTCTGTAATCAATCAGCAGCTTTTTATACTGGGGTACAGGACAGTCTTTGCTGGAAGGAGATGTACTGCAAGTTTAATATCCAGTCTGATCAGACGGTTCTCTTATCCTGTTCTCTCCTTCTTTCTGTGTTTCATTCTATTATTCTCTCTCTTTGTTTAAGTAAGTTCACAGAACCCAGAAAAGTCAGAGAACTGGCCCTGACCTCTCTGGACTGGTTGAAAATCAGTAAAAAAAAAAAAAAAGTGTTTGCATTGTATTGACTGTTTCAAGATGTGGAAAGAAGTGAATGATTTATATGGTGTCAGAGTGGCTAAAAAATAAAATAAAGTTATCCACTTGGTGGCAAACTATTGACTGTACACTACTTTACAAAGAGAAAAATACATATCATTTCCCGTGACAATCCCAGACTGAAAGGAAAACACTGACACGTCATGTCCACACTGTCATGTGCACACACAGCTATATTTTCTCGATTCCTGAGATCAGATGTGTCAATACTGTAATCATGATACTCAGTGGATAACATGTTTCCTGTGAGCCCTCCAATCTTGGCTGGACTCAAAGCAACAGGGATTCAACATGGCCGAAAAGGCTTATTCTGGTGAGCTCAGCTCGGCTCTGGCTTCCTGGAGGTTCTGAACCGAAGCCCTGCTGCTAATCTGCTAAGCTCTCAGTGCTCCAGCTGCATCCCATCCTCCCAGACTTTACTCAGCATCATCAGCATTCAGAGGACTTGAGCACACTGAGCAAAGGCCACATCAAGGAAGGAGCATCAATGCACAGTGCAAACACAGGAGGATGGGTTTTATTGGATGAAAGAGCTGAGTGGAAGAGAACAGCTCAGATGACTCAGGAAAGCAGAGTGCTGTATACACAATTAATTGAATCACAGCACTAAGGTTCAGATGAACTAAAGCTTTCTGGCAGTGTAATTTTTGTTAATGTTTATTCGTGTAAGGAAGGCATGTAAAGACATGCTGTTTTAGGAAAATAATCAACGCCGGGGTGATGTGATGTGGCCCCATGTGAAGTGGAGTTACACTTACGACCCCGCAGTTGATTATTTTCCTATGACAGCACATTCTAAAGCATTTTATTCCTCTTATACCACAGCAGTTGGCCAATGATTACATTTTTAGTTATTAAAGAACATGTCACTTTTTATCATGTTACATGTAATATCTGCTATGTTATAGCAGCTAGAAACAGTCATTCCCTTGCTTGCTTTTGGAGTTAATAAGACAGAAGAAATGCAACTGAGAAAACACAAAATGCAATATTCTCAGTCCTTTCTCGTGCTGGAACATTTAAAACAGCTTTATCTCTGACTGTTACAAAGTGCTGACACTGGAGACTCCTTCCATAAATGTTAAATAAATGTTAAATTCCTATAGAAAACCTCATCATAGCAAAGATGATATTTTTGTTTCTCAAATAACTTTTTAATCTGTTTAGATTATGTGGAGCATCCCTCATACATGTCCCTATGTGTTTGCTGTTACTATAGAAAAGATAACGTATTAGAATGTGCACATTAATATAAACCGTTTTTACTTGCATTTGGAGACAACACTAAAACTAATGTGAGTTGCCTTTAAGAGAAAAGAGGCAAACTTATGTAGCTCTGCTTTGACTGGGGGTGGGGCTAATTTATGGGCCAGAAAAAACAAACCAAAACAACCAACAGAGAAGCAGCAGTCTGTAAGTCAACCAATCTATCAAGTTCCTATCCTCAATAATTTATATTTCATTTTTTATTGCGTTCAAACCACCGAAACAAAGCAACTAAAAAGTTTGTCTGGAATTTGTCTGTTGCGGTTCGAGGTGGCATTTCATCAAAACGCCAGAGCTACACTGATGACAGGTTCCCTTTAAGGTATCTAAAAGTTGTTAAAGTGCCAGTGAGAGTGTGTTTCTGTGTGTGTGTATATACATATATATACTGTATATATATATATATATATATATATATATATATATATATGTGTGTGTGTGTGTGTGTGTGTGTATGTATGTATGTATGTGTGGTGGGGGGTGGGGTGTCTACTTAAAAAAAGAGCCCCAGGCTCTCGACTAATGACCCCAGCATCCCAAAAGGGGCCAGCAGAAAAATGACTTTCTGCACATGCACACACACACACACACACACACACACACAGAGAGTTGCATATGCACACCCACACACCATCACTCTTGTGCGAATCCCAGTGAGACCCCTTGGGCAGTGGCTGCATGAATAAGAGCTCATTAGCAGGGGGGCAGAGGCTCTGAATCCCCACCTCAGTCGCACTGTGCACACACTCCATCAGACCTCCACAGGGAACTGATTCAATGACCAGCCCTGCTCCGGTATGATCAATACTCACTCCACAAACACAATAGTTCTTTAATCCTGTGTCAGAGTTGCCTCTGTTGTAATTGGTTTTAGATTCATGGTATCGATGTACTGAGATATGATTTCTTGTGCTTGTGCAAATGTAGCCATTATGCGGGGGAAAAGTTATATTATGTGGAAAAACGTCTAAGGCCAAAAGCATGATGTCCACATTTCTAAAACAGCAGCTACCTCAAATTTAAGGATAGAAATCCACATTGACCACAAAGGACATCGCTCATGCAATTCAGCTTCATACTTCCCCTCATTCATGACTGCGCACTGAACTCCCGACAAAACCAGGAAGCCAAAGGCATGCGAGGCGACCCTGATTGACCTTGTTTATGGTAACCATGTCACGGCTTAATGAAAGACAATACAGACACTGACCAGCTCCGGCCTCCGCTAATGAAAGACAATACACTCCCAATATACTCCCTGGCTAATGCCCTGTGTAATGACAGAGCATACCATAACTGACTGATTTAGTCCAGCGCTAATGACAGGCTAAGACCGACACTGACCACTTTGACCAGTTCAGAAATGATACATTATAGGTTCTGTGGCCAATGAAAGTCCTTCGTTGTGCATGGTGAAGACAAGAACAGAATTTAAGCTAAACAATGCTCCACATGACATTTTTACAACATGCAAAACCTCATCCATAGGTACTGGGAATGTATTATGATCTTTCATAACCTATTAATAAATTTATCAACAACACAATTTGGATGTTCGTAGTGAACACATGATTGAATACGTTTTTATGATCCAACATGTATTGCTAATGTTTGGCTACTGTTTTGATGCCAACAACTAAGTTAACTAAACTGTTACTGCTAACATGAACTGTATTGTTAGTAGATTTTATTATTTATTTAAATCTTGCTTCTATTTACAGTAGAACACATGCTTTGTCTTGGACCTAGTTGGTCGAGCAGCCACTATTGCGAATGTTAGTCCTACTGCTAATACCACTTAGCTTTGGCTATCTGTTTGTCTATTTTTGCTTATTAGTGGCTTGCTGTTTATTTGTTTAATGAAAACACTTTAAATAAATAATAATAATTTAAAAAATGTATTAGAAAAATAATAATTTTACAATGCAGTCCGGTGAAAGTGCCAGGCAGTAGTTCTAAAGATGACCTTTTTGATCTAAAGATGAAGATCAAGTGAGCAATACCCATTTTTATAGTTTCTAACATATCCAAAAAATTCCTAGGTACAAATTTACAAGAGTTTTGTCTGTCAATCATGTAACCTTTCTTCAAAGATTTTAAATAATGACTAAGGCGAGTGCCAGCTAGCATCTCTCAATAATAGATAATTCCTGTTTGAACAGATTTTATGGACAGATTTCATTAAAATGTTCACATACGTATACCGTCATGACAAAATTTCGTGGACACCAAACCATTACACTGGGGGTGGAGTTGAGGTCAGGGCTTTGTGCAGGCCACTTGATTTCTTCCATTCCAACCTTGGCACACCATGTCTTCATGGACCATTGTCATGCTGGAACAGGTTTTGGGCCCTCGAATGAAGGGAAATTGTACAGCATACAAAGACTTTCCTGACAATTCTGTGCTTCCGACTTTGTGGCAACAGTTTGGAGAAGAACCACATATGGGTGTAATGGTCAGGTGTCCACAAACCTTTGGCCAAATACTGTACTTTCAAACCACTGCTATAGACTTTAAAAATCCAGTGACATCATAAGATGGCAATGATAAACTTTAATTTAAATAAATATTTCGCTCACTTTGTTGTTTAAACTTAAATTAAGTTTTTATCATGATGGTCAATGGATTCTTAATGTAATTTTACAGTTTTTATGTCTGAGTGCACATCCCTAATGTAACATGTTCAAATTTTATTGCTATATTCAAGTCAGAGAACACAAAGTGGTACTATTAAGATTCTGATATTCTGAATTATAGCATACAGTATCTTATTGCATAATTTGCCATATGGGAAATTATGTCATAAATGCTTAGTATGTCATCCTATGCTTAGATATCATCCTATCACACAGCTCTTATTACTGGGCCATAGTAGGGATAGTTGTACCACATGCCAGTTCCTTCAAATCTACTTTAGGGATAATGTTTCAAATTTCTGAGAGTGGCACAAAAGCCACTCTGTTTTTTGCGAAGAGGAATCGATGAAGTGAAATGAGTGATACAGAGTGAGGCTGAGAGCTTTTGTACATGTTGTCACCTCATTCAGAACTGATTTATGAAGACAATCAGAGCCAAAATACGTTGTGCGCTTGAGTTAATGAAGACAATAAGAGCTTTCATGCCTCCAACGATTCCACGAGAAGCATCAGGGCCCATCTCCATTGTTCTCGTCTATTGACTCTGTTGTCAGGTGGTAGACTTGGAATCAAGATCACAAAAAGGCTGATTCTGCTGAGGTGTCTGGTTTTAAAAGCTGTTAAACCAATCGGATGATGTCTACTTTGCAGGTATATTAAGCCATGGACTTCTTCCAGCATCTTTTCAATTTAGATGATTTAATTCAATCTCCAAAATAACATTATATAAGAAATTGTGGGGAAAAAAACAAGGAGAACTACAACAGAGAGTTGGCACACTGGAAAAATATTTAAATGAGGAAACAAGCATAATAATTCAAATAACAAACAGGGGTTCCTTGAGGGTTCTTTATATAGGTAAGGGTTCACTTGAAGGAGTTCTACTTGAGCCCCTCTCTGCTTTTCTCAGAGACCCTATGTTCATTCATTAATCTTCATCTAACCACTCTATCCTGACCAGGGTTGTGATGGATCCAGAGATTATCCTGGGAACACTGGGAACAAGGCAGGAATATACCCTGGATGGCACAGACCTATTGTAGGGTTCTAGACCTTTGGAACCCCCCTTCTAGGTAAACCAAACATTGTAGGATTCCACACAGGGCTCCCCCAGACTATCGGGACTAGCTGAAGCTTGACAATGCTAGATAGGATGTACCTTTCAGTTCTTCATCAGAGATATGGTGAGATTTAATCAAATAGTAGACCCAATTTTTCCTACCTTAGCCTTGCCGGTGCTCTGGAGAATATGCACGAGTGCACAGGCCATCTCCTCCTTGCTCTTGACGCTGATTACTGGCTCAAGCACTGAACAGAGGAGCATGTAGTTGTTGGTGATGTACTCAGCAAACTCTTTGTACAGCTCCATGGGGAGGATGCTCATGCTCTGGTACCGGCATTTCATGCGCACCATGGGCCCTGGGGCTTTGCCCTTGCTGGGGTTGGGAGTGCTCACTGTGTACCACTTCTCCACAAACTGCCGTCCTGTCACCACAGCCACGGGAATGTTCACCAGGCCCACATAGTTGTTCTTGTCCTTCTTCTTCTTCTTGTCCGTCTCTTTGTAAAGGTGCACGGTGATGCTCTTGACTGATGGCAGGTTGTTGAATTCAAAGTGTTCACCCCAGAAAACATTGTCCGTTTTGAGTTTGCAGGTAGTCCGAGCGTAAAGCGTGTCATCGAGACATAGTTCACAGAAGTACTTTTTCTTGGCTGGCAAGTCCTTGGCTTCAATAATCCAACATTTTAGCATGTTCTCCACCCGACGACTGTTGTCCTGAATGAAAATATAAATGTAAAAATCACCACAATCAATGAGTCTCAATAAATCAAAGTTTGGCCAGGATAAGAAAGAGAATATATTAAAATTAAATAAAAAAGACCTTTATTCCAGAAATGCTGCAACCACTTTGAAGTCTTATGCTTTACCTTGTTGGGATGCACGGCTCTCCTGAGGTTCTCCATCCATTTCTCTCTCTCTGCTGCTGACCGACAAGAGAAGCATTTACTTCCTGTTGATGTAGTTACCTGTAATTACACAGTGGATACAATGCTAATATGGAAGGAGTAAAGAGCAGAGAAAATAGGTAAATGGACATTAGGCTCAGGTAATCCACCAGTTTTCATTGTGCGCTCACCTCTCATCCACTGAAGAGGTTCCCTCAAGTGGGGAGTAATAACAATTGGCCAAAGAATAGAGAGATCAAATATCCCAAACACAGAAAGCACTCCTATTAAATGCACTTCTCTAATGCAATCACAGGATAAAGGTGAGGAGTAACTCAAATCATGAAATCATCATCAGCCCACTGCAATCGACTGGGAAAAATGGTTATGATGCACTTTTTTTTTGACCATTTTCTACTTTCAACAACGGTGCTTGGGCCCCTGGTAATGGATTTTCATTACGTTAACAGGATTGCAGGCCTTCTTCCCATACTAATGCTTACAAAGCAAAATCTCTTACTAGAATAGCATGCATAATAGCACAAACCTTTTCACAGTATTTCATTTCCACCACACAAAACTGCAAATGGATAATAAAAGATGCTGCTGATCAAGGACAAAGTGGTCAACAAGGCTGTTTTATCCACTGCATGCTTTCATTGATCTGCCTTATTAACCGCTCTATCATATACTTTAAACGCAGGGGTATTCAACTAATATTTCTGAAGGTCCAGTTACATAAAATTACACACAAGTCATTTGCATAATCTGAATGGCACACACAGAAGATAAACTTAAGCAGATGCATAACCTGTCTCTGAACACACATAACTTTCCCAGCATAAATATTGACGTGACTTTTGGAATTTTGAAACTGACTTCATCTTTTAATCTTCTAATTCAGAATATAATATTAAAATACAAGTCTATAATACATATACTACTGCTGTATTAAGTATTCTTGTCTCATGAAAACCAGCATAGATGGTCATTATATGAATATTTTTAGACAGACTACAATACATTGTGATAGTGTTGTACCATTATATGGGTATGGCTTAAACTATGCAAGCACAGAGCACCTAATAGGGCTGTGAGTCAGTCATCAGGTTTTTAGATCTAGGTATTAGTCTTTGCTAACAGGAGATAATAAGTGTAACGTCCACATAGCCTGATTAGACTGTCTCTTCCCTTCCCATTACCCCTGTAATAACTTGTTCTACAGCTGTGATTAATAATTGTACTGATTAATCATATATAGAAGAAGAAATACTCTATATATCCATTGTAATTCACTTACACTTTACTCACTGTTTGAGTAAAAAAAAAAAAAAGAAAAACCCTGCTATCAATCTTTCCCTCGCTTCCTCTCTGGTATGAGGCATCCAGCTGCCAGCTGGCCACAGTGTAACTGAGACCATGTCAGCCTGCTGGGCCATGCTCAGCTCCAGTGGGTAGTGATCAGAACAAAAACAAGGGGGATTCGGACAAAAGGCTGGGACTGTGCACTGAGCTGAGAGGCAGAGATGCTGTCAGATATTCTCTTTGTTCTCTCCATCTAAGCCTAATTTCTAAAGGAATACTCAATATCTCTCAAATTAAATTCTATCTACAGCATTTGTAGCATGTGTGTGATTACCATAAACAAGAATTTCAACATGTTTTCCTCTCATGAGGAAAGAATGAAAAACCTGGATATTTGTAACTTACTTGTAATAGATGTCTAAGGGCAGTTGCTTGGGGCAGTCGGTAAATAATTTTCTAGAACCCTGTATAATTAGTCTTTTCAGAGATAGGACTTTTTCAGAGTAAAGAAATAGTCATTATACATTTCCAACATGTGCTTCTGATGGCTCATGGATACCACAAATATTTCAGGAGCCGAAATAATTTTTAACTACTTGGCTCCAGTGATTAAACTACAGAAAACAACTTTGGTAAGACTTCTATTCTTGTATTCTTGTATAGAGTAGACATGTTGTAGTTTTAAATTAGCATTGGCATAGATGCATATATGAAATGTTTCCTGACAGAATCAAACAACTGCCATGTTAAAATTGTTGTTTATGGTAACTGCACGTACACTATGGATTTAGTAGATTATTTTGAAAAAAAACAAAAAAACAATAGAATTCCTTTAATGATGATGATTGAACCTAAACCTCCACACTGCTCTCCCATATCACTGACACAGACTGGATTTTTTTTTTTGGTATTTTGTTAAGACATTAAGTGGACACTAATATGAAATGTCGTTCTCCGAGAAGGTGAACATGAGATACTCCACACTACTTAAAGAGCAAATCAGCCTCCCAGCATTCTTCCACACCATTTGTTTATGGCACAGTGAACAGACTCACAGATAGCATGCATGCAAAGGCCACCAACTGATATACCTGTGATGATTTTTTCATCGCTCACATATTTCCTTGTGCTATTGCAAACCAGAGCACATGCAAATGATTTACCAGTCGAGCCCACTTTCCCTACAACACACTGGAACCTTCAGTACATGATACTTGGTATGTGACAGTAAACTGCCATGTTGATGGTACAGACCTAAGCAGCTGAGTGCGACCCCACATCACGATACACATTAGATAAAATGCTTAATAAAGCTGGGATGAAAGATCAGAGCTCAAAGGACTGACCTCGAAGCAGAAGTCCTGTCCCAGGATGCTGCTGTGCACCGGTTTGATGAGCACTTCCTCCTCCATACTGAGATCCAGAGCTTCCACTGCACTGCTGGGACTGAGCAACGACTCGTGAGACCTTGACTCTTTCAGTCTCGGCATCAGATGGGATCTGACAAGGAGAGAAGGGAAGATTAAGCCAGGGTCTTCAGAATTTGTGTTCTTTGGTATTTGGTATTGAGAAACACTGGTGCTAGTGAAAGCATTTGAGTGTAGCGTGGTGCTGGTATTACAACTAGTAAGAATCACTGGTTTGATCAATTTATCAAGTAAACCTGCCATATACACTCACCATCCACTTTATTAGGAACACCTGTACATTCATGCAGTTATCTAATCAGCCAATCATTTGCAACACAGTGCATAAAATGATGCAGAAACAGGTCAAGAGCTTCAGGTAATGTTCACATCAAACATCAGAATGGGGGAAAAATGTGATCTCTGTGACTTTAACCATGGCATAGTTGTTGGTATCAGAAGGGTTGGTTTGAGTAGTTCAGAAACTGCTGAGGAATTTTCTCTTGGGAATTTCACACACAACAGTCTCTAGAGTTTACACAGAATGGTGCAAAAAAACAAAAACAAAAAAACAACAAAAAAAAACATCCTGTTTGCAGAGGTTCTGCAGGCTGAAACACCTTGTTGAAGAGAGAGATCAGAGTAGAATGATTTTTAGCTGACAGGAAGTCTATAGTAATTCAAATAAGCACTCTTTACAACCATGGTGAGCAGAAAAGCATCTCAGAATGCACAACACATCAAAGCTTGAGGGGGATGGGCTACAACAGCAGAAGACCACATCAGGTTCCACTCAAGAACATTAATCTGAGGCTATCATGGGCACAGACTCACCGAAAATGGACAGCTGAAGACCAGGTGATTTTTTTTTCTTCTAATCATCAACTGTCCAGTTTTGATGAGGCTGTGCCCATGATAACCTCAGATTCCTTTTCTGGGCTGACAGGAGTGGAACCTAATGTGGTCTCCTGCTGTTGCAGCCCAATCACCTCAAAGTTCAATGTTTTGTGCTTGCTGAGATGCTTTTCTGCTCACGACAGTTGTAAAGAGTGATTAGATGAGTTACTATATCTTTCCTGACCGCTCGAACCAATTTGGCTATTTTCCTCTGACCTCTCTGGCCATTTCCACCCACAGAACTGCTACTCACTCAATGTTTTTTGCTTTTTGCACCATTCTGTGTAAGCTCCAGGGACTGTTGTGTGTCAATATCCCATCTGGTACCAAGATTGATGCCACAATCATAGTCACAGAGATCACACCTTTTCTTCATTCTGATGTTTGATGTGACCATTATCTGAAGCTCTTGAACTGGATCTGCATGATTATTTGCATTGCGCTGCTGCCACATTATTGGCTGATTAGATAACTGCATGAATGTGCAGGTGTACAGGTGCTCCTAATTTAGTGGACGGTGAGTCTAAGTGCATTTTGCACAGTCCATTCATCAATGAAAATGGAGCACAACTGGACCATCAGTGATGATATTATTGAGACAGTGGATCATTTTCAGTACACCAGTGATGCTGACTTAGTGAGTATAGTGACCCAAATAAAATGTGGTCAGTGAATCTATGTTGGGCCTTTTCCATTGATAAATGGAGTAATGGAGCTAAGAAACAACCACCACTGGGCAACAGTCAGTAAACAGAATACCTACAAAGTGTACGTAAATGGTCAGTATGTCTAAAAAATAATTATAACTCAGTGTCGGCTTCATTCCTTTCAACCATTTAACCATTTGTTCCTGAAAACTGGGGGTTAGAACACAGCATTTTTATTTACAAGACATTTTCAGAAAACTGTCATGAGCTTTCACATAACAATTCTGTTTTACTGGGTTGTGGAAGTAAACCCACGGTTGGTCTTTCAGCGTATGGAGTAAAAACATTCCTGGGATACACAGGAAACTTGAAGATAATTACTTTTACAGAGAAAATGAGATTTTACAACACAGAAGTATATGAGAAGAGTAAATTTAATTTCATATATCTGTACTTCCTTGCTGGTGCAACAGAACTAACCAAAATACATGCTTGTTAGACTTACCTAGATTTCCAATAGTAATCTATGACGCGTCCACCAATCTCCAGGCCAGCCCTGTTGCTGAATACAGAGAGGCTGTTCAATACCTCATGTCCCAATCAATGTGGAGAGTAAACCATGGCAATTAAGCACCTGCTGAGAGCTGGCTTTGTGCACACTTACTCCATCCTAGCCATGAATTAAAGATATCTGACGTGAGGAAAAAGGCCTCAGGTAGAGTTAGTGCTGACATCCGTGAGGATGACTGCAAGCTCATTTTCCTGCTTCTCACACAACACAACGTGGAATCTAAAATTCTACTATAAGCCTTCAGATGGCAATAAAAATGATATAGACAAATCTCTAATTAGAAAGGCCAGCAAACTGAAATTAATGTGTGATCAGATTATGAGCCATCAAATTGTCCACAGATTAAAGCTTTCCAAGGAACAGCATCAAAAATGTGAAACTAAATCAGATGTGCTCATATTCAACTTAATACGCCAATTTCATGCTCTTGCTACATCATCAAAATAGGTCAGATGGCTATAGAAAGCTCGAACACCCATGCCAACTTCAACCTCAGCACTGATCGAAGGCAATAAAACCACTTTCTATCAAACCCTCCAGACAGACTGCAACATTATACCGCTGATGGCCTGAGCACAACTCATCATCGTTTCATAGTAATACATAACGCTGACTCGATATAACCCCATTTCCCATCGCTTTGGTGCAATTGAGAGAGTGACAAACAACTCATGACATACAGCTGATATTAAAAAATAACGACTTTCTCCAGTGATCTTGCCAAGCCCCTTGGGAAATCACACACAATCTCAGACAGTCATTTGTCCTCCAAAGCAGGAATACCTGCTGACTCTGAGGAAATGCACAACGCTAATGTAAAACAGCCTCACAGCGACTATCAATATAGGGAATACTGATCAGAAAAAACAAAGGTCTCCATCAATCAGTCGTATGTGAGCACTCAGAATTGCTATGGCTCCAACATCAAACATTTACAGCATTTAGCAGACGCTTTTATCCAGAGCAATTTACAGAACTGCACTGAAGTCTCATGCACTAGTACAAATAGACTTTGTCTAAGAATGCTATAATACTAAAACCCTGTTAGTTAGACGTTAGTGCCAGAGAGTACAGCAAAGTACAATTTAATTTTTTTTTAACCTTTTGAAAATAAGCTGTGTAAATTTAGTGTTTGTTAAATTGTTTAGTGAAGAGGTGAGTCAGCTGACTCAGCTGTTCAGACAGCCAAGGAAAATTCATTCCACCACCAAGCATTAAAAAGAAGCAATCTGACTTGCAGGGGAGTTGTGAATATGACACACACTTCAGGACGCTGAGATCATGGCACATCAAGGCCAGGACCGACCGAGATAACTTAATCCTGCTAAACCCTCCCTTCCTGCTGCGATACACTCATCCAGGAGGAGAGCTTTGACTTATTGGTTATGACTCACAGCCATTCAGCTGTAGGTTCAGTTGCGATTTGCTGTACAGATTACGTTCACTATAGTGGCCTGTAAGTGCAAAATACACACCAAGAGAAAATGCACAAGAAGACCAAAAAAAAAACCAGCAAAACCAAAAACGAGACAGCAAAATCAAAAACACAACAGCAAGTTCACAAACACAAAGAAATGACAGCAAAAGCAAAAATACAACAACAAAAACTAAAACATGGCAGAAAAAAAAAAACAAAAACACAACAGCAAATTCACAAACACAACAGCAAAACCAAAAAGATGCCAGAAAAAACCAAAAACACAATAGCAAAACCAAAAAACACTACAACAAATTCACAAACACAACAGCAAAACAGAAAATGCAACAATGAAACCAAAAACATAACTTCAATTGTAAAAGGTAGGTCCTTATTGAACATCACATACCCTTTGCTGATTGCACAGCTGGAAGTTTTATTTTCATTTTTGCATTTTCCGATTTGCTGTAGTGTTTTTGGTACTTTTTGGGGGTTTTTTCGGGTTTGCTTTTGTGATTTTTTGTTTGTTGCCGTTTTTTTTTTTGTTGCGTTTTCTGATTTGCTGTCATGTTTTTTGGTTTCACTATCGTTTTTATACTTTGCTGGCACCTTTTTTTTTTATTTTGCTGTTGTGTTTACAATAAGAAGAAATCTGAGCTTTGATGATTCTACCGATGTTTTGAATCGGGTTTATTGCTTATCAAGTTGCATTCACATAATGTTACTTTAGATACTCTGTAAATGTTGTACAGCATTAAAATGAGTACGTGAACTCTGCCGGGTTATTCAGAAGAATGAATTATTCCTCACTATAAAAGCATAAGGAACTCTGCATTAAACAGACTGAAAAAATGCAACTCTTTATATGTCCAATCAGCATCGAGCATATGATGCTCAATAAGGACCTACCCTTTTCATTATGAGTTAATGTAGATGTGTTTTGCTGTTGTGTTTCTGAATTTGTGGTTGTGTTTTTGGTTTTGTTGTTGCATTTTTGGTTTGTTAATTTGTTTTGTACTCATGGGCCACCATAATCCACAGCAATGCAGCTGCAGACAGAACAACAAGGAAAGGACATCTGAACCTGACTGAAAGACATCCACACTGTGGGATGTGTCTCCTATAAAAGTGAGCTCGACATGAGTCATCAAGTATTTTACTATCCAAATTAATGGCATCATTAAAGGTCTACACATTGGTGGCATCACTAAAGCTGCAAAGAAGCAGGAAGGATTTTTGTTACTGCAAAATACAAATAATAATTGCATGCACAAAAAGTGAATTTACACAGAGTTAGTGCTGTAGCTATTTTTGTAAATCTGATCACACTGTTAATGATTTATTTATGGGCTATAGTTTATATTTCAACCTACATGTTTCCTCACATTCTTATTAAAAGACTCTGGTTTGCATCTACAGAAAAATGGTATACCATAACAATCAAATTTATGCCACATGTTGTTGCAGAAACTGCAGCCATATACAGAGATAAACAGAGCATGAAGAAACGCCACATTTCCAGTACTCACTGCTTAACGTAGCGATAGGCCATGATCCCACTGAAACACGAACCTACAACTGAAGGATCGGTTCGATACGTTAGCGGAATGATCCTTGGTTTCCTCCTTCAGTGTTATGTGATGATGAGGTTCGATAGCAGATCTCAAACACTGGCTAGAGCAGTCAGGTTGCAGTGCAGTGCTGCCTCTGAGCACCCAAGGGAACAGTCCCGTGTGCCTTGAACACACCCTTCGAGCATTTTTTCCCCCCAAGCATTTCTATTTTCAAAACATGGCATTTTGGTTGAGAATGAAAACTGCTAAATGCACCAGTCATTTCTGGTTCAGATTCCTGCCTCTGTGTGTGAGGAAAAAGAAAGCGGATTTGTATAAACTGGGGCACGTGGGTTCAAATCAAATGGACCTAACATTAGGGTTTAGTTAATCTTTAAGACTCTACAACATCAAACAATAGGAAATATCCATTGCAGAATTAAAAAAAAAAAAAACACTGGTAAAATCTGCAACTGTATTAAAGAACAAAAGTGACATAGTGATAGCAGGGGTTGGATGTTAGAGAAAGAGCAGCGAGACATGGACCTGTGTGGCGTCTAATTAAACTCACATGACTGAGCGTGTGTCCTAGGCTCTCTGTCTAACAGGGCACTGTGCACTCCACATCCAAATGGTTCCCACACTCACTGACAGGAAGTGAGCGCCTCCCTCGAGACTGCTGCTTAAAATCGGAAATGACTGCCATGCAAAGCCTGCACGTCCGGAAATCAGCAGCGCAGCCAAAAGTAGGAGCATTCAACAAGGAGAGACGGCTTGGTAGTGAAAAAGTAAAATGTAGGTCTAATTCACTGCTTAAAGATATTAGAAAAAAATAGGATCTGAATGCATAAATAATTAGGTTTGTGCATGAATACTCAATCAAATCAAATCAATGGAAGCACCACATTGAATTTTTCTCACTTAGTGGTGAGCCAAACGTCACAATAATAAAGACGCAATTATTCTGAAGCCAGTGAGGCCATGCAGCTGAGTTTATTACTCTCCCAGACAGCTTACGTAATCCTGCAAGCTATCGACAGGGTCAGCCCTTAAACTGACACACCTCTTTCTCAAAGCAGCTCATTTAATGCTGTGGCAGAATGCTGGGCTTTAAAATGACCAGAAGCAGAGTATTTCAATATTTAAAAAGCCAAAATGGTGCTCTTCAGTGCAAAACATTTCTATTATTCATATGTCAATCACTTAGCTAAGATATAAATGTCACAAATCAACAATCATCGTGACCAAAATATGAACGCATCTAAAATCAGCATCTCTCAACACAAAACATGCACAGCTGGACTCACAAACATAAACCTAATTTCTATTTCTCATCGTCTATCGGAAAAGACCTCTCTATTAAAAAATAGCACTACACAATCAGAAGCAACACCAAAAGCACAGCTCTGTCAACAGGGAGCCCATTAAAATGCACTGCCATATCTCTACTAACCTCGGCCAAGTGTTTGATGAAGCAAGACCTCACTCTGAGTTTTGGAGTTCATATGCTTCCAGGCCATTTGTTTATGAGGCCGAAATAGCCAAGATGTGATGTAAAAGAAAACACATCAGATCTGCGAGGCAGCAAATTCAGCATTCAGCACGCAGTAGAAAGAAAGCTCAAAATTGTGCTCTGCAATTCTTTGACTCTCACTCACTACGACTCTTTTCCACCCAATTTATTCCTCTTGGCACAACAGTAGAGGCCATAAAGGCCAGACAGGCTTACTATCCTGCATGCCAGTCCAAAGCCAGTCCTCATCCCAAACCTGCCAGTAACAAGCTGAACCAGACGGATAACCTGAACCTGATTCGCTATACAAATGCAAACACACAGCAACATATTTTTACAGCCAGTCCATGTCAACTAAACTTGCAGTAAACTTCTGACCATGCTATATCTTTTTAATAAGCACAAGAGACAAATATCTCACAATAAAATCAGAGAAATGGGTGAGCTGAAATCAGCAGCTATGCAGAACAGCTATTTTATCAAGTTTTTATTTAAAGGAGCCATTACTTATTTTAGAAATGAGTTGCAGTTACAAAGTAAACACAGACAAGCCGTTTTCCTCCCCCCCCCAGAGGACCCCATCCCTTCTGGTGAAACTTCATATGCCTCCTGAGTAACGTTTTAGCCAAAAACGATCAAAGCCAATCTGCTTTAACTGGGGGCGGAGCTTATTTCCAGGCCAGAAAATCCAAACAGAAGGCTGAAATAAACTAGCCAGATCAACTGCATGCAAAATTACAGTTTTCCAGGTTTTTTTTATCCCCAGTTATAAGATTATCAAAGGTCTAGAGAGAATTTTAAAAAATGGAAACTGCAGCTTTATTTGAACTGTAGCTTGTGTAATCTGTAATCAGCAATCACATTAAAATAGAAAAATCACACACAAATGTCTTCATGTCTATTTTTTGCAGTATCTTTTGTCTATCTATCTATCTATCTATCTATCTATCTATCTATCTATCTATCTATCTATCTATCTATCCATCCATCCATCCATCCATCCATCCATCCATCCATCCATCCATTCATTCATTCATTCAGCTAGCATCACAATGAACTGAACAACCATTTCAAACTGCAAAGAACCTTTTCATTGTGACCCCAACAAAACAAGAGTTATAGAACCAACAATCAAAAGGTCTCTCTTGAGAACCAAAATTGTTTTTCTACAGCATTCCCTTTTGAAAGAGTATTTTTATCAATAGTTACACACCAAAGTATTTTTACATTAGGTGAGTAACAATTTTCTAAAATCATTGTTATAGGTTTCTACGTATAACCTTTAAGGGTTTCCCCAGAGGTACACATTAAAGAAGGTGCTTTAAGGTGCTCGACTGAACATTTTTTTCCCCCTACGAGTGTATTTGTCCACAAATGATGTCATATGTAGATGTTGATTTTCAATCACTACTGTCGAAAAATCAAAACCAAAAACATCAGCATGTTCATAATCATCCATTTCATTTCTAACTGCATAAAAATATTCACAATCAAAATGGTTTGGCATCAAGTCAGAGCGAAGAGTCTTTATCTTCACGCAGTGCTCCTGCCTGGAGCTCTACAAAGCTCTCCTGCTAACATTTACATTAAGCTTCTGCTTTCAGACAATCACACATGGAAGCACACACACACACACACACAAAAGCGACACTTTTACCTCTGGAAACCCAGAACACTATGGGCATATTCTACATCTCTAACAGCACTTCGCTCCTACATCTCGAACATGCGCTGCTGACACCACCCAGTTCCAGAGGGGTGTCGTAAAGTAAAGCTATGCTTGAACGCCACCCCTCCCAATTAACCCTCAGCACAGTGCAGAGATATTACAGATGGCACGTCCTCCTCTCATCTGCATCGCTCTCGCAGCATGCGCTTCCACCTCTGCTCACACACAAAGGAGAGTGTGCGGATGCTCCGCACCGTCAATAGCCTCCTGATTCATTCCTCGTGCCTGGCTTTCAGTCAACCAGCAGCCTCCTATTGTTCCTCATTCTCTTCCTAACATCGACAGATATATCGCTTGTCCTCCTTTCTCTCTGATTCTCTGTTCTACATTCTGAACAATCCATCCTGATCTAAACACTCACCTGGCATTCTGTACGGATCCTCGTGTGGAGCTGAGGAGGAGAATGAGGATGAGGTAGTGGTGGTGGTGATGATGGTGAGGGAACACGTGCAGGCGGCTTTCTCTCTGTCACTCTCTCTCTCTCTCTCTCTCTCTCTCTCTCTCTCACACACACACACACACACACATACACACACACACTCACTCACACAGTCTCACACACACATACATACCCCTCCTTCTCTGTGCTCAGTCCAGCCTCCTTATTTATCCCCCACTCTCACAGAGCGAGCGAGTGAGAGAGAGAGAGAGAGAGAGAGAGAGAGAGAGAGAGAGAGAGAGAGAAAGAGAGAGAGAGCAAGCGGGTCCTGGTCTGATCCGCCCCTCTCCTTTAAGTGGGCCACAACTTCCTCTCTTCCTGTATCACGTTGTAAGCTGCTCCAAGCAGGAGATCTCTCACCATCACCCTCTCTTTCTGTCACTCCCTCTTCCTATCACCACCTATCTTCTCTTTTCTCTCTCCACTGTTCCTGTTTGTTCCTGTATGCTGAGGAACGTTGAGCACAGTGTGAGCTGGCCCTGCCCCCTAGCCTGCTGTATATGGGCGTGTGAGTGTGTGTGGTCTTTGTCCTGTGCTCCTTTGTCATACAATGGTCTCTTCCCTGCACTGGGACCAGCCCCTTCTTCCTGCAGCAGAGTTATAAAACACCCAGAAGGAACATGCCTTAGAAAATAAGCTAAAAACTTCTGGTGGTGCATTAAGTCTAGGATTGCCAAGTTGTAAGTTAAAATCCTCCCTCGACGTGGGAAAATGAGGTGGCATAACATTTCAAATTTAGGAAAATCACTAATATCTAGTACGGTTTTGATAAAGCTAATCAATTATGAGATTACCTAACAAGCTTAGTGCACAATGCTCCTGATATGCAGTGTTAACATGGGCAGTTATGAAATTGCCGTAATAACCAGGATCTAAAGAGCCCATGAGAACAACATTACATATAAAAGGCAGGAAAATAGGACTGATGCACAGAAATGTACCATGTCTGTGTTTTTTTTGCAAACTAATTTCTACTGGTCTTTCTATATATGGCTTTTGAGTGATTCCCTATGACAATGAATGGATGGATGGATGGATGGATGGATGGATGAATGAATGTATGAGTTTTGCAACTGAGAAAAGAATTTAAAAAAATAAACAAAAGTACAGTCAAATTGGTGACCTTCACAAAAATGAGCAAATATGGTTTGTATGAACTTAACATTACACACAATAATTTAAATTCTCCACTCAAACAATAGAAGGAACCGTTTATCTTTTTTCTAACAAAAAAGATCTATTTTTAAAAAATTATTTATATATATACAATTATTTTATATATTTTCTCGGAAAAATACTTCCGAAAGTTTCCCTTCCGATGGCAAGGCCAATCGACATTTGAGTTTGAGAACAAAAGTAAGATATTAATATGAGATGAATATGAGACAATATATAAGAAATTCAGCTTTCAATTCCTGATATTGAAATGTGTTAAACAACTTAGAACATGGCATCTTTTATTTGAATCCACCCATTTTTCAAGTGATCAAAAATAATGGAACACGTGACTTACAGCTGTTCCTTGTTGCTCAGATGTGCCCAGTTAGTTTGATTGTTTAAACAATTAATAGTTCTGAATGTCTTGGTTTGAGCCCTGGGTTTCACTTGTGAAGACTGCATTTGTTGTTAAAAAAGGATAAACCAACATGAAGACCAGAGAGCTGTCTATGACAGAAAATGTCTTCAGTGTATAGCAAGCACATCCATTTCTATAACAAAAAAAAAAAAACAGAGACAGATGATTAATGAATTCATCCTTTTAGAGATGGAACTAGGAATTTATGATTATGTACTACCAACATCAGTTTCTGTTTAATCAGGAGAAGCATAAATAACCAAAATGTCTTTTTACTGTATTACTCCCTTTTTGTATGTTGGATAAAACTACACTAGTACAACTTTCATAAGACATTATCGCATGTCTTTCTCATCCAAAGACCGGTATTATTAGACTGCAACTTTGTGAAATTTGTGTTATATAGACATGTATTTTACATGTATTTCTTCTTCTTCAGGCTTTTCCCTTCAGGGGTCACCACAGCGAATCATCACTCTCCACCTATCCCTGTCTTCTGCATCCTCAACACTTGCACCCACTAGCTTCATATCCTCATTTATTACCTCCATATACCTCCTCTTTGGCCTTCCTCTTCGCCTCCTGCCTGGCAGCTCCATGTCCAACATTCTCCTACCAATATACTCACTCTCCCTCCTCTGAACATGTCCAAACCATC
>CM040982.1:6060344-6091434 GCA_022985145.1 Pangasius djambal | reverse complement strand
TGGAGTACTAAATACAGATAGTAAATTGCAAATACTGATAGTGTCATTGTATTACAGCCCTAATACCTAGATACACTAAAAGAGCATCAAGTCAACCGACATGGCTTGTTTTATGAGAAGTGGGAAGAAAGCGGAGACCTCAGCGGAAATCCACACAGACCCACACAAAAGCTCTATGTAGACATTAAGTGGTCTCAGGATCGAATCCCAGAGTTGTCATGTACAAATACTACTTGCTGCGATTCCATTCTGCCCAAAAGTGAAGGAGCAGGATTAAATATGTTATGTTGCTTTGTTACTATGGCAACTCTAGGCAGGTAAAGTAGGTCTCTGTTGTGGCTGGAAAATGACGGCTCTCAGAAGTGGAGCCATTCAGTCAGCAATCTCACCTCCATAGGATGCAAGTGGTTTACATAGATTACTTACACTTTAAATGGCAAATTTATATATATAAAAAACAATGCTAAGCATGGTTTTTTTTTTCGTTTTGGGGACACACTATGTTTGCTAATTATGAAGTTGCCACACTGTCAATTTTTATCATCATTAATACATGTTCTTAATGTTTATATTTTATTTGTTACCCCTAACACCCCCCCAACAACAATAACAGCAACAAAAAAAACAACAACAACAATAACAGCAACCTTGTTTCTTATAAATGTACTACCGAAATAAATCTGTGCACCAATGGCAATAGTATGGATCTTTCATAAATCACCCAAAGGTATTAAATATATTGATTCAAAGCTGGCTAGAGGAAGCATGACATTGTGGCAACAACTTTCTATTTAGCAAACAAGTTATATTGCACATGTTATACTGATATTTACGTGCATAAGACTGCAATGAAGGCTGTTAATAAATCAGAGGCATCACGGTCAGTATGTGACAACATGACCATGGAAACAATGGGTTGTGGAAAATATTAGCTCAATAGCCTGAGAGGATCAGAATTAATTGAAATGATAAGCACAAAAACAAAAGGTCAAGAGTGCCATCTCATTAGCAATGGTTGTGTAATGAGTTCTGCTTGTATGGATGAGTCCACGACTGCAGTGCCGTTTAGCCATTGTAACTCTTAATAATGTTTTATAATTTTTCAAAGTCTAAGAGCACATGCATTTGATCATTCAGAAATGTCACCTCATTTCCAAAGTTTCTTCCCGAAGACGGCTGCATTTTGCTCTTACATGAGCAAAATGTGTTTAACTAGCATCCAGGCTATAATGTGGACATTATGGATGTCATAACAATTTACTTAAAATGAATAATTTACTATAATCTATAATTTGGGAAACAGTTTTATACCCTCACAGTTATCTGTTCAGTCAATATCTCAAAATTATAATTTTGTCACTTCCTGTTGAACATGTGACTCAGGTAACAGTGTTGGCTGAATATTGTGGGACACTAAAATATATGGTACATATTAAATAACCTATAATGGATGACTCATTGAAAAGAACAGTAGAAGCATGAGATCTTAAATGGATTCCCACATTAATGCCAAAATAATAAGATTTTTTGAAGTATCTAATGATTATATTTCAAAGTAAAGTGTAGTTATAGTGAGTGAGACAGGCAAAAATACTGTTTTCTGTGTTGTCTGGTTTTACTGATTTTTTTATGTATATGAAATACACACATAGGTTGTTTAAAATGTATTATACATTTACTGTACATACAGTACATAGTATTTGTAAATGTAATATCAGTGAAACACAAACGAAATCACCCATGTAGACTGGTGTAAGTGACACTGGGATTCATGCTTTCGTGTTCTCATTCTCGTTAATACACTATATGGCCAAAAGTATGTGGACACCTGACCATCATACCCATATGTGCTTTTTGAACATCTTGTTCCAGATTTAGTCAACTCTTTGCTATTATAATAACCTCCACTCTTCTGGGAAGGCTTTCCACTAGATTTTGGAGCATGGCTGTAAGGATTTGTGCATTCAGCCACAAGAACATTAGTGAGGTCAGGCACTAATGTCGTGTGAGAAGACCTGGTGTGCAGTCGACAATTCTCAAAAGTGTTCAGTGAGGTTGAGATTAGGTGCAGGCCACTCAAGTTCTTCCACACCAACCCTGGCTATGGCTACTATGTCTTCATGGAGCTCACTTTGTGCACTGGGACATTGTCAGGTTTGGGCCTCTTAGTTCCAGTGAAGGGAAACTGTAATGCTACAGCATACAAAGACATTCTATTCAACTGTGTGTTTCCTTTTGGACCTTTTGGCCATATAGTCTATGTTTATATAATTATATCAAATGATTATTGCCAATTTCCGATTTAAAGAAAACATTGTAAAACCACCACAGATCAGAAAAACATAATTTTAGACAATTGCTGTAAAATGCTTGGTTTACTCAGAATATTGATTTAGTTGCTGAGTAGTAATAAACATGTTACCTGGCTAAACGATGTCAAGAGAGGGACTAAGTACATTCATGTTCAATCCTCAAGTGAGAGCAGATTAATGACATTGTGGAAACGTCTATCTGAATACAAAACAAGTTACACTGCTCAGGCATAACTTGTGTATGCCAATGTTTACGAGCTATCTGGCTTTAAGCTAGATATTCAAAACTGGAATGCATTTGCCGAGTTTAAAACCGATTTACACTTAAAATGAAATGGGTTCACTCCAGAGAGACAAAGAGATGTGCTTCAAATCAAAACTCAGCAACATTAGTATTCCTTTGGGCCATCGTCAGCTCGTCCATCCAAAATAGCAGCGAGGAATCTGGTGGAATGTTAAGCAACCTGGTGGACTATCTTGATTCAGGGGCAATTTGTCTGACTCATGCTGCCAGAAATAGACTCAATTGACGTAGAATGTTGCGAAAAGTTAGGAGTCATGACAGAAAGTGATGGAGAGTTCCAGCATATGTCAGGGACTTGTGAAAGGTTTCCAGTTGGGAGTTAGGGGGGAGTACTCTCACAAGGCCCACAAAAACAACCTGATGTCTGCTGGAACACTGAAAGCTGACGTTACGATGCAGTCTGATGCCCTTTGGCTGACAAGAGGAACGGTAGCAGTCTCAGGATTCGCACTCCATTTCTCTTCACACTTTTCCTCAATTCCAAAACTATGGACTGAATCGGGTCTGCACAAGGTCATGCTAGAAAGAGCCATTATGGAGCCTAAACAGCCTTCTCTTCTTATCGCAACTGTACAAAGCTGATGGCGCTTTTTAAATGCAAATCACAAAAGCACCTATTCCGGTTCAATCGAAACCTCGCCACCATGGGCTGATCGGAAAGATCCGTGAACAAGCCATCCTGTCAGAGCAACGGATGGGAAAAGTATAGGCTATTGAAGAGAGTTATTTGCTGTAAAAAGGATGCAATTCAAATGCAATGCTTCTGGGGTCTGGCTCTAACAGATCTCATCCTCCCTGCTCTAGAGCTGTCACTGTGCCTCTTTCACGATGGATTAAGACCACAGGCAGGCCAAACAATGCGCCAACTTTGCTCGCAACAATGCAAACTTGAAAGGGTATCAGGATACAATGAAACTCTCTAGCAGCAGTTTGGTCTCTATAACTCCATCATTTTATAGTGCTGTGCAGAAATTCAATTATCACCACCACCTCCTATCTGATTCATTAATGAAGCGCCTTGTCTAAAATATTCAACAGCAGCCCTAGTGTGTCGAAGTCAGGGCCAATGAAATTGGAATTCAGCAAAGTGCCCCACTGGAACGTGTTTTAACAGGAAGGTGAGGATGTCCTTTGGTCCGGCCTTACATCTACCAGGCCTCAGAAGGAGATGGGTCCACAAATCGCCTTTATATAGAATATGATATAGCTGGCACAAACACCAGCACATCTCAACAAATCTAATTACTCATCATCATCCCAGGGATGGTTTATAATCCACCATGTCCAGCCGACAAATGAAGATGAGATGCATGGTTGTCAATAAATAAGAGGCGTCGGGGTCAGAATGTGACAACATGACTGTGGAAACAATGGGCTGTGGAAAATATTAGCGCAATAGCCTGAGAGAATCAGAATTAATTGAAACAATAAGCGCAACACTGAAAGGTCAACAATGTGGTCTCTTTAGCAATGGGTTTGTAATGAGTTACACTGCTGTGGGTGTCACTGATATGTTTATTCATTAATGTTTGCGTTTGAAGTGATCAATCCTATTGATCTTTCCCAGCTTGAAGAAAGCGTGGTACTACCAGAGATCATATGCATGATTCCTGCTTCGAGAGAATTGCTGCAACAACATTCTTTTTTTGTAATTACCAATTTGTATTAAAATTAATGATTAGTTTTATGATTTCCCCTCTGAAATGTCACTGAGCTGAGGAATAATGGTATGCATACACTTATTAGCTTGGCTTATTCGAAAATTGGCACCGTTCTCCAAAGTTGAACCAGAGGTCCTGCAAATATTTACACAATTATGGCTTATAGCATTATTTAGAGCTAGATTTTTTTTTTGGATGAACAATCTAGTTTGGCTAGACAGGTGAAACTGAAAAACAACTATAGACACATCAGGACATACAGAGCTGGCTAAGTGAGCTTCCTTTGGAAGAATACTGATCACTGAATGACATTGTTCTCATGAAATTATGTGGTAAAATGGACGTGAAGACACTCACAGCAAAATTATTATAATTTCAGACAAATGCAATTCTATAAAAAAAATCACAGAGCTGAGAAGACAATTATTATGCATCAAGCCATAGGTTTCCAAAGTATATGACAACAATGGCATTAATTTAAGAAAAGCCAAGGTGCAGCAAAGTCAGAGATCAACTCGGACATCATGTGATATTTTGAGTATGAGCTGTGTTCCATCCTCACATCACACATAAAAGATATTATTTGTCTTTAACCACAAGCTGACTGTGTATAGAAAGCAGAACAGTTGTGTTACAGCTTTACTCTGGACTTTATTTTGCTCGGTTTCGTCAGTGTTTACACTTTCCAGCATGTTCCTGATTCTGAAAACTCTGTTATCTGTGCACGCTAATTAATCCGCCTGGCGAAAACCTTTCTACTGTCAGCCAGACTGCAACTCAGCTGAAAGATAGAAAGTAGTGCAACCGGGTGGAATCAATATGGAATCAAATCTTATGAAGAATTTAAGATTAGGGTTGGGTCTGGTTAGCGTTTGTACCTATGAAATCAAATGAAATCCAGCCATTACCCTCAGAGCACACTCCAGTCACCCAGTGTTGGATGTCTCATTTCCCAGAAATGCTTAGTGCACAAGCTTCCTCAATGTCATGATGGAGGTGGAGCAGCTGGGGGGCGTTGGAGCAATGACATTTTCGACGCCCATCATTTTGCTCCAGTGCACAATGAATTAATCATCCTATTTAGCTAAAACACTGAGAAATGTGTCACTTGTTCTATGGTATTGCTTGGCCAGGTTTGCTATAATTGCTGTTATTAAAATGCAGAAAGGAAACATTTCAGGAGACATTTTTGGTAATGTGCATTACATACCGAATAACAGGTGGAAATGGGAAGCAGAATAGTCAGAGATTCAGCACTGTAACAGTGTTGAGCAAAAGAAAGAGAGTGAGAAAGACAGACAGATAGAATGAAGCAAGGACACACTTGCACGCTGTAGGGTTTCTTTAGGAGGAATGGATTTAATGAGGCCGAGCCACCATGGGCAGAGAGCCACAGTTTTCACCATCACCCAGTGAACATCACTCTTTCACAGTCTCTCAGTCCAACCATACCCCCCCCACCCCCCCCCCCCCCCCCCCACCACCACCACCACACACACACACACACACAACTTATATGAACTTCACTTAAAACTCCCTGTCCATGAAAGCTCCAGACAGATTTCCAGAAAGGGATTCATTTTAAAGAAAACACCATCTAAAAGTTAACTGTAGTAAATCTATAACTCACTCAGACACAGATATATCTTCAGTAATCAAGCGTTTGCTGAGTTTAACGAATGGATGTAAGGTCTAGCAATAAATGCCAGCTCACACCATTTATTATGAACTGACACAGACTTATATGGCAGTAAACAATCAACTAACAGTCTCTCATTTGCTTTACAGTTTCACACATACACACCTACACACTTCACGCTGAGACGAAATAAGCCACACAACCAGAAAAGTGAAACAAAGCAATACAGACAGTAACCGAGAGGGGCCTCTTGGGTGTTGTGGGATTATAGGGGGAGCAGTGTGGGGCCCTGGGCGAGCATGTCTCATGGTATTAGCGAGGCCACGTGTTTCACTGGCCTCCATGACTCTCGGGTCTGCCGTTAATTGGGCCATACAGCAGCATGGGGTGACCTGGAAACCTCACTGTGTCCGTCTGGGCCTTTTTTTTCTCGCTGTTGGAATTGAAAGCATATTTCTGTATGTTTTTAAACTTTGTTGTGGTTGTGACATTTAATTTGGGGGAACGGAGAGTAGCTAGTCCGCCTACTGGCATGTATTTAGGAGTTGGGAAGAAAACCGGAGAACTCTGAGTAAACCCACTCAAGTATCCCACAGGACCGAACCTGGGACCCTGGAGGTGTGAGGCACCAATTTTTTTCTTGAAAATATGAGTGATATAAATGTAGTGGTCTGGGAAAACGCAAGGATGTTGTGGTGTTTTAATTCTGGCAAACACCCAAAAATATGAAAATTCATGTTTTGACCAAAATTCCATTTCTCTGTCACTCAACTTTAAGAAACTATAAATATATGTCACAAAAATGAGGTTATATTTGTATTTACTTTGTATTAACCTTGCCTAGGTTATCTTCCTACTGGGTAAGAAGCCAGTTTAACAAATGCAGTGGTAAAAACAGTCAGTTTGCCTAAAAACGTCTAAAACCCTGCTAGCTATGTGTGATTTCCCGATTAAAGCGTGACATTCAGTTGTTGTATAGTTCCAGTATGTTCTCTAGCAAAATGGATATAAGCCTCATAAATTCAGGTTGGAATCAGATACCAGCTTTGAAAATGTCAGTGATTCCTCTGTGCTGCAATTGGAATAAAATCTCTAAATACAGTTTTCTCCCATTGCACTTTTAGAGGTAATCAGATTGCATGCTTGTGGTTGAGACGTATGCAAAAGAGCAACAGTTCAGGAAACCCTGAAGTAGTAGAAATAGTAGAAAATGTCACCATGTGAAGGGTTTTCCCATGCCATTACACACACCCCTTCATGTCAAGACAGGAAGTTATATTTCATATGTGGCTAACCCTTTGAGAACACTCACACTGACATTGCAAGTGTGTGATTTATTCAGATATCCTGAACAGTTTTTGGCACGAAAAAGTGGAGACATGTGCTACAGATCACGAATGGATTATTTCACCGATAATGACTGATGATTGACAGAATTCTGTGACAGGAAGGCCGGGTTGATAAAATGAAATTATTCAAGCGAACACTAGTTAGGTATGTAGCACCAACTGTAATCTCTTAAAATAAAACACTATGTTAGAAACTACCCGGAATATAGGCAAATTCAACTTTTATCTCTTTATATTAAACAAATATAAGATTACTAAGCCTATTTCAGCTTATTGTCCATTCTATTGGCGAATAAATTTGTTTATTTCAAGCATTTATTTCTAGAAAGATGCTAAATTATCTGCCAATAGAATAAGTAAAATCCTGAAATTAGTAAATATGTCTAGAAATAAGCTTAATGGTCTAATATTTGTTATATAAGTATCTCATAATGAAAAGAAATATTAGATAACCTTTCCTTTATTTCAAAATATCTTCACTTGCTGAGATGTCATTTTTTTTCAGTGGATAATACGGTTTGTGATTGGTTATTTGCAATGTCAGTCAAATTGTTTCTGTCTATTTAAAAAACTTAATTTACACTTCCAAACCATGCTTACTGACGAAAAAGTGCCATCTTTTCATGTGAATATCTTGAAGCCTGGCTTGTGAGATTGTGGTAAAGATATGTGACATAAAAGTGACCAGCTTTGTTACAGCTATAAAGTCATTCCTTCACCAGTCTCTTGCTTTTTCCTCTCAGTTGAAGTTAAAAAGACAAAAAGATCAATTAAAATACAGCTTGCCATGTTACTGAGAAACTGCAAAAAAAAAAAAAAAATGCAAAGTTCTCTGACCTCCCATTTTGAAAGCTAAAGTTACAGTTTGACCACTGATTTTAAAAAGCACTGGCACTGGAGACTCCTTCCAAAAGTGCTAAATAAATTCACTATACAGAATATATCAAGAGTTTTACACTGAATAACTGTTGAACCTTGTACCCAGAACTACAGAGCTGTTACAGAAAAGTAATCAACAACTTCTGATCAATCAGAATCAAGCATTCGACACCGCTGTGGTAGAAATAAATGTTATATCCACCAGCTTGCAATGTCATTGCTGACGCATCAAAGAACTAAGGATTATCCCTAAAAAAATATATAAATATCCCAAACCCCACAGTGCTGCATTCTGTCTCTCCTGGGGAGGAGGCTGAGTGGCAGCGGAAGATGGAGCGTGCTTTGGCTTATAGAAAAGAAAAACTCTAAGATGGTACGTGCCACCCAACTGTGGAAGGAGATCTCCAGAAATAGCACACCCCATCTCGAATCCAAATCGCCGCAGGGCCCTCATCTTAAACACGCAGTTCTGGGGAGGACAGCTGGATCACCGCTGTTAGGATATGGAGGGAAAATCAATAGCTCAAGCTTAATATTCCATTCAGCGCCTGACAAGCATTCATACCTCCTGAGGCCATGTGTATATTTTTGCTTTTAAGACTCTAGTTCTAATGTTTTTTGTCTAAAGGCGACGTCAGTCAGGAGATTTCATTTGCTCCAGCAAAAATCAGTCGAGCGGCAAACAGCTTCTCAAGCGCTAAAAGGTCTGCGGCTGTTCATCCTGAGCTGCACAGGAGATCGACCGGCTTGTTGGAGCTTCTTATTTCTACAAACACTTTATTTTTAACAATAAAGTCAAATAGCTAGCATACTTTACCGAAAAGATTAGGAAATCTGAATATAAAAGATCATGCTGCATTCCATGTAAAACCTTCTTTTTATATATTTGCTTATATGAATGATTGTTTAAGTGTGACGCAAATAGCACAAACAGAAATACACATATTCTGTCCCATTTATGTGATGGTAAACTTAGAATAAAAGCACAATGGGGAAGCAGAAAGCCTGCAAAACAAACCCTTTCGTCCATAAATTATTTACAAACATATCATAAAACATAAAAGTCAGGTCATTTTTTATGACAGTGTAACGAAAATGACATCATTCTAAGCAGTAAGGCTGTTGAATCTCCTGTCGAAAGTGCTAGCCCAAAACGCCAGTGTGGTTTTTGTTGTGTTAAAGTGTTAATAGATCATGTAGGAAAATGTTTGTCAGTTCATTTACTGGAATACCTCAGCTATTTTTTGTCATATAAACAAACAAAATATTAAATGATCTTAGACATAAACAAACAAAATATTAAATGATCTTAGACACAATTTTCAAAATCTGATTTTCTGTTTTGTTTGTGTTTTTGGCTTGAGTTGGTGTAGTACTTTTAAATAAGAACAGTATTATTAGGTGATATTGGCTAGGTTGTGTTGAAGGAAAAAAAAAAAAAAAAAGATATTGGACCAGACACTTGTATGGTAAACATCTTTAAAGCTTTTATATACAGTGGATGCAAAATCAAAAGCATACAAAAATGTCCAAAAAGAGCCCCAGACAGGCACGGGTTAAAAAAGTTACAGTGTTCCTTACAGTCAAGCGATTTACATCCTATATTTTATTTAAAAAATCATAAGCATGGACAAGAAGCATGAAAGGGTTAAATTGGCTCACTAAACAGTCAGTCAGTTAATGGTGTCAGAGACTCTGGTAGTGTCATGCCCCTTCACACAAAAGGGTCACACTGTCAATACTGAGATCTTCAGCTTACGCAAGGAGAGTTAACACACAGACACACACACCCACCTACACACACACAAACATAGATCAGTCCAAACACAGCATGTTAGCCAGGAATATGTGGCAACAGACACACACAGACATGACATGTCATACAGATTACCCTGTGTGCGACACACACACACACACACGTTTCCAACTGTTTTACTCCCAGTCCAGGTGTAATGAGGGATGAAATCTCGGGACACATCGCCGTTCTCTCCTCCATACAGCCAAATTGAGACCTCTGTTCTCCTTCTGTTCCCCTGAAAGCTGACACACTTCCTCCCTGACAGTGACAAGGCTTCTGCCATTACTATTCATATAAAAACAGATGAGATCTAACAAATCTCTATAAGAGACGTACCTCTCAGCAACTCCCACTGTGTCTCCAGCGAGTGTTCAGTGTGTGAAATGAAAAGGCAGGAGTGTGTGTGTGTGTGTGTGTGTGTGTGTGTGTGTCTCTCTCTTTCCCTCTCTCTCTCAACCACATACACACCACAGAAACAGGACAGCCATCACTGAAAAAAAATGGTTATACTCCAGGAATTGTAGTTAATGAAGAAGAAATTGTCGAACTGTTCCAAAATTTTGTGCACACTTTTATTTAAGGCTCATGAGAAGTCAAGATTTTTTTTTTTTAATTCTGTGGCTGTGTGCTTAAGCTTTATTTTTTTTTTTTTACAGGTGCAACTGTGGTTTTATTTCCAGCAAAATCGGTGTTTTTCTCCTTCCTTCCTTGAGACATAATGACCTTCTACCTACTCTTTTTTAGTCAACATCTTGTCCAGACGGATTAAGAGAAAATATTTGCACCAGTCAGGAAATGATCCAGTACAAATATAGCTTTAGTGGAATAATGCTATTTCAAAATGTCAAATCTTTCGTATGCTAGCTAGCTTGGTGTGGTGAATATTGGAATATTACTACAAAAGAACCCAATGAGGAGGAACTACGTACAGTATATTTCAGTATATTACATATATTTGTAGCTGTGTGGTATTTACAATCAGCATATAGATAAATTATTTATTTGAACACCCTTCAGTTTGTTGTCACATTGTAGCATTGTCGCGATTGCACTCTAAGGCCCTGTCCATATGTGTACAGATATTTTTAAAAACTTTGCTTTTACTCTGTTTCCAAAAAAAATTCCATCCACACAAACAGCATTTTTAAAATATTTCTATCTACATGAAAATGATTTAAAAATTATTACATGAGCACACCAACCCAGTGATAGTATGTCATAAAGTGTTATGTCAAATACCTCAAGAAGAACGTTAAGTATTTTGAGCGCTAGAGATGGCGAAATGTGAAAAAACCAACATGGAAAAAAATGACAAACCTGAAAAACAAACATTCACGTGTGGGGAACGGCTTTTTATGGCTATACTTGCATACAAAGTGTTTGTCCAGGCCTTATCCAAAATCCTTGTTCACGGTGCGGTTTGATATTTGCAGAGGATTTAGAAGCAGTACAGCCCGAATCATATTCTAGCGCCTCCGCTAAAGGGAAATGAACTTGCAAAGACATTATCAAATAAGAAATTACAGACCACAAAGTAACAATCCGGTCAGCAGCCATGATAAACCCATTCCTGGCACATTCATAAAACACACACAATGGGAGCTCATTCCTGTCTACATGAAAGCACAGAAAATAGAGTTTTAAAAATGTTTCCACCTTGGAGGGAGTTTTTCGAAAAGTTTAATATGTTTAATATTTTCATAATATTTTCAATATCAAAATATCTGTATATGTGTGGACGGGATTAGACTTTTCGAGTTTGCATGCAGACGTCTTGGATTAAGAGAAGATATTAGCACCTGTCAGGAAACAAAGGATGATCTCTAATAAATTTATATCACTTTGTCTACATACCATTTGCACTGGAAGCTCATTAGATGGAGTAAGTAAATAAACAAAGATCACAGATTATATTGACCATTAAAATGACCAAATACAGGTCATATAAAGCATCACTTTACATTCACGCACACACACACACCACAGTTTCAATATACGAATATTAGATGAAATGATGGACATTAAACTTAATTAATACTTGTAACAGTCTTGATTCTGTACCATAAGTGTCAAAAAGTCTGATATGTGAATATGGAATGAACAAAAAAAACCTATTTTAACCTGTCTGTGCAAAAGTTCACCCTTAACTCAGCTTACAAATCTATATGTCCTTTATAGAGAAAGCCAGACAAGAACCCAGTACATGAGTGAAATAAGAAACAAACCACTATTATAAATTATAATAAAACATCTGCGTCAAACCTTCAGAACACCTACACAGTGTATAGAGCTGGATTTGATGTATGAGGTGGAAAAGTGTGAAGTGATGCATGTGGCTCTGTTGCACTGAATGAATGTGACCTGCTTCAAGCTTTCAGAACAGCCGTGTGTTTGATGATCTGCTTCCAAACACTTGTGCACTGTAGACTGGTGATTACTTAATGCTCCATTGCACTGGACTCATCTATGCTTTTGAAACTGGATACATAAGGTGAATCACTTTAATAGGCTCCTTGGATGCAACTGACACACCAGAAGTGTACTAGTCTATATTCAGTTTGTAGCATTAATTCTAAGTCAACTTTGGCTCTTTGAGTCAATCATAACGACTAACAGCACTGTCATAAGGACTATGGGAATATATTTGCTATAACACAGTGTTGGATTTCTTTTTTCCAGCTAACCATTTTGGGTTAGCAGAACGTTTTCTGAACATTATAGTCCCACAAACTTCTGGCTGTCAGAATAGTTAATAATTTATATCTATGTTGCAGAATGGAGGACTGGCTATGCTAAATTGCCCCTAGGTGTGAATGAGTGTGTGAATATGTGCAGGCATCGTGTCCTGTGATAGACTGGCATCTCATCCAGGGTGTATTCCAGCCCAGTATTCCAGGGATAGGCTCCGGATCCACCATGAATAAAAGGTTTTCTGAAGATGAATGAATGTACGAAGGAGTAAATATTTTCTGGGTGTTTTGGAGAACTAAAAGCAACCTGAAGTAAACCAGTATTACACTCAGGGGTGGACAAATCAGTAGCGCTAGCGCCCCGGGACAAGCAGATATCAAGTCTGCGCCAGTTTTTATTCATTGTTGCCCGGCAGAGAAATAGGTTCAACAACCAGCGAAAGAAAATGAACTCTATGTCCTCCTGACTTCTGCAAAAGTTTTCGTTTGATATGTGCTTTTAAACATAATACGATACTTAATAATGTTGATGCAAATTGCGTGTGTTTCTGAATCCCGCCACCTGCTGCACTACACACATCAGTCGAGGGACACAACCTGGCTGATGGTAAAACCGTTTTCACAGGAGGATTATTTAGAATGCACAGATGATAGACAAATCATCTTTTCAGAACAAGCAGGTGTATGGAAACACTAACAAAACCGAGCCTTCATTTAACTCTCCTGCTTTGTACATGCAGTGGTTAAACATATTATGAGAAAATATACACACATGCTAGCTATAATTAGACACTATTTATGCTTACAATACGAGGAAAGAACACCAGCGCTCATAGCAAAAAAAACCTTCGCCAACAACTTGTTGATCTCTTGTCAAGATCACAAACACAATGTGCTACATTAGATCATCTTACACGGGTTGAATAAAGACTATTGCTGCATTCGACTAAAGGTTGTAACTCATAAATTCCGATCTCCGACTAGGAAAATTCAAGGAAAACTCAGTACAGTCTATGTCAAATCAACATGGCTACTCATAGCGTTAAAAAAAACCCTCTTTTTACTTTAAATAAGTTATGCTGTATGTACAAGTAATTTAATTTAGATCAATTAACATACAGACATATTAGTTTGTTAAATCTATAACATGGACTACTCAGTTCATTGTTGTGTAACAAAAGACGACCATGGAGGCGCCGAGGTTTCTGCCGCATTTTGTAGCATGAATGCATGGAGGTTGAAAATTATGTCATTCCAACTTCCCACTTCCGAGGTAAGCCAAAGTAGCATTACTACACAGTTGCCCAATTCATGTATTTGTTTGTTATGTTTGTTACGTTTGTTTTGTGTTAATGCACTTAACTAGCTAACTAGCTAACTACCTGGCCATATGCTATCACACTACATTAGTGTTACAGTATGTTAGCTACTATTTTTTAGCCTAGTCAGTTAAGTTTCCAGGCAACAAAAACAGGGATTGGAGCTTTTACTTGCCTGGTGGGCTTGATAATTAATTTATCATTTGTCCACCCTGTTTTGTGAGAACTTTAATTACGTAATGTTAGAGCCTGAGCTTCTTAGACGCCTTCAAACACTTCACTAAATGTCATCATAATATTCTTTATTAGCATCGTTTTTGAATAGAAGTCCAAAGAAGTGGAATGGTCATGACCGGAAGTAATTTACACTTGCTGAAAACCAGGACATGACTAGAACATCAGAAATCCTGTGTGCGACAACTCTCCTCCAAAGCTCTTGGGTACAGTTGAGAAGGGATAGACATATTTCACAGGCTATCTCACACAAATTAGACTGCAGCTGGACCATTCATCCTCAGAGTGATCCAATTCCCTTCTCTCTCTCACACACACGCGCAGAGCTCAGTTCATCTGAGAGAGATGACTCAAAGGGTTTATTACTGTAATAAGTTGCTCTAAAGATTGCTAACAGCAGTAATAAAGATGCTCAATGTTTGGGCCTAATGTGGATGATTATACTGACATGGCACAGGAAAAAAGAAAAAAAAAAATCTGCATCGTCACAACAAGCGGAAGAAACTTTTTAATAAACGTGAATAACTGAATGTCAGCTTTTTATTACTAATACTTTTTATTAAGGTTTTGAATAACAGAAATAGAAGTACTCTAAAGGCAGCTCAATCATTTTAATTTTTAATGTTCTGATCTCTTCCAGGCAATTCAATGTGTTAGAATTTCTGAATGATTTGAAAAAAATCCACATTAAGTTAAGGAATTGCAGGCGGTGATGCTTAATTGCTTCGTCCTAACAAAACGCTGACTTCCTCATGCAGCCATTAAATACAGCGCAGCTCTGAATGAACACATACACACCAGCATTCGAGTGTGTGTGTGTGTGTGTGTGGTTTACCTGTCATTGTCGGCGTTCTTGAAGGCCGGGAGGATGTTCCTGAAGCTGCTGTTGCGGTCGAGCTTGGGTTGGCTCTTGGTGCGTTTGATGGAGCCTTTCAACCTTCGGCTCAGGAAGCCCTGGACAGGAAGCAGCAGAGACACGCAAACACTCAGCTCATGCGTTCTTTAACGAAAAAAAAAAAAAAACACAATACACTGGCAACCAATCCGGCACATCTGTAAATAAATCTTTTTTTTTTCCTCTCTTTCTCTCCTTCAAAATCTTTCCTCTCATCCGTGGCGTCTGGCAGAGAGGTGGGTTGCCGTGCAGACTGAGCTACACACACACATGCATGCACACACACCACACTCACATCTGCTCATGCTGCTGATGTGAGACGCCCCTCAAAGTCGCTGTTACCATGGAAACTGTGGGTTGGCATGGAAGGACAGAGATGTGCAGGAAAAAAAAAATAGCAGTGCACTGGTTGGCGAAAAGAGAACTGAAGTGCAGATTCACAAATGCCATACATATTAATAAATCTTAGATTATTCACAAAAAACACCAGAAGTATTCAGACATGAATTTAGAGGAGAAGAGCCAGACAGAAATGAAACACAGGACTGCACATTTCATTAAGGACACAGGACCAGAGACGCAATTACTGACTGGGATAATTACTGTGTGTGTATAGAATCAGAGGGAATGAATAGATGATTGGCTTTAACAAACCCTCTAAATGAGTGTTGTTATAGAATCACTGCTTTGTGAGCAAACAGAGAAAAACAAAGACACTGTAAAGGAAAAAAGGCTGTGATTCAGCCTTAGGCACGAATGCTGTAGCTAATCACAGCCGTGCCAATATTCAGTATAACCACACGATTGCAAATGCAATACTGCTTTTATAACAGTTTTATAAATAAGAAACTAATATTGAGAAAGTGATATTTCAGACACAATATGTCCAAATAATATGTTTATTTTTGCTGACAAAGAAATAGATCATGAAGAAGCCTCATTCACTGATATCCCATCAGCTAGCTGGCTAGCTAGCTCACACTGATTTGTACATTTCCATTAAAGGTGATTCCAGTGAAACTGGCGTCCCTTCTTCCTTTTCATCTTCATCTGACGAGCTTTCATATTCAAAGCCAGAAGTTATATTCATGAAAGATAGATCGTTTGCCATATCCATTGATGATGTTGCTAACTCTACTGTAGTAATGGTTTCAGTGGAACTGTTGCTAGAACTGGAATTTTACATGGAGAACACAGACGGATGTCACAGTGCAGTTAAACTAAATATTAGCACTCTTGAAAAGCTGCTCAACCAATCAAATTAGTGGACTGCTGTATAATAAATCATATTATTTACTAAAAGATCAAGTATTGTTAAATGTCATATTTATCACAGACACTTCAATTATCAGCACTGTAGAAATCTTTAGTACTATTATAACCATTATAAACCATTATAACTGTGACAACAGCTTGTAGGTCTGTATGGAAACTCAATCCTGGAATGCCTTTTCTGCACACCAGTTACAGATTTCAGATTAGTGTTAGACTAGTGTTAGACTACCGGATATTTCCCATATTCTGTTTTTGTAGACAGCTTAAGGGGCAGCGGTGGCTCAGTGGTTAAGATATCAGCCTCCTGCTCAGATGGTCATGAGTTCAATCCCCAGCACCGCCAAGCTGCCAAAGCTGGGCCCTTGAGCAAGGCCCTCGACCCTCAACTGCTTACTTGTATAAATGTAAGTTGCTCTGGATAAGAGCGTCTGCCAAACGCCATAAAATGTAAAGAGAAAACAAAATATCATGCTGAAAAAGAGAACAGGCTAGTTTTGAAATTCACATGAAGATTTCTCAAGCAGCTGAAAACACAAGTTTTAAATGTGTTTTTGAACTAAACATGAACAGAGGTTTAGTTTTAAAGTTCATGCAAAAGTCATATATAAATCTAGGTACTCGCTGTGATGAGGGAATGGGTTGTATTATCTACATGTTTGTTTGTTGGATCTGTAGTGTTAACATGAACACTACACCAATATATGTTGACTTCTGATGTAATTTATTCAAGAAACACTGTTTTCAGTGTTTTAATTCATATTTTTATTTCTCCTGCTTCCTATTTTTCTGTTTTTTTTTTCCATTTTATGCCTATTTATTCCATTAAATTCTTTTTTAGTGGCATATTTCTGGAAAAGCCTTGTAGTTTGTCATATTTTATCTTTATTTATAGCATTCTGTTGCACCTTAAACTCAAGGAAATGCTATCTAAATGAAGTCGTATTTTTTCAGATATCATATAATATCATACCACGACATCTCAAAAGGTCTGATGACAGCTTCTGAACATTGTGAGCTCCAGGGGTTGATGAATATGAACTCTTAATCACTTCAAAGTTTGTCAGAAATGTCAAACCCTCTACTTCTAGCCTTATTTCCAAACTTTACCACTTTGAGGATGCATGTTATTACCTTGTCAGCAACAGGGTAATACTTTGGTGAACCTCTCCCTCAGAGTGGTTTGAATAACATGACATTTGCTGCATAACCTCCAGGCGGAAATATTAATCACGCAGACAGTGGGATGGTTGATGATGATTCATTTCTGTAATGAATATCTTCCGGTGGTGAGCTAGAAAAAGTTACACGACATTGCTGGATCAATGTAACGTCTTATATCTCTTTCTTAACTTACTGCTAAATCAATACGTGATAACTTGAGATATGATCAGAAACCTTATGAATGAAAATAAAACAAAACTGGTCATGTGTCGTAGAGCAAACATTCTACCACATTGCTGTGAAGAATCCTAAAGCAATGTAAATATTCAGTAAATTCAGCAAAAATGTTCAGAATATGTGAAGTAACAAAAAAAAAGATATTTCAGTTATGCCACCACCCCCTGCCAGTCAAACGTTCAGCCTCCAGCTCGCTACATACTTTCAGCTCAGTTGTGTCTATGTGCCAAATTCTTCTCATGTTTACCTGCTGAGCCTGCCTTTTTCTTCCATTCTCCTTTCTTTCTCTCCTCAGTTTCTCTTCTCTCCTCTTCCTGTAATCTTTGCACCAGTCTTAAACTAGATGGATGCCCTGTCCCAAACAGTACAGTTGTAGTCTTCGGGTTCAAAAGAGTGCTCGAAAGCTCCCACTATACGCCCTTACTGCCTTAACGTGCACTCAGAAGCAAAACCTAATAACCCTTGTTGGCATTATTTAGCCGAGTCCAAAGAGTGGATGAGAAAAAAATACAGCCAACAACAGAGAATATATATATATATATACACACACATTTATTTATTTACTTATTTGTATACAACCAAATTTGTACTACAAAAAAGGGTGCCTAAGTACTGCACAATACTGTGTGTGTGTGTGTTATTCCATTATTTTAAGCAAAGTGCTTCCATTTTCAGGGGCTCAAAGGAATTTGGACAATTGACTGACAAGAAGTTAATTGACCAGGTGCGGTCCATTCCCTCATTACTTCATGACAAATGAAGCAGATAAAAGGTCTGGAGTTGATATCAGGTATTGAGTTGGCAGTTGGCAGCTGTTTGACTGGAGATACCAATATGAAGTCCAAGGAGATCTAAATGCAAGTGAAGGAGGCCATCATTAGGCTGAAAAAACAACATAAATCTATAAGAGAGATAGCAAAAACCTTAGGTGTGGCCAAATCAACAGTTGGGTACATTCTTAAAAAGAAAGAAAGCGCTGGTGAGCTCAATAACATCGAAAGGCCTGGAAGACCACGGAAGACAACTAAAGTGGATGATTGCAGAATCCTTTCCTTGGTGAAGAAAAACCCCTTCACAACATCAACAGAAGTCAAGAATACTCTGGAGAAGGTAGACATATCATTGTCAAAATCTACAATCAAGAGATGCCTTCATGAATGTAAATACAGAGGGTTTACAACAAGGTGCAAACCACTGGTAACATTCAAGAACAGGAAAGCCAGATTAGACTTTGCCAGGAAACATCTAAAAAAGCCTCCCATGTTCTGGAATAAGATTCTTTGGACTGATGAAACCAAGATTAACTTGTACCAGAATGATGGGAAAAGAAAAGTATGGCAAAGGAAAGGAACAGCTCATGATTCAAAGTATACCACATCATGTGTCAAACATGGTGGAGGAAATGTTATGGCATGGGCATGTATGGCTGCCAGTGGAACGTACTCACTGGTGTTTATTGATGATGTGACTGCTGACAGAAGTAGCAAGATGAATTCTGATGTGTATAGGACTATACTCTCCACTCACATTCAGGATGCTGCTTCACAGTGCAGGTGGATAATGACCCTAAACATACTGCGAAAGCAACTCAAGACTTTTTGAAGACAAAGAAATGGAATATTCTTCAATGGCCAAGTCAGTCACCTGATCTCAACCCAGTAGAGCTGCTTTTTACTTACTGAAGACAAGACTGAAGGCAGAAAGACCCAAAAAAAAAACAAACAGCAACTGAAGGTGTCTGCAGTGAAGGCCTGGAAACGCATCTCCAGGGAGGAAACTCAGAATTTGAGTTTTGAGAACATGGGCTCCAGACTACAGGCAGTCACTGACTGCAAAGGATTTTCATCCAAGTATTAAAATTATGGTTATATAATATACATGTTCAGATGACACACAAATGGATTTGATCTAACACAGGTCATCAGGTTTTACACAACCTTGTGGAGTCTGTGCCAGCTTGAGGGCACACTGTCATTAAAGCAAAAAGACATGTACCACTACAAATATACAACACTAAAATTTTGTCTTGTTTGTTAATGAAGTCATTTCTTTAATCAAATCAGCTGGTGGTGTGCAGGGCTGTATCAAAATTCCCAAAGACCCTGGAGGATCTCAATCGACTTAGCTGAGTAGCACAGGAGTCAAGAGCACACTTCTGTCTATATGTTCTGATACCTCATGTTTTACAAATTAAATACAATTTTTTTTCCCAAACCTTAGTAGGCTGAGTGTCTTTTTTTTGGGGGGGTACAGTCTGAAGTATTGTTCATCTTTATAATATAATTACAGTAAGTTATACTGTGTCCTAAACCACATTAGCAAATAGAGACAATAAATTATATTTGGAAGGAGCTTGTTATTGGGATTTCAGGAGACAAATATCTGTTACTTGTTAGCTAGACATTAGCATGTTTAAAAAAAAAAATCAGACACTATGTTGGCTGTATTGTATTTGTATAAGTATATAATCTAAATATGACAAGATCAATTTGAGTTTAGTTCTACTTATAATGAATTTCACATGAGCATTCAAAGATGAACCTTATGCTGAAATTCCAAATATCTCCTTAAACTTCAACCTATTTATATTTATATATATATATATATATGGGGTGTGGCTGATGGCTCCGGGAAGAAGCGCTAAGAATCGCCCTAAACCAGTTAGAGCGGCTACCTGCTACTGAAAAAAGAATTCCATATCGAATATCACTTAGAGTAGATTGTAATCTACAGCACGCCTTTGCTAAAAGCCCATATCAGACGGAGCAACCGAGGAAACAATCCATCTAACAACATTATCCACAGCCGGAAGCCAGACTGTCTTGTCTGGCTCAGTTTGGGTCTCATCTATTTGTGTGTGTGTGTGATTGAGAGGGTGATAGAAAGTGCAGGAAGGCAGTTCAGAAACTTTAGGGGTGAAAGGGGAGCCCTATCCTTCATTTCCTAGCATACAGTAGTACATCTCAGCATGTTTGAGGAATTAAGTTTCTCCTGGATGAGAATCACCATGTGGTCCCTCACACCACAGGTGTTCCAACAAGTTCCAGGTCCCGTTACATTAAACATGGCCCTCAACACCAGGAGTCATGTGTGCAGACAGAATCAGCAGGGCTTCCCAAGAGCCCCACAGGAACCCGGTAGACATATCCACACATCCCTCATCAGCATGCACTTGGCATATTCATGCCGGCATGCTTACGTAGAGTACACACCAGCCGATTGTCTCGGCGTCTGCTAATGGATCCTGCCATTAGTTTGGCTGTGTAATTAGGCGCAGCATGGGGTTGAATAGGCTGCTTGTTTACCTGAGCCTCGGCAGGGTAAATAGCACAGACGTGGCAGGGCAGACTGTGAATACAGGAAGAGAGCAAACACAATGACTGTGAAAATGCCTTGGGCACTTTAATCCCTCTGAAGGACTCCAGAGAAACGCATTCAGCTTTTGGAATATAAAAAAGAAAGACATCTAGGGAAATCAAAGAGCAGCAGGCTTTATTCTGCTTAATAACTCAAAAAAAGCCTCAAAAAGTGTATCGACATTCATACAGAAATGAGTTCGGCTCACTATTGTGGCACCAAACAGTAGACACAGATATGACAAAACGAACTGCAACAAATCTGTCTGCACTGTCATCATGGTAACCAGTGCAGTGTGATGCAGAACGCTCTCTCCGAAAGCAATCTTACGCAACACACAATTAGATATCCGGCTTTCTCTCCATCCTGATGGGTGCGACTGAGAGAAGGCCATAAAGGCAGGATGTGCTGCTGACAGCAAGACAAAGCAGGCAGCAGAGGCGGGCAACCAGCTGTGGCCATGACACACACACACACACACACACACACACACACACTCTCTCGGTCCATCAATTTTTAAAAAAAGTTCCATTCAAATGTTAATTACCTGAAATTATAAGTATTCAAATGTATCTGAATATTAATGAGCTGATCATTTTATTATTTTTAATTTAATTTAGGAACTTATGTCAGACACTCACATGATTTAGGCCTAATAATAAGCTTTTTTTGTTATTTTAAATAAATAAATAAATAAATAAATAAATAAATGCTATGGAGATGCTTGGTTTAAGGAGTTTTATTAAACATTGATGTAGATGTCAGTGATAGTGCTTTGTAACAGTCAGAGGTGTTCTTCAATTTTTATTTAAAGAGCCTCTCCAGTGGCATTTCATTGCTAATTGATGCATTATTTAATAGTTAATCATTTAAACCCAATGTATAGAAAGTGCATCTTGCACCCAAGCTTATTTTGTTGAGCTAATGCAATTTATTTGATAGTATACAGTGGTAATGTATGTTTAAAATAATCTGACCATTAAATACAGATAATATTTATTCATTTATATAAATATAAATAATATATAAAAAAATAAATAACATTATATTATATATATATATATATATATATATATATATAAAATAGTTTTTTTTTGTGTGAAAAAGTATGGAAATGAAGTTCCTCACACCGGTGAATGAATAACACCAGTGTGAATTGAATGAATTAATCACAGGAAGCGTGAAATTAAAGATTACAGTTTATCTGTTTCTTAATTTGTGCTGTTTGGCATTGAATTTCAGCTGATGTTAAATCTGTTTAAATGAGTTTTAACTTGACGCTCAATGAAAACAAAGTGAACCAATAGAAAACTGTGAAAGCGAAACCAAAACTAATAGGAAACATATGCATCAGCTTTGGAAGAAATTTTTGCATTAAGACAAATAAATCAGACACATTTGTAGTTTTTCACTACTGCTGTAGAAATGAGATTTAAATGAGATTTAAAAATCCCTGCTGTTTTTTTACAGTTTCTCATGTACAGCCAATTAGTAAACCTAACAGCTCTACCTGGTCTCTAAAGCTATGCATTGTTTGTAGACATCTTTGACACAATGTGTGAATTGGCTTGTTATATTAGCAGATAATTTTGCTTCTTTCTACAAATAAACGCAGAGAAAAATGTCTGTCAATAGAACAAGATCAATTCAAGCTTGAAATAAGTACATTAGTACAAACAGGCTTAATCTTATTTTGTTCCATAATAATCTCATAATGAAAATAAATGTATATCAATATTCAAGATATTTTCACTTGCTAAAATATAATTTGTTTTGAAGCAAGAAATAGACAAACACTAAAGCCAAAAGGGCTCATAAGAAATACGACCTCAGTTACCATGATATCAGGCAACAATGTAATAAGCATAACATTATAAAATGATATAATACCACGATGTAATCCAATGAAACCCCACTTGCAGTGATTTACATCATGCTAGCCAAGGGATACTTTTGCCTCCTGTTAGCCATTTTATCACACAAATTTAATTTCAATTGCACTATCCCTTTAAGGCTGTCAGTGAGCCAAATGATTTCTGCCCCTCAGGCTGCCCACAGGGTTGTTGAGGCCAGCTGGGTCTGGGTTACAGCCTGAAAGCCGGCAGTCCCGGGGTCAGAGCAGAGGTGACTCAGCAGACGGAGGTGCAAGCTCTACACAGCAGGGGGGATGTAAATTGTAGGCAGTATAAAACCGTCTGTTTTCCAGCTTTGTGCATTTTATGACACCTGCATTATCCTGACGCACCACTTCTGCAGGGATGCAGGGATTAACCTTGCAGCTCCCTCGTGTGAACCCATGTGAGGGATTAGCCTCTGGGTTACATACACTGCCCTCAGGGTCACTAATCATCATGAACAAGGACAAAATCAATGGCACAATAAATGTGGAAATTCTGTACAGGGTGCTGTAGGACATTGTGATTTTCTGTTTTGTAAAACCATTTATATGAGAACAAGTTCAAAGAATGCAGAATGGGGAACGGTATAAGAGAAATGCAAATTGACCATGAAAATGCTATTTTTTTTAAAAAAAAAACAGTAGCTCTAGGCTTACCGTGACTCTTAGGGCCGCAGAGGAGGCCTCCTCAATCGTGGATGAAGCTTTGTCCATGGTGGTGGTGCCAGGCATGCTGCGCCGACGGCCCACCCGCTCAGAGGGTGACTCTGAAATGAGAAAAAAATACTTTAAATCGTAACCTTCCCTTTTTATGCATTATTTGGTCACATACACATAAGGACAGGGCACACTGCTCTGTGGAATGGATCATGCTATCAGCAAACATCTTACCATGATAGAGATTTAAAAGAGCCTAATTGTAATTTAGAGCCTTGTAATTTCGATCTGCTCGCCTCCATCATTAGCAAGCAAATGGAATTAGAAACCTTTAGAAACGATTCACAAATAAATTGCAATAAACACAAATAACAACCAACAAATACAATAAAAGCTTATGAAAAATCATTTTTACATTTTCTGAAACACTCCAGATCTGTCTAGTTGACAGGCATGTCGTTTTCTCTATTTTCATACAGCAGGCAGCATTCTTATTTTTTCTCCTACACTAAAAAGATACTAAAAAAAATCAATAGTACATTAGAGCATGCCAAGATTGTCAGTTTGATCCATTTGGGCAGTGGTTTCTCAGTAGTAGTGAGCAGAAGGTCATGAGTTCAGGTCCCACTACATCTAAGCTGCCACCACTGGGTCTTTGAACTAGGCCCAGAACCATCTGTGCTCCAGAAGCACTCTATCATGGCTGACCATGTGCTGTGACCCAAGCTTACTAACAAGCTAGGATATACAAAGCAATTAATTTCCACGTACTTGTGTATGAGATAATAAATGCTATCTTTCTTTCCTACTTTTCTTATGCTCAATTCCATAAGTTCAAGTTGCCTAGCAACAGTGTTCTCATCACATTAACCACTTGAACTGTAAAATTCAGAAAATTGTCAGATGTGTTAATCTGAGTGCTTTGCTCATCATTAGCCACTTGGTCTCCACAGGTTGAAACTCAAAAACCTCCTCATAGTTACACAACTGTTACACAACAGGACTGTGCTACACTATGCTTGGTCAAAATCTCCAATCATGCAATTTTTGTCCCTCGTGTCCAGCCATTCTGGTCTTTGACTCTATAGATAGGGATGGAGGGAACGGGCAGGAAGATAGAGGGAACAATTATTTAAACAGAAAAAATAACTGAGAATGTGTGCAGCCATCTTGAACGACAGGATCTATGAAATTCATCCTTTCATATCTTTCTGCAGATTTTCACAGGCGCCTTGGTTCGCTCTGCCCTGCTGACTTTCTCGCTGCGAAAGATGCGATGCTAACAAGATCAGGGACTTCAGTTTGATGGCTTTCACTCTCCACTTCTCTTGCTGGGAGGATTATTTGAATAACAAGTCTCTGGAACAGAAGAGGTGAATCACCAAGAAAAGGGAATGTGAAAGGGGACTCTGTGTGTACATTTAAAAAAAAAACCTGCCACTCAACAAGCTCTTTCAGGATTTGTTTCGGGTTTCAGGAGTTTTGAAATCGGACAGGTACTTTAGAGTGGATTTGTCCAAACAATGTCCATAGACTGTAAACATGCATGAGCATTTATGCTTTTTTTTCCCCCAGAAGCAGTATTTAAAGGGTATTTATACCACAGCACAGTTGAATTCTCAAGTCTGAATGGACAGAATGTGCTGATTGACTTTCTATAAGTGCTGCAAGGCAATTAACAGGTTTATATTAATTTGCTTCTTGTAATACTTTATTGTTTCCATAGTAACAGTTAACACAATGGCTTGTATAGTGGATGCTCCACAGAAACTGATTACAAAAAAGTGTCTAATTGTTGACATGGTGAAATTTTCTGTGAGATGTTTCAATGCTTTCTAACAAATTAAAGATCAAGCTGTAACTTTTTCCAACATTCTTCAGGACAGAGATCTTTGCATTTTTTGTCTTACTAACACCAGATGCTGGTGAAGGAACAACTATTAGTTGCTTTTGTAACGTAAGTGATAACAGGAACTAACTTGTTTCATGGGCATTTTCATTTTCGAAAATCCTGCCTATATTCCTAGTAAAGTATTGTAGATTGATTTTTTTCTGCCTCTCCAACTCACTGCCAGTTTTCACTGACACCTCCTACCAGTCATTAATATTCATAAAACAGACTGGTGTTAGTTCATATTCATTAGCCTGCTAATAACTTTCACAACGAGGAGAGAAGCATTTTGTTTGTCAATACAAGCAGATATTTAAAATCAGGCTTTTGCAACCTCTTGTTTTTCAGACCTACGCAGAAGATTCGTTTTTTAATGTCATGCAACCACAAGATAAATCACCAAAAATCCAGACATTACAGAGAATTTTATGTTTGGTGAATACTATACTAAATAGTATGTGAAAATTAGTGCATCAATAACTGTGACTTCAAATATTGTAGTATCCAACAAGTTAGAATAATTGTATGCAGTTTGGGATGCAGCCTTTTTCTAGGTTGTGCTGTATGTTGATTGGCCACCATGAGCCAATCACAGTGAGTTATTGAAATGGGATTTTATCGTATTAAAAAGTCGATGAAAATAGTGCAGGGGTGGCCTAGTGCTTCAATGGGTAGCACTGCTGCCTCCATGGTTGATCCTGAGCTTGGGTTACTGTTTGTGTGTGGAGCTTTGTACATTCTCCCCCTGTGTGAATGTGTTTCCTTTGCATTCTCTGTTTTCCTCCCACCTCCAAAGAACATTCTGGTTGGTGGATCAGCTATGCTAAATTAAATGAGGGCATGGATGTGTGTGTGTGCATGGAGAACTGAAATGTACTGGCATCCCATCCAGGGTGATCCCGGGATAGACTCCGGATCTACCGCAACCCTGTCCAGGATAAAGCAGTTACTTGAATGAATGAATGAATGAATGAATGAATGAATATAGTGCACCAGCAGGTATTATTTTACAGTGCATCATAGAATAGCTTTGTAATTAGAATGACACATATGCAGTTTGAGATGCAGCCTGATTGTCAGTTGCTTTCTATTTTGACTTTGAAGGTAGTTTAAAAAGTTTTGTTAACACTGAAGTTAAGTACAGATTTCACATTTCCCCAATGTTCCTGCAACTTTATATAGTCTAAAAAGATTTTTTTTTTAAAAAACAGCAATTATAGACATTATAAAGCTATAGATTATTGTAAGAGTAACATGGCGAGGGTGTTCTGTCATGGTACTAGGTGCGAATGTATGTTTCTTTCAGCATTCCTGCAGTTCTTCCTCTCAGTACATGAACAGATTGGAATGCATGGGAGGAAGATGCCAAGCAACAACTCTTGTTTATCATCCTAATTAGCCTGGCTGGTATCGTAACATCTTAATCCATATGCTCAGTGTGGTGTCATGACCATTCTGGCGCCCTGTGGGCCTGAATGCAATCAAATGATAACAAAACGCTCGTTTGCACAAATATGACATTACATAACAAGCAAAGAACACTTGCAAACATTTCGCTGATAACGTGTAGCGACGCCGCAAACAGCCAAGTGCTTTAATTAAATTTCAGAATATGGCACGTGCAGAAAAAAAGTCCAGCATGTAAACACCACGTCCAGAATTTTCACAGGAATCTCGCAGTGCTGCAGATGTTTACTACAAGCTTCCATGTGATTAGCGTGACACCGATATTAGCATGCACGTCTGTAATTGGTTCCACCATTCTTTTGTCATTAAGCCTCTCAGTCGAGACAGATAAAGTTCTGTGCAAATGAGAATCATTAAAGGGCAATTAGAAGCTGGATAAGGCCATCGAGCACTTGCAAGCTTCCTCGCGTAATGAGCAGAGACAACAGTGCCTCAATGCTTTTTCAGGTAAAGCGATTCTTCTCAGCCTCTCCTCACACCAGCCTGTCAATGCAGCCTGAACTCCTGACCACTCAGGTCATGTTTACATACATCAAACATGCTGACAACACAGGAATAGTTGAATCTGTGTGTTAGGAGTGGATGTTTTTTTTTTCTGGCTTTGGAGCATACTTGTTTTTGTGGATTAGCAAATAATAAACTGCAGTAAAGACCAAAAGACTCTACTTGAGAACCTTTCATTAGGACCTATTAGTCGTCTTGACTAGTCTGAGTCAAATGTGAAATTGATATGCTTGATTCATATTCTAATTGATCCAAATCCAAAAAGAAAGCATCTGATGACATGTGTAAGGGGACACATACATACAAACACTAGTAAATAGAGCCAGTGCTAAATATTAACCCTTGTATTTTCTTTGTTGTAATACAGACACCAGAGTCACTTCTCTTTTATTTGTTTTTAGGAAGTCCTTTATGTACAATTATACTTAAATAAAAATACATAAATGATCACTGGGGCTATAGGAATCATGAAAAAATATTTAACAAAAACCTTATGGTCATTTGTGGTTTTAATCATCTATCTCCGACTCCAAAGGTTACCTTAATATTTATGGTGGGAAAGTTACTCGTACTCAGAGATGGGTTAAGCACCTGCCTAAGTCGATTTCCTGGGTGAAATCATGCAAATTACCTGTGTGTAGTTCACACCTCCCAGGTTAACAGATTTTTTTTCTTGAGATGAAGTGTCTGAGACAGGGCTTTTAATATTAATAATATGGATTCCACCCTCACTAGTTGACAGACTTAAAAGAGCACTTGATACAACACATACTATTACCTTGCATTTTATTTTTTTAGTGATGGTCAGTTAATTTGATGTGCTCCGCTGTAAAGAAAATGTGCCCATAGATTGAAGGATAAGCTGACTGAGCACTCCATCTGCTATGCTTACAGTTCACGTTAATTAATTCATAAATTTATATTTGCTCCTTGAGATAAGCAATGTCTCAGATTAAGATGCTGTCTCCTCCAAAGGGAAACATTTTCTGACCAGAATCACCAGAAAATGAATTTACTTGCTAGGAAGAAACTGCCTTTGCCTTCAATTGTTCATATTTTTTCCATTTCCAGGTAGCCTTTCAGAACATTTCTCGGAACGACTCGCAATCACAGCATGTGAGAACAGACGACCGAATAATGCCACACACGTTAATCACACCAGGCTCAGGCAGCTTCGCGAGCCATCCATCAGAGAACAGCAGCACAAATGCCTACTGCTAGAACCCCATTAATCTCCTCTGATCAAGACACATGGCCCAGGAGAAGTAGGAGAGAGACATATAGAAGAAGTGCGATGTAGGACACGCTGGATCTGAGTGAGGGTCACGTCATTCGGAGAAACTGCAGTGGAAAAATGTCACGTGCTTATTTGGCTGCCCAATAAGGCCATAACTCACACTTGGCTCATTTGTTCTTAATCTAAATGCACATGGCCTTCTTTAAGTCTGAAGACAATGACAGAATGCATCTGTTTCTTCAGTTTATGTATGATTTTATAGATTTCAGTTATGGACTGAGTTATCATTTCTGTAGTAACGATGTACACAGGGATTTGCATAGCAGATTCTCCACATCAGTTTAATAACCTGATTGAAAATGTGCTGTTATTTAACAAAGAAAATGTATTATGGTGAAGTTTTTCTGTAAGGAGGTGATTATTTAACATTTGTTAAATTTGTTAAATATACAGGACAATAAATACAAAGAACAGATCAATAAATACACAGAACATGGGCTGTAAGCTGTAAATATTGGTAGCAGGGTAGCAGCAATATGTTTAATGTTCCTAAAGCCGGAATAGCCATGTTTATCCATTTGGAACTGACAGGATGGTTCTGCTAGCCATGTTCTCCAGCATCAGGACCTCAGACTGTCCATCAAACTGGCGACACAACTCAAAGCTCCTCAGTCAGCAACGTTCTTTCTCAAAACACAGCAATTATGAAGCTCAAGTCAAATGCAGTGACTGCAGAAAGTGTGGAGAATGAGTAAGAGGAAGAAGGAAGAGAAGAACAGATGGATGCTGTGGTGATGTGAGTACAGCTCAGTGAAAGCAGCACATTGTTTTGAGGGATGATGCTTAAGTAGGAGGAACGTCGCGTTGTGGACAGGCACAGCTGTTGCGGCGTACAGCAGATAAACAAGGCAAATACATTTGTCTTGCGGGAGTCATTGCTGCAAAGATGGTGAGAAAAGAGGCTAGAAGAAGAAGGATAGCAGTCCTCAGTCCTGTTGTATACTGGTAGAAAAAAACAAGCTTTATTTTTTTTTTTATATATATTTCACCTGTATTTAAAAGAAAACACCCAAAAAGTAAGATGGTAGTTAGAAGAAACAGTATTTTCAAGAAAATGATGCCAGTCTGGATTTAGGGACCAGCAGTAGACCTTCACATGTAGATTTGATAAAGGCATGAGTTTTGGAGGGGAGTAAATATATACACTACTGTCAGAGCTGCTGTTATAAAAAAATAATTGATACCTTCTGACCAATCAGAATTGAGATTACAACAGCACTGGTATAACAGGTGGTGATAACACGTATGCCTGCCAACAATAATTTCTCCATTCAGTGATTTAAAAAGCCCTTTAGCAGTGTTTGGCTTCACATACAAGAACTTTATATGGTACAGTATCATTAGACAAGCAATTTTACAAACAAACAAGCGTAGTGAGAGTAAGCTCCCTGCAGCTGGAATTAGGAGTACAGCAGAGAGAGCAGATGGGGAACACAGCATTGAAAAGTCAATTACTCCGGCTGGATCTGCCGTCTTCTCAGTCGATCTCATACAGCACAATTCACATACAGCACGAACCACATAGCACTGCATCTGCTTAATATCAGAGAAAAGTCTTCCTTCTCTCATCAGTCATACACACATACACACATGCTTTTCATCTCTGAACGTCTTCATCAGGTCAAAGATGTGCAGGAACTTTTGGTGAAGTTTAGTAACTGTCTTGACTCCAAGCCGCCAGTGTGAGTGTGGTATAAAGCACTGAAATGGGGGTCATTTGGCAGTTCATAAATGTCACTTTACATTTGAAATTCAAAGGACTGAACTTTAATAAATCTTTGAGATGTGCAGACAAGTCTGTGCTATTAGTCTGAGAGAGCGGAGTCGATTGAAAAGAGGAGAAATTGCACTAAAGTGGCTTTCATCACGTTATTTATTCGCATTTTGGAAAGAATGCAGGGGTAATTTTACAACATTAGTTTGGCTTTTGGCAAGAGTATGTGACAAGTGATATAATTGTATTTTTCAGAAGACAGCACATCTTCTTTTCTTTAATTGGCTTAAGCTTTTTAGGTTAGAACTTTGTGAGGGATAAAGTTCAACTAGGTGAAGCAAAAAGTAAATTCCTTTTTCTTTTCCTATTCAAATCAACTGATGTTTTTGGCAGGCGAATTTTATTAGCATTTGGTCACATCACTGCATTACGAAAAATGTAAATATCCCTGAGTTTAAAATGTGATTATTAAATATTATTAAATGGTTAAACCTTCTTGCTATTTCCATAAAAATTAGATTCAGAGTGCCACGTTTCAGCTCAGTTTGTGAAG
>CM040982.1:6049385-6060244 GCA_022985145.1 Pangasius djambal | reverse complement strand
TTTTTTTTTTTTTTTTTTTTTTTTTTTTGTGACAAATGCAAGCTAACTGAGATGGCTAGCTCAGTTAGCTTATGCTATTCATACTGTATGAGGCTATTTGGGATACCAAGACCTGCAGTGTTTTGCCCATTCCTGTAGATTTATAGAACCTGGACTTTTAATGAAGGTCATTGTGGAGAGATATTGAAACCATTTTAGTTTTTTGGGGGGGCATTACAAAAAGATAAACAGCAATTTGTTCAACATTTTATTTGTTTAAAATGACATGTGCAGTGTACTTTAAATGAAAGCTAAGGTAAATTTTTATCATTATTCAGTATTGTATGTGTTAAACTGTTCCCTCATATTTTATGACACACCAAAACATGAACACACACTCAGACACATTGGCTGAGGAAAGCTCTAATTAGTGTAGTTGTTGAAAAAAATGTGTCCCCAGAGGCGATAAGATGGGGGATGGAACACTCTTAGGAGCTGTGTTTAAGTCTCAGCAGAAGAGTCCATGGTGTACTGAGAGACAAGAGAGATACTCAAAGAATGAAAAAGCAGAATTTGGGAAAAATAAGATAGCCAAAATAAGAAATAACAAACAAATGAGCAAAAAATGATGGTCTCTGAGGTGACATGGTGGTTTTTATAAATAAGATGTGGCCATGAATTAATAGATTGAATCCAGAAGTTAACAAATTAGCAAATTAACGAGTTAATGGATTCTTATGTTGTGGCTATGAGGTACCAATATTGAAGCCAAGACACGTTATATCAAAATGTATATGTTGTAGGAACATCATACTCAGTACATACATAGTATCCAGCCTGTGCCCACTGTAGCTTCAGATTCCTGTTCTTGGCTCATAGGATGGAAACCTGTTGTAGTCCATCTGCCTCAAGGTTTGACGTGTTGTGCATTCTGAGATGTTTTTCTACTTACTACGGCTGTAAAGAGTAGTTGCAAAGAATAGTTCCAAGGCATTTCTGCCAACAGAACTGCTGCTGACTGGATGTTTTTTATTTTTTGTGTAAACTCTAGAGACTGTTGTGTGTCAAAATCCCAAGAGATCAGCAGTTTCGCTTTGAGAATTCGCTTAAGGTGATGTAGGCTAAAGTTACAACCATGTTGAAACACCAACATGGCTCTAGTGTGTCTGTGCAGCATTCTAAGATGTTCACAATGGTCTAAATCTAGTTCATCTCATTCATTTTCAAAATAGAATAGTTGCCATTAAATAGATTTTGAGAAACAAAACTCATGGACTTAATATATTAATTTGTGGCCAAGATAAGCTTTAATTGTGGGTTCAATATACTACATTGTTGGCACACCTTATTAAAAAACATGCACCATGTCACCGCAGAGGCTGTGTAAAAAATAATAATAAAAAATAAAAAAAAAGAATCACATTCTTTATGGACCCATAACACTTATCATCTAAAAATAAATCTCCCTTCACCACTTTAGAATCCTCCTAGAATGCTCGTAGAAACCTCACGTATCTTACAGCACAGCATCCTACTGCAAAGCCACTAAATCTGGCTTCCATGGATGAAAAGCCTTCCCACTGATTAGAAGCCTTGCTTAAGGGGCAAGCTTTATGAGAAAGGTAGGGCCAAGAGAAATTCCTGCTAACTTTTATGGCTTTGTCGGTTCATTTACAGCTCAACGCAACACAAACAGCCAAAGTGTGAGGCGGGACTGCATCCCTTTCAGAGATTACACCCTTCATTGGAAAACTACATAAGGAACAACAGGTCTTATTCACATAGTACATCATTTTGTAGGTATGGTATGCGTAGAATGTCTAAATCACTCCTAACACAAGTTCCCACTGTGAAGATGATCTAACAAAGTGTCTTGTATAAGTCAATGTGACTGGACTAGTATGTAGGGCTTTGGAGAATCAAGTCTTAACATTCGTGAAGAAGAAATAATGACGTGTAAAGTTGAATCACCTTGCCAAACATCTAGTTGACATTTAAAAACTACCTGGATCGCTGTGAACTTTCCTATACAAATACTGCTATGCCCTGGAAACACAACCCTCAAAGGTAGAAATGCCTGCACTGTGGTGTGTGCATGGTGTTCCTCAACCTCAACTACATCTCTCCAGTTCAAAACTGGTCTCAATTAGATATGTCCATGGGACTATTTTTCAGTCTCATGTAGTTATTTATTTATTTGTTTTTGTCTGTACTTGCATTTTTTAAACAAATTCAGTTGGTTCTATTTCCCAAAATATAAGCAAACTAGTACCCTAATTTAACCAGGAAGTAGCTAAAAACTTTCTCACATTCATGTTAATGAACATGGCCATTATTTACGCCTCATAGCTGACCACTCCTCCAGTCTGCATGACTTTTTGTTGGCTGTGGGATGAAAGTCCTGATACACACCTGTAGTCTCAACCAGCTTATGTGAACCTTTCAGGCAAGAAGATTCTATTCATCTCTGTATTTGTAACCAATAATACCATATTATCTGTTCAATTCTAATAATGTATTCTGTCACACCCCTAATTTACAGCTTCTGGCAGACATCCTTATCCATAGTGACTTACAGAAGTGCTTTATAGTGTCATCAGAAAAAAAATCCTCATGCTAATACAAATAGGTCAGGGCCTAAGAACATTATCAGGCTAAAACCCTATTAGAGAGGTGTTATTATGCGTTAGTACAGCAACAAAAACAGTACAAGGGTTTTTGCTTCTGTGAAGATGTGGATCTTCTGTCTCCATTTGAAGACAGCCAGTGACTCAGGTGTTCGGAAAGCCAACGGAAGTTCATTCCACCATTCTGATGCCAGCACAGCACAGATAAATATCTTCCTTGTATCTGTATAGTACATGGATTGTATATGAACACTAAGAAATAAGAGCTCTTTTTTGGAATCAGATGGGGAAATCCTCCGTGGTAGGCTTCTACCAAAAACCTTCAAGGTTTCCCCAGTGAGACAAAGCAACCTTTTTTCTGTTAGTATGAATCTGCATGAATGCAAATCTATATAATAAGGTAATCCAGTATGTTATCTTGGCATACTTTTACCAAATATCACCAATCCTACCATAAACAAGGCTGCCCGTGCACCTCGTGCTCTCTAAGCAGTGGAGTTAATCTTCTTGGGAAGTCAAAGTCAGATTCAAAATTCATATGCATACTTGTTGTCCAGGATATGCAATCTATAGTATCTATAGTATGTTTTATACATCTAAATCTAACAAGTGACAAGCTACAAAACACTCAAGAATAAGTCAAGAACATTTTCAAACTAAGGATTAATAACATTTAAGAAGATCCAGGCTGATTCAAATTGTATTGTAATTGCAAGGGAAGACCCAAATCCCAAGACAGAAGATTCCGTGGAACCCAGCTGCCGATCTCTGACAGACGTGTGATGAAAACCTCAGTCCTTGTGAACTGAAAGGGATTTTTGCTAGACTTCCTATAAATCAACAGACCATCCTAGCACTGGTACTCCAACATCGGTACTGTCTAGAAATAACTAAGAAACCCATGTTGAAGAAATACTCTTGAACACAAAAAGTGCACTGGCCAGTGATTAAGGATAAAAACTTCTAGAAGTATGTACAAAATCAACTCACACAAGTCAAGAACATTTCAATCTACACCTGAATAAGATTCAAGAAGTTCATCTATGCTGCAGAAGTCATAAGGAGTTCTGCATGAGGAAAGGGACATTTTGACTTTTTTTTCAGTTTCATACCTAAGAAAGTGGTAAGAAAAGGTACCCCATCCCAACACTACTCTTAACCTACGTCACGTCACAAAATTTTGTAAATTGCTACAAATTTACAGTTACAAACCATGTTGGTACCAAAAGACCCAATAACCAAGATTCAGAATCCATGGTCAAACCAACCTAGCTTCCAAACACTGACCGCTGACTACTGACATCCAACTGAGAGAGAGTTAGAACCCACATGGCATCACATATACACTCCATCTTCAGGAAAGATAAAGTCTGGGGGTTGTCTTTGTTAGTAAAAGTCTTGAACTATTTATTGACAGTATAGTCCATGATGCCTTGAACATTACTTGTCTACTGTGCTTCCTGGAACTAGTCTCAATCTTCCAGAAGTATAAATACAGTACACCTTGTGCTGCTATGCTGTATTGTTATTCCTGTGCACAACAGAACAGTGTACATTAGCACACAGCAGGAGCAGGAAGGACAACTGAAGTGTTATTTACCCTTGTTGGCTACTCGGCTCCGGCTGCGTGAGCGGCCCTGCCTCCAGTGCCTGGTGCGAGCCAGCAGCCCGTAGTAGTGACACCTCCTTCCCAGTGCTCTCCTCACCACTGCAGACATGGCCTTCCCAATCTCACACACTCACATACACACTGTCACCCTCTTTCAACTGGAGCAGTCTGGTCTCAGTTCTCCCCTCTCTAGTCTTCTGCAGATCAGAAAAGTAAAAAAAAAACTGCCACTTTTTGAGCTTCTTGTGGCACTTTACCTCAGATTCCCTGCAAGTCAGAACTGCTCCTGACTCTCAGAGAGAACCAAGGAAAGATAGAAGGGAAGATGAGAGGAACACTTACTCCTCCCACTGCAAGCAGAGGCCCGAGGGAGAGGTATTTGGTGCACTACTGACAACTCCAGGAAGGTCATAAATCACTATGTGAACCTGTGTGTAATGCAAAGTCACACACTACTACACACACTAACTAACATGTGATTGGTAACAAGCTCAATTCATTCCCAAGTCAAGGCTCCCAACATGTCTAATCCATGCTTTCGTTTATTTCTTCCTCTTCCTTTTCAAGGACATTGTGCAAGGTCAGTAAAAACGCTCAGTGTGTGTACTGAAAAATACAATAGGGCTGAAAAAATACACAGCACTCATGCACTCACGTCCTCTGTGAACTCTGCTAGTAACGAAAAGTGCAGGGGGAGGGGGGGGGTTCTGTCTACAATTCATTTAGCTTTTCTCATGATCACAACTTTTGGCACCCTCAAGTAATTAAACATAATCGACTGGGATGAAGGTGAGGTAAGCGAAAGTTAGACAATTGACTAACATTTGATATTTATTGATTTTAAATTGCAAGCTCCCTGTTCATATATTTTAGCTGTCCAAACAATCACAGTGTGTTCTTTACAAAGCACTAGACAAGATTGAATAGACCCACAATAGCCATGGCTGCATATTTATTTATCACTCAGTTAATAAGACACGTGAAAGATGAATACACACATCATTAAACATTTACAATGTACAATGTCAAAGCATAGCCTTGTATCATTGATAAATGTTTTTAATACTCAACAAAATAATCATACCCAGTTAAAATCTTCAGTTAGTGGGACATTTTCTGATTAATGTTATTGTATTTTGTACCACTTATTTCAGTTTACTTTTGTATCCAGAGACCCCCTCCATAGTAAAAGAATTTCCAAGAACCACCTTATCATCACAGAACAGATTTAATTTTCTGTACACTAGAGAAAATACCATACCACATTAAATCATGTATCTTCATATTAATTTATTCAAGCCATCAAGGAAAAATAAGCCAAACCTTATTATTCCTGAGCTCTCCACTCAACCAGATTTATTTCTTAAAATTGCAGCTAGACTGAAGTTAATATTATTTATTTATACCCATTTCTTAGACTTTGATTACAAATTTGTGTTCGTTTTAGGACACCACAGATTATTTCCTATATAACCTAATGTTAATGATCATAATGACTGTAAACACAGAAGATATTAGATACTCTCTCTTAACTGCACTGTTTTAGCATCAGCCTGCTTTATTGAGCTATATATATATATATATATATATATATATATATATATATATATATATATATATATATTACTGTGCTGTGAAATGACATCTGAACTCAGGCGCTAAAGGCATCTCTGCACTGTTTTACATACACACGCAAGTACACAGACAATTACAAACGAAACTGGAATGTCCTACTGGAATGTTTGTGCAGCGCACACACACACACACACACACACACACTAATGTGAGAATGACTGCTGAACACACTGATGGACAAGTGACAAGTCAGAAACAGCTTGTCACAGCCCGATTAAAGCAAAAGCAGGCTGTTTAAGAATGGAGGATAATCATAAAAGAGATTAACATAACATCTGCAATGCTAAAGGATACAGCAAATTTCAGTGTAAAAGTGAAAATGTGCATGTTGTAGTAGGCAAGTTAGTAGCAGAAATACAGCCTTTTCTGCTAATTAAATAAGCAAGCAAGGGCACTTTAAACATTAGAATAATTATAAGAACTTTTTTAAATACTGTTTTGGGCAATTAAAAAAAAAAAAGCAAGCACCTTCAAATAATAAACACAAGGCCTGTTCTGGAATGTGGGAGGCATGTAATAATATTACTTTTCCAAATGATGCAGCTTCTTGTATTGTCTCACTAAGTTGGTGTATTAAATTACTGGAGGGTGGCATGATGCCAAAGTGGGTGGCCTTGCAGCCTCAGAGCTCCAGGGTCCCCGATTCGATTCTAACCTCGGGTTACTGTCTGTGTGGAGTCGTGCATGTTTTCCTCATGTCCACACTGGTTTCCTCCAGGGTATCCTCTTTCCTCCCATCTCCCAAGAACATGCTACTCTAAATTGCCCGTAGGTGTGAACGTGTGTGTGTTGGCCTGTGATGGACTGACAAGAATCGCATTCCGAGAGTATCCCGCCTCACGCAGAGCGTTCCCGGTGTTACCTATCTGATTGGTTCCTCAAGGGTTCCTCAGATAGTTAAAGTTAATGTTAGTTACTAAAAGACTTCAAACCCTCTCTGAAAGGGAAACCCACTGTTGTATGGTTTCCTCCCTCAGAGAAATAAATTGCAGAACTCTTAAATGTGCTAAATGGAAGTGTGTTGTCTAAATTCATACTGCCTACCACATATCTTCATGTCACGAATCAGAAAAAGATTACACAGAGACAAAACAAGCTGTGAAGCACTGCTGCAAGTTCAGTCTCGCAAAAATATAACACATAACAAGCATAACAAGCAACACACTGCTCAAGAGCACGATGGAGCTGGCATTGGCAAACCTCTACCTTTGCAAGAACAGACATGATCAACAAACCTCACTGTTCTGATAGCGGAACGAGATCTACCAGGACAGCTCTGATTTCCCTGCTGAGAAATATCATGCTAACAATTAAAGGATTCCATTGGCTTTTACTAGTTTGTAATGGCTACTAAATGTATACTGTGTTCTCTATACAGCATTAATATCACAATGTAAAGGTTCCTGATGGTTTAACAATCAGCATCACACCACTGCGTCATTGATTATTTTCCTATAACCTCAAGCCCCCAAGTGTTTTATTCCTTAAAAGTGAACCTTCTGTGATATTCATATCTGTAATAATGCTCTATTTTGCACAGTCTACAAGGAAAAGAAATCACCTGCTGATGAAAACCTATTAGATTTCATAAGAGACCATAACAATATTTTTTTTCCAGAAGGGTTCTCATATGGTACAGTGTTATAACAGAATGCAGATGCATTTGGTCAGCATGCAGAACAGATCTTTTAAGAACTGCTGCTAAAACTTTACACCCAGATCAGTTTACTTGAAGCTAGACTGAGTGCAAGGATTACAGAGAATAATTAAACAGCTTAACTGGCAGTGTGTGAGAGAGAGAGACGGGCATGGGAATTGATGGATGGAGGCTGTGGGGTTGTGTTAGTGAAGTAGCGCTCAGGTGGCAGTAGATTGTCTGGGAGAAAAAGAGTGGCAGTGTGGCATGCTGTGCCTTTCTAACTCTGGCTGAGTAATTCTCCAAGTCAGGAGAAGTGGCAAAAGCTACCGTCATTCATGCCTTCAGATTCCTGACCCCTGCATGACCCCTCACATAGACAAACAGAAAGAGAGAGAGAGAGAGAGAGAGAGAGAGGGGTTAGGCGAGATTAAGGCAAAGAGAAGAAAAGAAAGAAGAGGAAGACAGAGAAAGGGATGTACAGACAAAAAAAACAGACAGAGAAGCAGAGACGGAGATGCAGAGACGGCAAAGAAAGAGATCAAAAACAGGACATGGAGGCAAGGATGAAAAACAGAGAGACAGGCACTGAGAGAATGAGAGAGAGATGAAAAGGAGGAGAGAGAGGGACAAACAAAAAGACAGAAAGAGAGATGAAGAAGGAAGAAGGAAAATAGCGGCATATGTACAGACAAAAAAGAAACTCCATTTTGCCATTTTATTCATAAAACACTACAAACGATGAACAGCGGAAACTGGTTTTCAAAAGTAATGAGCTGATTTGCATATATACTGCACAAGGTTTCAGACTAGCCAGATACAAATAAACTTTATCAGAATATAATCCACATACGAGATGCATGAAATGAGCATGCATGCCACCCACCTCAAAGTTCAATGTTCTGTGCATGCGGAGATGCTTTTCTGCTCACCACGGCTGGAAAGAATCATTATACGAGTTACTTCGAGTAACAGCTCCAACTAATCTGGCCATTTTCCTCTGATCTCTCATATCAGCAAGGTGTTTCCACCCACAGAACTGTCGCTCACTCAATTTTTTGTTTTTCACACCATTCTGTGTAAACTCTAGAGACTGTTGTGTGTGAAATCACTGAGATCACACTTTTCCCCATTCTGATGTGAACATTAACTGAAGCTCTTTACCTTTATCTGCACGATATTTTTGCATTGCGCTGCTGCCATATGATTGGCTGATTAGATAACTGCATGAATGTGCAGGTGTACAGGTGTTCCTAATAAAGTGGATGGTGAATGTATTGATTTATTTCGCTTTATACAGACAAAATGCACATTGTTTCACACTGTTTATGATTCAGAAACAAAGCCTTTCCGGTCCTAATTTTTCCTTCATTCAAATTCTGTTCAAAACATTGAATCGAATCGTGAAGCCATTATCGTGAAATTAATCGAATCGTGATGGGAGTGTATCATTACATGGTTTCTTAGAGTTTTGTTTCAGGTGATCGATTGCATAATTCCTATGCTGACATCTTTTGAATTGTTCACTTCAATAGGTAAATTCAGCAAAAAAAACCCAACACATTTTTAAGCAAACATTTTATTACATTTTTATTTTAGAGCTTGTACTATGCACATAGTTGATGCAAACTTGGATAATGATGAATATGTTTTTGCTAGATTCGTTTGAAATATGAGACAGGAGGGGGAAAAAAAATTAAAAAAAAGAAGCAAACACTGCACTTTCTTTCTGCTCAGCTCCAGGATTTTACTACATCCCAAATGTAGCTAAAGGAGAGAATCAGTGGAGGACTAAAAAGCCTGCTGCCTTTACAATGATGAACGTGTCCACTCAACTAGCATCCTGCTTTGCATGTGGACATTAATACAAAGGTTTGGCATTGTAGTATTCAGTGCATCTGCTGAATCTGCTCAATACAAGCATATGTTAACAGGATTGAGTACCACACTAAAGCAGCAGAAAAGATAAACAGCATGGAGGTTTAAAGGCACCACATGCAGAGATAAAGTGATTAAATGCCTCAGATAGCTTCCATCTGAGTCTGGACTCACCTGCGTTTCTACTTAATCATTAATAATGTATCAGGGAAATGGATACAAGTTGCAATTGCTCTGGAACAGATCTAGTATCAGTATGAACTGTCAATAACAGGATTATCATCCAGTTCTGCTTTAAGGATAAGGTCTGATACTCTAAAAGCTATAGGGTTAAATCAAATATTCATATCACAGTTTAGGAGAAAGAAGCTTCTGTTCATCCAAGATTTTATGTCTTTTTACACAGTCTTCCATTTTTCATAGCTGTTTGGCTGAACCTGGCAAAACTGATAAGTATTACTGCATATGAGCAGCAAAGAATTATGTTTGAAAATTACAGAGGGACTGGCTATAAACGGAGACTCTATTTTTAAATATCACTGTTAACAGTCTGGTAAGACCTAAAACAAATGACCTGTACCATAACCATTGCCTGGGTAGCATGGGTGATGGAGCAGCTAAATGTAATCATCACAGAATAATCACTTGAGCCAAGCAACCAGTATTTTGAGAAAAAAAAAAGAGCTGCACACCAAATTGCATTACTGTATGTACTGTATTTGTGTGTAAGTGAATGTATGTGAGACATAGTGGTGTACACGACAGAACAACTATATGATAGCTAAATTGAAGATGACCAAAGGGCTGGACATAATGGGAGAAGAAAAGGGGGCATACAACAGAACCCTGTGGAACAACATACTATACTTTTTATAAACCATTAACATCAGTAAACCCGAAACAGTCTGTTGAGATGTAAACAAGGGAACTGTACTATAACTTAAGGTTTAATTGTTTACCGTTCTTGCCTGGGTGCCAGCATTCCAGAAGTACAAATATGGATATACAGTCATGTGAAAAAAATAGGACACTCCATTAAAATATTCAGTTCTTTATTAAGGAATGTCAACAATTTCTGAGCTTGTTTTAATTTGTACTTGTAGATGAAAGTGATGTAATTGCATGTAAACTACAAAAAATCACTTATTAAACAAAAGAAATCAACAAAAATGAGTATTTCAACTGAGGAAAAAGTTAGGACACCCTATGCCCTAATAGCTAGTGTTTCCCCCTTTGGCTGAAATAACCTCAATGAGACGTTTCTTGTAGCCATCTACCAGTTTCTGACATCGACTGGAAGAAAGTTTTCCCCACTCCTCAAAGCAGAATTCTTTCAGCTGTGTGATGTTTGAGGGGTTTCTTGCATACACAGTCCGTTTCAAATCACTCCACAGGATCTCAATAGGATTTAGATCTGGGCTTTGACTTGGCCGTTCCAGAACTCTCCATTTTTTACTTTTCAGCCTTGGTCTATTTATTGGTATGTTTTGGGTCA
>CM040982.1:6004153-6049285 GCA_022985145.1 Pangasius djambal | reverse complement strand
TCCTCTTTTCTCCATAGTACTTAGTACTTTTCTCCAAACTACAAATTTTCTCCACAGTACTCCACAGTTCCACAGTTTCAATGTTAACATGAAAGAAAATTTCATTTCTAACATTCATAGATCAGGACTATAGTACAAACAATACTGAAACTGTCTGGATGCTCATAAGACGCAGCAAAACAACCACTTTTGTGAAGGAAGCAAAGCAATAAGTAGCCACACCTCTTCCCCGGAGACATCAATCCCATCACCACTTGGTTAATGTGCTGCATGTTTGGAGACGGTTACACAACCCCGTGTACACAACTGCCTATTACAGGAAATTCACATGAAGTGCATGAAGTGATAAAGAGGACCTAAAAATATACTATGCACTTGAATGGAATGGAACTGCATTGGCCTTCTCTAGTCAAGTAGATGACCTTGATTTCCACATCTGTTATGTGAACAGATTTTCAGCCAGGAGTGTAGGTAGACATATGAAATGTTGCATGGTGACAAAGAAAAAGAAAACTCTACTGTGGTTGTGATATTTGTTTGCTAAACTATGTGGCAAGGCTATGACCAGAAGTGAGAACAACATAAAAATATGACACACTTTCTTTAAGTAGAGCTGAATGATTTATTGAATGGATATTTTTGCCAACTCCTGTGGAACGTGAACAGTTTAGCACCTGCGTAAGTGCTAGGCGTAGGAGGTTGTCTTGGATTTAAAATGAGCAACATTGCAATATTTATCAATGAGCTGAAAGCTTGTTTAATACCTGCAGGAATATTCTGCACACAGGCCACAGTCAACTTCTGTCCTCCAGAGAATCTGATTTAGGATTTATAAAGCTCCATATCTTCCTAACTCATATATATTGTGGCAAGCATCACCTCAGGAGCTGCAGAGATCCAGCTCAGAGCTGTTGTTTTGCCTGGGAGCACAATAAGTCCAGGATGGTAAATATGAATGTTGACTTGTGGGAGCTGCAGTGCTGGGTTGTAAATCTGACTGGGGGAAGCGCCGCAAGCAAATATTCCTGATTTCACGTTGCTGTAAGGATACGCAATAATATGGAAGGGGTCAGGAACAGGACAATATAAAATGCATATCTTCACGTTCTACAGGGCTTTTTAATCATCCATCTTGGTGCTTTCTTGATTTGACTAGCAGCATTGTAATAGAATAAAAGGAAAACTAACCTTCAATAAAGCTCCTTATTAATATTTACAGGTTATTATAGCTAATAGGAGGCTAATTTTAGTGAAACTCATCACTGAAAATAATGTCACATTAACTCTGTTACCTAGTTATGGCTTGGGAGTGTTAAAGGAGTTAAAGGTTTACAATCAGTGACCCCTTCTGGCTGACGGAGGAACTGCGCATCATAATATAGTCAAAGATGCAGCCCACATTACACTCACTGACGCAATAAAGGAAAATGCAATATACAGTTCATTTAAAGTTTGCATCAGCATGCTTCCTTGGTTAAAAATAAAGGGGGGGGGGGGATGTACCTCTAATTTATAATTAATCTAAAAAAGTTTAACAAAAACATCCTCCAAAGGATAGAGAGAAAAGGTGGATAAATATAAAGTAAGTTAGAAAATATTTATAAAACAAGAGGCAAACTTATGAACCGATATCGTTTTGATTCTTTCACTGTTCGTATTTTAATACTGACCTTTGTCCTGTTTTTAATACTTTGATGAGAAAAGAACATCAGTGGAATCTAGCATGCTTTAAACTGATTAAAATAAGCGTCTACATTACCTTGGCCTAAAAGGACACATTTGTTTTCACTCAACTGAGAATTAAGATAGGACTATGAAACCTTTTTAAATAATTTTCCACCTTGAATCTAAGAAGCTATGCATTGAACCATTCAAGAAACATGTCTCCGACAAGGTATCTTTGCTGACGATGGCTGCATTTTCTTCAACGAGTAACAGGGTTGTTGTTTTTTAACTATAGAATTAGTTAACCACATTTTGTGTATTTGCTAACATCCTTGCTAATGGCATGAGAACATCAACATAACATTATTACTTACTTGAAACATTATTTTTTTTAATTAATAAATTTACTTTTAATCTATTATTTGGGATGTACTTTCAAAGTGACCCCATCAGTCGATATCAAAATATCACTGAAAATAAAGAAAAGAATTTAGAAAGCTTACTTTTCTTTGTCCCATAATCTTTGAGAAATTTGAACGATGCAACTTCCTGTTGAACATGTAACTTGAAAATTTTCCAAATATTTCATAGGGGTGAATGTGCTCAGGTTACAGGAATGAGTTGGTTTGGGAACTAAAAAGTACATTTTTCATAACGTATAATGGATGCCCCAAGAAGGACACTTAACCTGTGTTTAAAATGTCTTTTACCTTTACTTTACATACACATTCATGAATATCAGTGAGACACAAACAGCACAGCATGATGAATTCACACTTCAGGAAAATGTGGAATGGAAACATACTCAATCGGTGCTGATCTTTTGGTATGAATGCTATGTGTGCTATTCCTCACCTCGCTGTAGTTTGGATCAGTAACGCTGATCCAAAAGCTGTACAAACGAGTAAAGCTGCATAGACTGCATACAAAGGATGCTGACATGTCTGAAAATATCTACTGAGACTTGAAGCATGAAGTCCAACATAAACAATATGAACAGTATCATCTTGGATCTATTTTGCCAACTGTATGGTTTCACTTCCTGTACTACTGCAATACAACACCATACAAAGGCTCACAGACTACAAGTGCAAGATAAGTCTCTCTCTTTGCTACATCACTGTTTATTATGAGTAGCTTAGCATAGCCTGATGCAACAGTTGAGTAATTATAGTCAGGTATTTTATCTTTTACTCATGTCTGTACAAGATAACTAGTCACGATTTTGTAATAAATATATATCTATGATGTTTATGGTGTAATTTCTTAACTCCGGTACAAAAAGTTGTCTTTCCTCAGCACTGAAACGTGATAAACAAGCAAGAATGTACTAATAAAAATGAAATATCAAAACACCTGCATCCAAAATATTCTTCTAGGTAAATGGGTAGTAAGCTAGCTCACATTTGTTAATTATAGATGAGTAATATTCCCATATCTGAGTCGGTTTGTGGTTTAATAGTATCAAACCTGGCAAAATATAGATGATTTTTATATCAGCTAAGATAGCTAAGATCGCTAGCTAGCTTAACACAGGTTCTGCAGCTAAAGGTTTCTGGGTAACATGTTATCGTTTACACAGCATACTGGATCATTTTAAGCATGACTTGTAACCTTACATGGTTCACACGAAATGCTAACCAAATTAGAGTTTTTACAAACTCTCAAAAAGTCTTTGTCTGAAATCTGTGTGACAGGAATTTTGAACACTTACAGCCCAGTTAGCAAAGTGAGGTTGGGCCAATGCCAGCCATTCTGTTGAGCCACCATAAGATGCCAATGTTAGCCCAATGTACTTTTGTATGTTGGGCCAGTGTTGAGTCACCAGGGCAATCAGACATTCAATCACTTTTAAATCCACTTTGCCAGTGTTGGCCCAATGTTGGGAGGGTTGTTATGAAAAGCACATCTTTGCCAAAATAGCCACCTGAAATAGACGTTGGGCCAACATCAGTTTTCTACTAGGGTGATTACTAGTAATGTGTTCACATTAGCTCTGGTGTTTGCCCTGTTTTTGTACAGAAATGTACAATAATCAGAAATTAGATGTGTAGTTTGTTGACACCTGACCATCACACCCATGTGGGTCTTCCCCAAACTGTTGCCACAGTGTTCAAAGCAGACATTTGCCTAGGATGTCTTCATATGCTATAACATTAAGATTTCCCTTCACTGGAACTAAAGGGACCAAAAACCTGTTCCAGCATGACAATGCCCCTGTGAATAAGAGGTTTTTTACTTGTCCTGTCTGATATGTAAATTATTAAAGGATGACCTGCTACCCAGAAGCCTGTTTAGCCACAGAACCTGTGTGTTAAGCTAGCTAGCTATCTTCACTAATATTGGTGATATACAGGTGATAAGTACTCATTGCTGCAGATGATTGTTTAAAGAATGCACCAAGTCACTGCTGTCATATTCAAATTTCGACTCTTGGGGAAAAAAAGGTTCCATCAACCACCCTTCTGAGAAACCCTTAAGAGCTTAATTGTAGATCTTTACAACAGAAGGTTTCCCTTTTAAAGAGCATTCATAGTAAAACTGAGGAACACAGAACTATCCAAAGAACCAACGGGATGTTGTGAGTTGAAATCCTAACAATGCTGTAGAGTTAATTCCTGCAGAGAAAATCATCATATCACACATACAAAATACATCAAACTCACTCTGAAACTACTTCTTTTAATAAATGATGTGCTTATATCTTGCAATCTTTCTTTATAAAATCCAAGCAAATATAAGAAGCCACATTGAATTATGCTTATGCTGAAACAGAGAGCCGTATTCTGCCTAATCCTGTACATGAAAATAGCTGAGCACAGAGAATACAGCTTGAGTGATTTTGGTTTTACGTAAAGCACAAGCAAACAATGTAAAGCGGGAACACACAGAGAATACTGAGCAGGTAATGAAACTAATGGACATACTTAAACATTTTGTGAAGTGTGTACATTACAACAGATCAAACAGATAGAATTAACTAAACAGTAATGCCCAAGTTCTCCAAATTTATAATACTTTCTAAAATCTTTACATTTAATCTTTACATTTTAGCTTCAACGGGTCGATCTAAATCCCTAACAAATCATTAACAGATGTGATGGAAAGAATGAGAACTAACCGCCATCACTATAATCTATCTGCTGCTATGTACACTTTGTATTGATGAAGGGAGATTGTTTTATGGAAGCTAGATATTAGCATTCAGCTCGTTTGAGTAATTATCATGCTAGCTAACCGCTGAGAGATTAAAAATGTTGGTGTTAGTCAGCCTTACCTAACGTTTTCCCACATTTCTTGTTTCTTTAGTGAATGAACCATGAATTAATCTCAGTAACGGGAATCAGTATGTGGTTTGAAGCAGACGCCATTTTCTTTAGTGAATCTTTCTTGTACTTTCTGAAGAATTTGAAGCAGTACATCAACTTGTACCACCAGAATTATTTAGTTGACTAGATGGACTTCTACTTCTGGATATTTTGACAACCTCTGTTGCAAAGCAGTGAACAGGACACAAGTTTTAACACATCGTGACTTGAAGAAAAGTGCAGATACAGTCCAAGCCTTAATCCCTCAGACAGTACTTCTATCAGCCCACTACACATAATCTGCCCAGTCTTAAACCAGCAGCTACCTGCAGCCGAGGAAGAAGCTCTCACTGACTGCCCTCTTGCAAAATCAATCCCAGCAGTTTTCAGGCCACGCTGCCATTCCTGAGGCTGCCCACCTCCACCCAGACGAGCAGCACTGGAGCCAAACCCTGTTATTATTTCATCACACCAACACAGACAGGCAGCTGAAATCACTTTGCAAAACACGACTCAGCAGTGGATGTGTCAGCGGCAGCCCTTTACCTCTTATTACTGCATCAGACTGACACATACACACACGCTTCTCTTCTTAGCAAAATGGATCAGGAACAAAAACAGGACCCGTATGGGGGGAAAAAGTGCCCAAGCATCAAAGAGACATAAAAGAAAATAAACATGTTAGTCTGAGTTGCATAATGATGCACAAACAATTTGGGCTACAGCTCATGTCAGATGTTTTGTCTGAAAAAGGTAATAACGAAAATATCATTCCCTTTTCTTTCTTCTTGCTCATTTGCTTTTTTTTTTTTTCTCAAATAAAAATTCTGATTATTACATTAAAATTCCTTGCTACACAGCACAGGAACTTTAGTAACAGCATTAGTACTAAACATTTTAGAAATAAATATTTAATATAAAATATTTAATATTTAATTATAATAAATATTTAAATATTTAAAATATATTTATAATTATAATTATTTAAAAAATATATTTCATGCTATTTTTCACAATCCAATGGCTTCAGAAATGGAACTGGAAAATTCTACCCAGTTTTTAAAGGCATTTGGGAGCACTTTGGCACTTCGGCCAGTGGTAGAGCGAAATGTTACAGTGTACAGATTCTGCCAGTACTGCTGCTAATTCATGTGGCCATACACACTTACACAGACACAACAAACTCTCTGCTACGTTCAGACAGCCATTCCTCGCTGAACCAATCAAGGCTAAAGAAATCACTGCTGCAACTGGGAAGTACATATTTGGTTGTAAAGAGTGCAGAACATCTAGGGCTATAGAGAGCTACGTGACTTTGACAGCACAACTAACAGAAGAAAGCGCCATTCTTCAGACACGCCGATTGAAAGCTTTGCCATGTTTATTTTATTACATTCTAATGAACAGCTTTTGTTTCATTATATGCTGCATTAAGTGTCAACAAAAACTGCTGTCATTATTATGTTTCAATTACTTTGTATTTTTATAATGTTATTATAATATTATAACATTATAATGTATGTGTTATTCAATTAAAAATGGAAACCTAAGGCACATATTCATGCACTGCTTATTTCCACTGTATCGAAAATGTATTGTATTGAGCCACCACTGAATTTTGAACCCTAGTAACTATGGATAATAAACTTATGGATTATTAAAGTACCACAGTAAAATCCCAGTAAACTATAGTTAACTTTCATAAGGATACAACAGCTTATAATATCGATAAAGTCCAATTCAATTTATAACACCAGCAATGTTCCAACAACCATGTGCCAAGCTGTCACCAAGATTTGATCAATAGCACACATCCATAACCGCCAGGCGGCTGCCATACCAGCAGAAATTTTCATGTCATATCAATTTCCTCCAGTCATGGCTAAGCATTTTCTTCACTAAGACGCTGTACTGCAATTGCTATAATAAATACCAGAACCATATTCACTGTTCAGGCCAACTCAGATAAATTCAGCAGGAATCACACCACCAGGACTAACACAGGCTCAATTTCATGTATGTATCGCTTGTTCATTTTCTTTATTACAATTTCAATCCAGTCTCAGACTCAGTACAGTTCAGTAATTACAACTATAAAAGTATTTTTGTTGAACCACATTCTCTTATGATATATATACACTTACATTGCTATTAAGTGAAATTGTAACTGCCAAGCTTTTGTATAGTCCTATCTTCATCTTTATATAAATAATAGGCACATCCTACAGTTAGGTAATTAGGCCTAATCAGCAGTCATTAATTTCTCTTTGTAGTTCATTGCCTGTGCCAGAACATTATACACAGAGGGCTTAAATGAGAGGGTGCTAAAAGTAATAAATAAAAAGCAGTACTGCTGTTACTCACAGCTTAATATGAACAGCATTTTCATCCCTACATCTTTATGTTGTCACATAACGTATTTCTCATGGAAACCTTGTCCATGTTATTAATATCATAATTGAAAAAAAACTGCCAAAAAAAAAAAAAAAAAAGGTGACCGTGAAATAAATTTCAAGCAATAAACCAGCAGTTACCAACAACAATGATTTAGTGTAATGTGCAGTGTGAGGCATGTGAACATGAAGTAAATTCAGTGTGTGCATTAATTAGGAAAAATCAAGAATCATAACTAAAGTCAAAACACATGCAGAGTAATCATAATCATCAGTGGTCACACATACTACGAAACACTATACAGGAACTTGGACAACAAAGAAAACAAGGCTTAGACAACAAAAATGCATGATATGACTTTGACGAGACATTGACTCAGCATGTTGTAAACAGACAAGCTAATCCAAACTAAACACAGAACAGGTGAACACAATCAGGCAACAAACCAATGACAGGACATTTCGCAATACAGAGATTCAGCAATCAGGTTTGTATTATCTCTTAAAAAAAAAAAAAATTGTACGAATTGTGTGCATAGTAGAAGTTTGTCTGTTAGAAAATAAACCTGTAAAGATGACACTGTTTGATAAAAGGGCCTATAATCAATCCAGGGTACAGACTTCAGTATTCGGAAGTGTGAAAACGCCCTAAAATGTATGAAGTGGCTTTGCAGGAAGATGGAGTTACATGTGGCGTGGCACTTTGGCAGGGCAAGAGCACACGCGCGCGCACGCACACACACACACACACACACACACACACACACACACACACACACACACACACACAAAAAGTTCAGTTGCTTTGCTTTCTCAGTTAGAAAGGACAACATTCCTCCTTCCTTTTTGTACGATGCTTATTTATTGCAGTTCAATGGGCCACCGAACTACTATCAAAGTGTCATGGATGAAATGTGCCAAACAACACCTGCTCCCTCTAGCAGCTTCCTGAGGCATGCCAGGAGCTGCATTAAGCCGGCTGCACTGAACCATGCACAAAGTCTTGCCAAGCCACGCAAAACAACAACCCAATGTGAGTCAAGATCGAAGGCATTTCCTCTAACTAAAATGCCTCGTATGATTAGATATTACTAAACAGCAGGGGCATCTGATATAAATGGGGTAGCAGGGCTAAGCCTTGCTGTTTTTCAAAGATTTTTGACAAAGTAAACTAAGGACAATAAGAAAAGCACACAGAATGATATGAAGTAGTGAGGCTGAGGCTGATTTCTTTCTAGCCCAGACTGTATATTCATGCAGCCTATCAGTGACAGTCGTGTCAGGTACACATTACACAGAGTGACACATCCCCTATTTATAGATTTTTCCTCATCTAATATCATGACCAGCCATCACAGTTTCACAGATACAGACTATTTCAGACTAGCACGACAATAACGCCTAAAAACTGCCTGAGGACTGAGAACCCACTAGCTGGTGTGTGCCATGCAAAAGGCCACTGTAGCCAGAACACAAATCTCAGGGCCAGAACAAGTCTGTATTTAACTTTTCAGAAGGAGTGTTTGCTGAGTGCTGCTTCTATTTTCTGTCCTTTATTCAGCTGTCATGTGATGTTGCCTGGAGAAAGGATCAATAAAAGCACTATGTTAGCTGCCTCGTCACTGCATATTTGCAAGCCGAGACAGGAAAACACTTTGCACTCCAAAGAAAAATATAGTGAAAAAAGGAGAGTGAACATGACATTACAGGCTCTTTATTAGAACCACTAATTTAGCCCCCCCAAAAAAACCATCTCTCACACAAATTTCTAGGCAAATTTCTACACCACATTTATTTAAAAAAGATTCTTAACAGTGTGATGAATGATTCATCCAATACTGTTCACAGATTTCAGCCTGAAGGATTTACACACAATTAATTTTCCTTGGCTAGACAAAAAAAAAAAAAAAGGAAAGAAGCAGCCAAAGTACATTTAGCGTGCTGCGCCTGGGAATACCTGCAACCAGAAATGATGGATGAGAGAGTAAGAAAGAGCATGAGAACGAACAAAATCCAAACGAAAAAGAAAAGAAAAACAGCTGCCAAACAGGACCAATTTAATCACCAGCCAGTGCAAAACATCTAAATCAAAAAAAGTGCTAATTGCTGATACAGCTAACAGGCACAGCTCTGAAGCTTGGAGACTCTCTCCCATGTTTCACCACAAAACTTGGGGTTTTGTTATAGGAGCAAAACGACTCCAGAGCATTTCTGCGGCTTGTTTCAAAGACTGGAAATTTAACTCCTCAAAATGGATTATGACTTCACCGCACGTTGGCGCTCCACAATTACGGTCATCCACACACAGACAGAAACTTTTAATTGAAAAAGTCCGCAAACATACATGCCATTTCACCATTTGCATGCATGACCACCAACTTCCTTCTTCCAAAAACAATATAAATATAGGATAAATATATAAGCAGACCTTTCAACCCCAATATGAATGGCGTAGCAGCTCACCTGAGATTTTAGCAGTAGATTTTCACCAAGGATGCCCTGCAGGATTGCAGAAACAGGTTTAAAACCCTGTCTGATCTGCAGGGGGGAGGAATTACAAGCAGGCTGTACAGGTAGATCTCCTTGACAGAAGCATAATGTCAGGCTAAGAAACACTGCCAGGCTCAGAAATGCCAACAAACACAACCAGCCTGCTTCTTCAACACACTGCTGGCTGTGTCCTGCCTCACAGTCAGAGTGTACCACAAAAATCCCCAAAGTGTGCCCTCTGCTCAGGGCTGCAGGCCGGCCCTCCCTCTCGACACATGAAAGGATTGAAAGAAAAAAAGAGAGAGGGGGACAGTGGCAAATATTTCCCTCCTTCATGACCAACTAGGAGACCTGGTTACAGCTCTCTCTCTCTTTTGTTTTGGGGACAAGCCACTTTGGCGGCCTGAATTCCTCAGGAATGTTAGCCAATCATAGCACTGGCTCTGGGGAGTGTGGTGAGCGGAGGCCCAGCCTGCTCTCCCACTCTTTAATCAGCCAACAATGTGGAAGAACCTCTATAACCACACACACCACAACAGCCGCATTGCTTAAACGCCACAGTGTACAGTTTAAACAGCCATCAGGCAGCGTCGGACCTGTGACTCCACAACATTCTTCTCTCTGAGCGTTACATCCACAGATCAAAACAAATAAATACTGAAAAAAATTATTTAATTATATTACCTTATTGTAACATTAAATCTGAAGTACTTTCAATAATACTTGCTCTATCCATACTCTAACTGTTTTGGGTTTGGCTCTGTTAACTTGTGCTGTTGACCGTTCTAATTATGTTATGTTTTTAAACTCTATAAACCATGTCCTTTCAGCTGGATACATTGGCTCGAACCATGTTTTAAGAGCAAGCAGCTGTTAAGTGAGGAATAAAACACGATATGATGTACTGTTATAGAAGAATAATCCACCCTAAAGTGGATTTTATTTTCCTATAACAGCATGCCCCAAAGTGCTTTATTCTTCTTATAATCACAGCGCTTTGTCAACAATTACAATTTATAAATTATTATACCAGAGCATGGTTGAATTATTGAATCTGATTGGTCAAAAAGTGTGGAATAATTTTATATAACAGCATGGCTCAGACAGTTGTTCTGACAGGTTAATATTAACATGCTCATTCTAATACGTTATTGTTTCTAGTAACAGCTCATTCACAGGTGCCTGTACGGCAGACGCTTCACATAATCTAAGACTAATAATAAACGGATTAAAAATGTGTTGTTTAACAAAGAAAAATGTATAGTTGCTGTGGTGAAGCTTTCTTTTAGTAGACATTCATGGTAGGAACCTTAATGACATTATATAATGTTATGATATTATGATGTTATGACATTATATCATATATTGACATGATAATGAATGACACATCACGTGTTTTAACTATGTTTAGCTGCAATTAATGTTATGGAGTGCACACAAACTGTTAGCTCCTGTTATCACTTACTTTACCTTAGCAGAAAGGGAGTCACTATGTCAGTTAGTAAGGAGACACTGTCAGTTACTAAAGAGTCACTATGTCTGTTACTAAGGAGTCACTATGTCAATCATTATGTCAGTTGTTAAGAAGTCACAATAGGGCCTTTTGCACCGCGGGAACCTTTTCATAGTACCTGAACTAAATGTGGAACTACCCACTTTTTGGTGTTTTCGCACCTCCGGAACTGCTTGTGATTTTAGTACCAGACTGTCTTTTTCGAGAACCAAAAGAACCTACTCCGGAGCAGGGTCTATCCAGCACAACTGGTACTATCCGTGACGTAAGTAGACGTTGACCGGCCAAACGCGTTGTTTACGTTGTTCTTCTTTGTTTCCGTTGTTGAACGCCGTGCACAAATGACGTCGCTGTCGACCGGCTTACGTCACTTCCTAGTGCCCACTGTCGGTGCGAATGCAACCCTTTAAATGGTACTGGGAAATATTTCGCGCAAAATCACCCAGTACTTTAGTACTGTACATTTAGTTCTGGGACAAAAGTGGTGGGAAAGACCCTTATGTCAGTTACTAAGGAGTCACTATGTCCATTATTAAGGAGTTACTATGTCAGTATGTGCTTCTGGAAGAACTGCTAAGGATTCCATGTAGAACTCTCAAACAGTGTTTTTTTATATGAGAAGTTCCAAGCAGGACCACTTTAGGAGGTTTAATGACAACTTGAAGAACTATTTTGTTGCTAAGAATGCAGCCACCCTACCCAATGTTAATGTTTAAATAGGCTTTACGCTATGGACTTCTATAGTTACACTATTTATGACTGTTTTCACACTTGTGCTGATGAAGTTGGTGCTGAGAGTTTGGCATGTTTAGTCAAACGTAGAAGCTGTTTTTGAATCTGGGTTTAATTCAGGAAACTGATCTCTGGTCCACTTGGTCTGGGATTCCCTCCAAGTGAATTTTGGTGCAGAATAAATCATGTGTGAAAGTGATTCGTTCCCAGGTCTAGGCATCGAATAACGAGATTGTTTTTCATGTCATGTTACTTCCTGTTTCAAGTTTTACAAGTGCCACTGTAGCTCCAATAACTGAATAATTCCTAAGAATTATTTTTGTTTATAAGCGAACTAGAGCTGGGTAATATGACAAAATCTTGATGCTGTGATATAATAATATCATGGTACACTTTTCGAGCATTGTAAGTTGCTTTTATAATTGCTTTGTTATTGGATGTGAAAAGTAACTTCCTGGAAAATAATATTTTGTACCAATTATTTCTTTCGTTTTTATCATGAAATACATTGTTTTATAAATGCTGGAGAACCCATAGTGGCCTTTGTTAGTGCTTTGTTAGCAAAACTTGAGTAAAAGTATATATCATGATATATAGTATGTTTTGTGTACCATAAAATATAATAAACAGCTTCCATTGACTAGTGTCACTAATTATTTCAATAATGAATTCATTACACAAACATTAACAAGAAAGCTTGAGTATTTAAGCCAAGTGTACAAATTTCCTTTAATGCACTACCTCAGCTACAGCAGTACCTTTTCAACAGGCTGCTACTATACCATTAATATAACGGTTGAAATGGGTTAATAGCTGTATCTGTATCTGTCTGTTTTTCATGGACCTGAACCACTACATCATGCATACAAGCAGTGTAGAATATTTCTAACAAGGTTCTAACAACTTCATCAGTCATCTGATTGTAAAATACACGTCGATATGACGAACTTTCTGTCATAATAGATCATTTCATCTATTCTTCAAAACCAGACACCACAAATAACTTCTAGCATGTCTTCTGGAAGCATAAACAGGTGACATCTGTTTCAGATCAATGAGAATTAAAACCATACATCAGTCTAATGCAGCGCATAAATGCACAACAGCCAAAACAAAGTTTCCACGGTGCTAAAAGCCCCGAGCACCAAACATCCTAGCAACAGTTAGGAGGCATCAGTGACTAAAGGCTAGGACTGAAAAGACAGACAGCACAACAGACAATCTACTTCAACCACTGAAAACATTAATAGCTGCTGAATTCTCAAATCTGATTGAACAGAAAGTGTGGAATTAATTTTCTATAATAGCTGCGCTGACGGTAGTTTCAGCTGTAAGGTAAATCACAGGGTAATATTAATGCACTCGTTCTAATATGTCAACATTTCTACATTTAACTTACACAGGGATTTGTATGGCATAACCTAATAATAATACATTAATAATATTGTTGATATAAATCTTTCTCGAACATGTTTGTTTGACATTTAGGGAAGGAGTCTCCAGTGTCAGCTCTCTAACAGTCAGCAAGTTTTCCACCACAGATGACTTTGAACTTTCCAGATTCCAGATAACAAGCTGCATCTATTATTATTATTATTATTATTATTATTATTAACACCTTGAGAGAAAAAAGAGAAAGGCTGATAACTGTTTATAGATGCTTTAACATGTATGTTGCACAACATTAAAAGTACCTATAAATGAATAAGAAGTTCGACATGTTGTTCTTTAACAAATTAAAATGATAATCATCTTTTGGACAACGTGCTACAGTAACAGTAACTGCGCTTCATGTCAGGTCACATCACACCACACCAGAGTTGATTCTTTTCCTAAAACACCGTGCCCAAGTATTTTATTTCTTACCTAAAGCCAGATGAGATGAGATCACATGATAAAACACCACAGATAGAAGTGTTACTGAATAAAAGCCATGATATGCTTTATCTCTAAAGGTTACCTACATGCTAAGAGTGTGGAGAGAGCAGCGTGATAGTCAGCGCTTTTTCCACACCACTCTTTTGTCTTTCGAGGTCATGAAGACGTTGATGAAGTGATCACACACTCATCCAGCCGTGAAACGCGACCAGCTGTACTGCACACTAGCCTAAACATCCTGCTCCAAGTCCTCCAGAACAGAGAGAGGATGGAGCTCTGGGATTTGGACAGCTGCTGCGATTCACACAATGATACTCATGTGCAGTGTATGAGGTCAGCAAAGTGGCAGCACTATGACACACAGCTGGAGAGAAAACTCCAACTAAAGAAGGAATTTGTTTTAAATGTCACGGGCTGAGAGGGACGACGTGACCTTTAACCCAGATGTTCTGTTCATGACTCCATGTCCTATTGACCCAGACACTATTTTGAGACTTTCAGGATAAACGTAAACGTTTTAAATACATGTGTGTTGAATCCTTATCTCAATTATTAATATTTAAAATATTCGGTAGTTTTGTTTCCTATTTACAAAGATTAGCATTTATCAGTGCTTTTTGTGTCACCTGGTTCCCCTCTGGTCAAAATGACAAAGATAATCTGTAATATGAGGTTGAGTACAAAGGTTTGTGCCCCCTCCCTTTGTTTTTTGGATGAAAGAAATGAAAATGAACCTCAATTTCACAGTTTATCTACAAAACAAAATTCATTCCATGTTCATTCAGAAGTATTTTTCTTGCTGAAAGACTGTTACATCATGGCATAAATACTGCAGCTGTTTAGTCAGCAGTTATCTTCATTACCAAGCTCAAAAGGTTGTACAAGTTTGTTACTTGCTGTAGTTAATTAATTTGAATGTGTCGTAAAGGTGTCAGATACAAATATTGCTCAAACTTTCAAGCAGTTCGCTGTGAGCCGTCAAGTCAAGAGTGAATGGGATCAGAAAGAACAACTCTCACAAGACCTAAAATAGGAATCAATTATCTTTTACAGAGCTGAAGAAAGGAATGAAAATATATTAATGTGTTTAGGGGCACCATGGTGAAATGAATGTGTCATGAGTTCCACCTCACAGTGAAGCTCTAAGCTCAGCAAACGTGGTTTGTGCTTGTACTTTACCAACTATGTGATTTAGTTTGTTTTGCCATGCGTCTTTGTTTTGGTCTTGGCCCAGTCTCCATCCCCGTCTTGTCATTGGTTTGCTCCCCAAATGTGTGTTCTGTGTTTAACCCTTAATTAATTAGTCTATTTACACCCTGCTGTTTCTGTGTTTCATTGCAAAGTCTTATAATACATTCAAGTTGTTAAGTCAGAGTGTATGTTTTGTATAGGTCTTTTTTTCCCGGACTCATTTTTTTCAGATTTTGTTAGGGATTATCCCATTGTGATGTTGGCTACCTGTTCTTTCATGAGCACCTGCATTTGCGTCGTGCCTCTCACTCCAAAGAGTTGAAGAGAAATATTTCAAAGATTTGCAAAAACTGAACACATTTGTTTCACATTCAGAAATATTGTTTTACTTGTTTCTTTATTAATCCACATTTTTGCACTTTGATAATGATGAAGTGTACAAAATTACATGAAATCAATTTACATTTCAAAGTAAGGGTGTGCAAACTTTTGCACAATGATTTTTCATAAAAATTAAATCAGTTTCAGAAATTGTAATTCGTGATGCAGACAGAATATAAAGATGGAACACGAAGGAAGATATGACAGTGGCTTTAAAGATGGAGAAATACAACAGAGCTGACGCACACAGGAAATGTGGCCATGTGATCATCACTTAATCCTTTGAGTGAAGATCATTTATCCGCTGGATGAAGAACGGGCTGTCGCTTTCTAGGAATCAATAATATTACATAATGACTTTTCGAAAGAGAGTAAGAGACAAAAGTGCACATTAAAGTGCACAGTAACAACATTATGGATAAAGTGTGAAATAATGCTTACACTCACACACACACACACACACACACAGGTTAGGATGTGGAAGCTTTTTTAATATGTATTTGACACCAAGCATTTTCTGCGTATATAAATTTTAACCCCATGAAATGACAACCACTACTACATCTGAATTCTCAAATCTGATCGGTCAAAAGGTATTGATTAATTTTCTACGTTTCCTAGTGCTAATATATAATCTTTTTTGTAGTAACAGCTCATTTACAGACACTCAACATAAACGCATTTAAAACAAAAACATGTAATTATTGATATGGTGACATTCATTTTTGGAAGGAGTCTCCAGTGTCAGCATTTTGTAAAAGTCCAAGGTAAAGCTGTGACTTTAAGTTTTATAACATGGGAGTTTTCTGAGGACTTTCCAGCTGACAAGCTGTGCTTTTTTTTTTTTTTTTTGGTCTTATTAACTTCAAGAGAGAGAAAACAACAGAGGTTTGTGAAGGAAGGACTGCTTATAGCTGTTGGAACCTAAGTGATAAAAGGAACTAACATTAAATGTAACTATAAATGGATAAAAAGTATGACCTGTTCTTTAACAGATAAAGAAATTTCATCATTGGAAAACTGCAGCGGTATAAGAGGAATATAACACTTTGTGACATGCTGTTATGGGAAGGTAATCAACTTATAATAGTCATATTTTATTCCTTACATCAAACAGTTCCACATCTTACAGCTTCATAAGCACTTTTCTTCGACAGCTGATGAGGGACTTTTGTCCAAAATGTCTACGACTACATATCTACATCTATCTGAGCAACATTGTTAAATTTATCCAGCACTGATTTAAAAGGGTTTTAGTAGACTGTAAGAACATAATGTGTCTTTCGGGATGTGTCCAAATCTCTCAGAAGAAAGTTGTATATCTGTTTACTTGACAGACTGAATGTACTGTGCAAGTCCCACATAAAAACAATACCAAGGAAGGAAGTCCAATGTTATCGAAACCATGCCCTTCCTCTATTCATTTCTCACTCAATCGATCTTGCTTTTTTTCTATATTTCTTTGTGCATTCATGAATAGGTGAACATGACTCCAAGGTAGGTGAACATTTTTTTCCTTGCCTAATACTATTTATCTGCTCAGAAATCTCCGTACTTTCTACTACTGCATAGTATTTATTAGTTTAAAAATAGTATAAAATATATTTAAGTTTTTTTTCCTGTGTACAAGACCTGTGGATGTTAAATTTTATAAGTTACTATAATTAGTAACTAACTATGAGTAAGTAAGTAACTATAATTTAATAAGAAGTTACTGTAACTGTTGACATTAAAACATTACCATAAATCAGAAAGTAAAACTGAAATTTGACATTATTAGACATTAGAATGTAGTTTTTAGTCTGATACATTTAACAAGAGTTTCACTGTAGGGAGATGATAACCACGCCTATAACTAAACAGCTGAATAACTACCATCTAATCTACGCATTTCCAAGCATATCATTTCATGGGTGTTTTTTCCCAGCTAACCAGAGTCAGTGGGGCTAAATAACATGTTACAGTGTAAGTAGAAGACTTAACACTTTGCTGCTTTGTTTATTACTCTATATTTTGATCTTAAGCTCTGGCCTTAAAACTTAGTGACAGACTTGTTCATCCTAAATGTAACTTTGCACAAGGTTTTAAAGAAACTGCAAAATGTTCTTAAATTGAAACCATACTTCTTGCTACACATTTCCTACCTGACCAACTCGCTGTTATAAAACTGTGACAATAAACTTAATTAAATTTAATTGCCCAGACTGAACGGCTCATGCTCTCCAAAAAAAAAAAAACAACCTTTGCTTTCATCTTTCACTTCACCATGAACAGTTCCCCATCCATCCACTGCTGCTGAAATATGACAAACTGGTCAAGCAACAATATATGATGGCTCGAACCCAGCCGAGCAATTTAACAGGACCATTTTATAAAGTGCCTCGTGACGCCCTTTCATTAGAGGCATTGCAACGATTCACACAAAAGCCTTTCACCAATTTGTTAAGGCATCTGCATAGTACGCACAATGTAATACAGTGTAAAACGCCACTGCCTTCTGCATAGAAGAGCAGCTGCCATTTTCTACCCTGATCAAATCAAGCACCATTAAGTGCCACAAGAGGAGCAGGACAGAAAAGATGAGCAAAGTGTGGGCTGATATTACACCACCATTACGCTCATCTCCATGTCATCAGGATTATAGATGCTTCTGAAGCCTCCGTCTGGGATTATAATCCCCCACATGAAGATTCAGCAAAAACAAAGTGCCTTCAATACCTCATTGCCAAATGTTCACCTTCTCACTCGCTATCAGAAAGACAAAAACCAAGAAATGTCTCATGCAATGCTGAGTTTTCTGGATTTGTTCAGTGCAAGGCTAAGCCAGAGCAGAATTAAATGCCTACACATCTCTGGAGTACATTAACTTAATTATTTAATGAAACAAAGCATTTTAGAATTGATTTAAAAGGCATGCAGGTCCTCTGGTTCTGTTTGAACTACACCAGTACCATAATATAAACCATTACAAAGAATCTAAATCATTTTATTTAATAATATTTAGAATATGAAAAACATGACCTAGGAACATGTCTATAACTTTATCGTAATTAATAAAATGCTCTGACTGATGAATATAAATGGATATACGATTTAAAAAATATTACCCTACAGCTAGCTGGCTAGTGAAGAGCTAGAAACTGGTTTCAGTTTGGTACAGATCGTGAAAAATAGTCATATTCTAAGTGATTATTAATATACCTTACACCACAGCGTACTGGTCAGAATGTGTTTATTAATCTTCTATAACAGCAGTTCTGATAATAGTATGTTTATATTCATATGTAATTGTTTCTATAGTAACAACTCATTCACAGGAACTTGTATATCAGATGTTAACAGATTCAAAAAAAAAAGTATATAATTGTTGATATGGTGAAGTTTTCTGTGAGGAAATGTTTAGTTATCATTTTTGGAAGGAGTCTCCAGTGTCAGCGCTTTGTAACAGAGGTAAAGCTGTAACTTTCCAACACAGGAAGGTCTTCAGTACGGAGGGCTTCGAAGTTTCTGCTTTTTATTTTTTCTATGCTTCCTATTTTCTATATGGTTTCTATTAACATCAAGAGAAAGAAAGTCTGATGATAGAAAGGCTGCTACCATAAGCCATAACAGGAGCTGACTTGTTTTGAGGATGTTTCACAACATTAAATCTAACATAAACGAATAATAAAAAGTATAATGAGTTGTTCTTTAAAAAAACACTGTAATGGCAAAATTGCTATGGTATAAGAGAAATAAAACATTTCGTGCACATGCTGTTATTGGAAAGTATTCAACTTCAGGATGGTAAGAGTAACACCTCTTTGGGTCGGGTCACATCACACCTCCCGGTCATTGATTATTTTCCTATAACTGCACAGCCTGTTGTGTTTTATTCCTTACATAGCAATGCAATTTTTTTTAATCCTATTCCCTAACCTTATCTAGCAAGCTAGTTTAGCTTACAGGTTCAGTGACAAAGTGTTCCTTAAAAGCTTCCTGAATTAGGTTCAGATGGAAATACTGAGAACGTCTGTTTTATTGAAAAGTGCGTTTAGTGCTGTGCTAACATACATTTAACACACACACACACACACACACACACACACACACACACACACACACACACACAATATCCTAGTCAGGAAACAAATTCAAGAATAAATAAATACCGTTAACAATTAAAAATCCATGTTCAGGGATCTCTTAACACCGTAATTTAATGTGCTATTAGACACAAAATAGCTGAAAACTACTGATAAAGAGGCCAAAGCCACTATTTTACAAGAACATTTGTCTAATGAGAAAGAGCAAAGCCGAGAGAACATGCTGAACAGCTTTGAACAGTCAGAACATACAAAGAGGAATTGTTGGAATATCAACTGAGGAGCTTCAGTAAGTGTTTGGATGGTTTTAGAGTTGGTCAGTGTTGGTCTGTCCTCATGACTGTCACCAGCCTGACCTTTCCTGCGTCACTGTGCAACACAAAAGAGCTCAATGATTCACTCCGTTGTTTTAAAAGAAAGGACGTCAGGCTTCTACTGCATGACCAAACACAGAAAACTGCCTCATCTCTGAATGCTGCATCATACAGATCTCAGAAAGAGAAAGAAGTCAAATGTAATCAAGGCCAATACATCAATACAATATCAATATATTAAATGATATGGGACTTATTTAAACAATCTTATAGTAAAGTTTTGTCTCGCTGTCTTTGTATACCACAACAAACTAAAAATTCCTGCTATATTTACAAAGGTTTCATCTTTCATCCATAAATCATCCATAAAATACCAAGTGTGTTCATGGCACAGGTGATTTACATTTAGTGACGTCTACAAAACTCAAATTTTTTTATGCGCCAGTGTTGAAACATTTGTCCTGAAACTTTCCTCATAAATACTGTTAATGTATTAGCATGTACAGAATATTAGCATAATTTAACAGTGATCTGCTGGAAAGACAATTTTTAATTTTTTATATGAATCAAGTATCATGAAAATGTCTTTAATACCCTGACATGATACTTTTTCCATATGCCTACCCTTATGTCTCTCCTCACAAACACAGAAAAAGCTGGCAAGTTGTGAGGAAAGGTTTTTTTTGGGGAACATGTAGTGCACGCTTAGAATGTAACCCGCTCTTACAGTAATGAGAATGAGGAAAATGTTCTCTGTGGTTTTTCCAACCTTTCCATCATGTCCTGAATCTTTCTGACACATCAGTAAAGCTCAACAAGGACCAGGATGTAATTACATACATTCCATGCAGCCAACTAATGTTACTATGTTCAAGACAAAAGAAACTCACATGAGAAGAACAAGCCTTAGCTGCACCAGTGATCTCTTTTACAGACCTGAAAGCCACCTACACACACACACACACACACACACACACACACACACTCCACCGCACATCGTCGCCTGCTTCTGAACAGTTCACTGGCCTTGTTAAAAGTGATTCCACATTTCTCCTCTTACCATGGTGGGTGTCCAGCACAGCCGCGTCTTCCAACTCCATAACTTCAAAGCAGTGTGAAATCAAAATCAGACATAGTGCTGGAGCAGTTCAGTGATCTGAGAAGCCTGTTTATCCACACAGGTCGCGTGCTGCCTCTGTGCTGCGCTGCGCTGCGCTGGCTGAGCTGCTGTGTCTGACAGTTAGAGTAGAGTGGATTGGGACGAGGCCGGCCTTCGCTGCTTCTCAGGGGCCTCTCTTTTCTAAACCTCGCTCCAGCACTCTTAAAGAAACAGTGCTTGGCTTTCTCTCTATCTCTGTCTACCTCCCTCCTTCTCTGTCCCTGCCTCCTGTTCTTTCCCCCTTCAATTTCCCTCCCTCCCTCCCTCCCTCCCGATCGCCCACCATCATCCTCTCTTACTTTTGTGCCGTTTCTCTAACAGACTGTTGCCTCAACATCCGCTCAGAATCTGTGCCTGACCTGTGTGCACATCAAATCATTACGGAGAGCCAGCAAATGGCTTTCATAAAATAAAATCTCTAAGAGCTCCAATGTCTGAGAGCATTAGAGCATGGCTCAGAGAGATCATTAAAAAAAGGCAGATCAGTTTCCCATTTTGTGTGCTTCACCCCAACCTCTTAAACTGAACCTCAAGCATTAATACTCAGCCAGAACTAACCAAAATTACAAGCAAGACTCAATCCTTATCCAAAGAACTTCATCTGAAAGCAGGTGGAGAGGTCGTTGAATTTTTGTAATGCCAAAATGCACTAAAAGTTATTGCATTTGACTTTTTTGAAAGGAAAACGTCTTTTTTTTTTTTTAATGAGGTAGTGTGTGCATCATTACAGGTACATTAAAGCATTAAAGGTGCCATTTGTAATACTTAAAAGTGTTATTATACCTGTAAGAATAACATAATTTCAAAGATATCTAAGAAAAACTATGAGTTGCAATATTCTCATTCATTGAATCAGGCTAGTTTCTTTATTTCAAGCTTCCATTTACTTTTTTTTTCTGGCCCAGAAATTAGTTCCACCCACAGAGGAAACAGAATCAAGAGAAGGACTGGGCACTTATTAGTTCGCGGAAAGGCAAAGGTGGCTTGCTTGTTTTTATTGCAGTTGTAATTTGCCTTGCAGGTTGCAAAGGGCTCTAAAAACTACATATCGCTGCTTTAAAATGGATAATTAGAGTCAGTTAGTTAAAATACAAATAATAAAACATACACAATCATGCCTTTACACTAAATGTAATCAGTTTTTGGCATATGAAGTTTGCTTCTTGACATCCTTTTGTTTGTTTTTGTACATTATTTCATTGACATGAATAGTTTGCAATCAAAATATCTGTGAAACTACTATAAGAAGTGAAGTCACGTATTACATTCCAAAAACTATTCAGAGACAAAATGAATGAATCAGAAAAATCAGATTTTTTTCAGCTAGGTTTGAAACAACCACAGTAAGGCTGGACAACATTAATTTAATCTATTTATAGTTTGGATCATCAATCCCCTTCATTCACAATCGCTTCTCAGCTCAAAAAACTAATTGGACGCATGCACAGACTGATTCATTTTGATATTCAATTTGAAGTCTATTCCTACGCAGTGCCAGAAGATCACAGCACACAGATCATAAATTGTTCACAGAAGACTCGTTTTATAAATGAAGTGTTTCTGTAGAGTCGGGGAAACACTGCGGGCAGGCCGATTTTTAAACAAAGGCATCCTCTGACAGCAGTGTGATTACTCCACCCACTGCAGTTTAGTGCTCTGTGGCCTGCTGGAGGTTAAACTGGACAGAGAGAAAGCACCAGAGCATTCATTCTGTCTGGAACCTCTATACACACTCTATCGTGTGTCTCGGTGTACAACCATGCTAACATCTATCAGCCTTCTATGTCATTTGTGTCCCCTGCCTTGCTCAAATCAAATATCTTACAAGATGGTTGTAAATGTTATGGAAAAAGCACACACATTTCACATATGTTTGTGAGTAAAACATGTCATTCCCAGGCTCCTGAGTAACACATCATCAGGAGATCGCAAGTTCGAATTCCAGCAATGCCACAGCCATCTGTGGCCGGGAGTCAAGAGAGCAAAATTCGCTGTGCTGTCTTTGTGGAACAGATGGCATACTGTCTGTCCCCTGTCAATCACAGTGACACTAGCCAATCACATCTGTGAGCTCACGTATGCGGAAGAGGGCAGAAAACACTTTCCTCCGAGCATGTTACGCTGCCCTGTGATGCAGCATGAGCAGCAGTTAGAAAGGATGTGCTTGGCTGGCTTCATATGTCTCAGCGGAAGCACATGTTAGCATCATCCTCCCTGGTTGGTAGCTGTTGTTTTATATCTCTCATGAAACAAGTACATGTGGAAAAATAAAACCTTTGACAATTGAAAATGTATGAAACATAACATGTAGTTCTTAAAAAAATGTGCAAGTTTCACATGTGATTCATGTGATGCTCATGTGACTTTTCAGTATTTCCATTCTAAGCCCTTCTGTCTATTCATGTGAAAATTTGCATACAACAGAGATGAAAACCTCATTAGTGCTTCAGATAAAACCAAATCATAATATAAAAACCAATCAAAGCTCATAAAATAAATCAAAACTATAACACTACTGCTACTGTCCATATTAATAGTCCACTGTAATATTTGCACTATTGTCACTTTAAACAGAACTGCGTACTGGTCGGCGTTGTAGTCATTGTACTGTCTTGTTCTGTCTTGTGCGTCTGCACGTTTGCACTTGTGCACTTTATGTATAATTTATGTAGTCCCTGTAGTTCTGTGTTGTTCTGTGTTTGTCTTATGTAGCACCTTGGTCCTGGAGAAACGTTGTTTCGTTTCACTACGTACTTGTATATGGCTGAAATGACAATAAACTCCAATTGACTTGACTTGACTTGACTTGACCAGTACCTGGAAGTACCAGTCAAAATACCAGTATACTGAATACCAGTAAAGTCCCAGGTTAACCATCTGAAACCTTGAACCTGTAGCTGGCCATATTAATTTTTACACATTTTTTACACGTTTTATTTGGTGTGTATATTTAAACAAAATGTGATTCATGGTGCTGTGATGAAATCTGTGAAATAAAGTGCACAATAAATAACATGAAATCACTTTGCAGTTAAACACTGGCCAACAACTTGCTGACTTTCTGTTCAGGACACAAACACTAGCTAGCTAACTAACTAGCGAACCAGCTCGCCACACTTTATTATATTATGTTAGCTACCATCAGCTAGGTTTCCAGGCAACCAAAGCATGGGACTGGGCAAACACACTGGAGTTTCCACTTGTGAGATGGGATACTCAGTAGATTTGTAACCCCTAGTTACACATGATTGTGGTGTTTGAGGTATGTGTCGATTATGTCTAAATCTCGCTGGATTGCAGGAAAAGTACTACATATATTCAGTGTTTGATTCATGCACTCACTGCTGTGTGGGGTCTGGTTGCTCTTATCCTTACGGAGCTGTCGTTGCTCTGGAGCACTGATGTTGTGTCTCAGGAGCCACATAGTGCACGACTCGACTCGTCGCTCTCCCAAGGGTAACCAACTAATCTGTGGACAGTTTAAATGGTCAGATTAGGTATGGCAGAGAAACAGCACTTCCTAACAGTTTATTCCGTTTCTTACGGAGAATCTAATCTCTTGGTTTGCTGATCTGCTATCTTGAGATCTGCTGCCCCCTAGAGTACAAAAGCATCAAACGTTCTGTACGCAATACAGGGGCATCAGCATCCAGACCAGTGTTTACGTTTCGAGCATATCTGGTCCTAATCATCAGCTAAAGCTTTGAAGAGGTCAAAGAAGCAAAGTTTGACATCTTATAGTTATGTCCAATATGTATGAGAGTGCTAATAATATGGAAAAAAAGGTTCTACTTCTAAGCACTCAGGAAAAAACTGTTGCATGTGCCATTTCTTCCATAATACGTAGTACCAATCATGTCAGGTAAGGGTTCCACCAGGGTCTTGAGATATTTCCTGTCAATTTCTACCCCCACTTGACTGACTAAATAATTCATCTATTAGAATTTTTATGGGATTGTGGTCTGACTGTTTCCCATACTCAGATCAGTCAGTGTCCCAGAGTTCCATCATGCTCATCCAACACAACCCTGACCAGAATAAAATACTTACTGAAGATGAATGGACGAAAAGTTCACTCATACCAAACAATGCACATGATCATTATGCTCCCTGTCAGTCACCTCAGAGCTAGTCCTCAGGAGTTCATCATATTACAGTGTTCCTAAACCGAGCCTTCTACAATCATGGAATCACCCACCTCTGCTTTGTCAAATAGCACCAGCTCACACTTAGTCAGCAGGCAAAGCTTCACCTTCCAGCTAACTGGCTCCATCAGTGGCTGCCCACAAGACATCCAGTGCACCGACGAGCTAGTCATATCTGCAAAGCAAAAGTGTGCATCTGATTATAACGCCGCTTCACTACATTTAATAATAATGGCACTTATGGTCATGTAAAGCAACGGGGCATAAATCTTGTCAACAGTCTTGTTTTCATCACTAGAAGAAAGCCTCATCTGCAGATTAAGTGTGATCCTATTATTCTCCAGACTAATTAGAAGTATCAAACTTGGTTCCAGACATATACAACAGGTGTGCATGATTCAATCAATGTTGAACTGGTTATGTGAAAAGCAACTTGGTGGAAAAAAGTAGTTTGTTACTGGAAAAGCTATATTATTTCACAACAGCTAAGTTATTGCCATGCTACTAAAAATTTAGTTATGCCAGTAGCCACACTACTTGTGGCTAGATATTCCCCAACACTGGTGGCCATTTACATTCAAACTAGGCTATGACAGAACTTATGTTCAGCTAGTGAAACCATCTGTAGATATTCAAAACTTAACATTTGAAAATACCAGGTGCTGTATCAAAATTATTAGATACACACACACACATTATATATATATATATATATATATATATATATATACATATATATACATATATATACACACACACACACACACACACACACACACACATACATACATACATACATACATACATATACACACACTTACATACACACACACATAGCCAAATATACTTTGTAAGCAAAGCACAAGCAGATATTCTATAGCCAACAGAGCCAAGGTTGATTCAATTCACATGATTAAAGCTTTAAATAAAACAGACGTCCCCCTACTGAGATGTCAGGCAAAAATGAAAAGAAAAGATGAGTGCAGACCTACCAATCACTTTCATCCAGCCCTGGAAGTGACAGCGGGTCATCACCCTATCCATTGTGGTGCGTCTTCATCTTGCTGACACTTTTTTTTTTTTTTTACAAAGAACTTTGGTTACTGTACTGCCTTAGTAGGTCAGAGCCTACGGAGTCAGCGGCAGAACAGCAGAAGCGATCTCTCTCCATGCCAAATCAAACAGACACCTAGCCTGCAGCCACAAAAACATGTGAAATACCGAGATTTTCTGGCTGTCAGGAGGAAGACCGAGTCTTGTCTACAGGACTAGCTTGGATTACAAAGTGCACAGCAGTTACAGGGTCCTAACACCATTCAGCACCTTGATTAGATTAATGGATTACAGGAGAGTAGCTTCGGCTTTCTGTTTCCTCTTTTCAGTCTTCCATTGAAACTTTGATACACTTACTCAATTCTGTATAGAACCACTGATTTTATAGGGCCACTGATCTGTCCTTAGGAAATCAGTGGTTCTAAGGAGAGTTGACGAATTGAATCAAAAGTTCAGACTTGGATTAGGATTATGAAGCATTTTGGAATAGAGCCTAGACCAGAAATAGCCCAAACACAATGTCTTTACAGACATCTGTATACAGCTCTAGGTAAACAAAGATAAATTCAGCACAGAATGCTTGGACTCAAACCACACCAGCAATTTGGGATATAGCCCATGAAGTCGAAACAACTTGGAATACGATTCCAATTTGGGATACAGTCCATGACACTTGGATTATGAGTATGGAATATTTTGGGATACAATCCATGACGCCGAACCAACTTGGATTAGGGGTATGGCACCAAAGTCGGTGGCCATTACCTATTGATGACAATGTTCCAAATTCACCAAATTACATTTCTTGTGTATAGAAGACAGTATGTGTGTGAAAGATTTTAACTACCACCATCAACTCCTGGCACCATCTAGTGTCCACTACATTTATTACATTACTTTTTCTAAGATTTACCAAATTAAATCAGTAATTCACAGTAGATTGGATAGAAAAGGAAAGAGAAAGGAAATGGAAGTGAAAGGAACTGTGAGCAAAAAAGACAGGAAATAAGCAAAAGGGGAAAATAAAAAAAAAAAGAATTAAGGTAAAGAAAAAGAAAAGAAGATAGAGGAAAAAGAAAGAAATGGAGAGAAAAAAACAAAAGGAAAAATCAACACATCATACATTCTGACAAAATGCTTTTTATTGTTTAAAACAGGAGTGAATGGTTCATGAGTGACACACCGATAATTACATATTGCAAAACCTATGTTAAATATCTAACATATGATGAACATAAGCAGAAAGGTTCCTTATGCACAGCTTAAAGCATATCACAACACTGTTATTTATAGGAAACACTGAACTGTTCTCTCACTAGCTTTACTTACAGCCACGTCAGGATGTTGTGGAAGTAGATCAGATTTGGGAAGCTTGCGGGCTGGTGCTATTCACAGTTCACTCTGAATGGAAAGCAGACCAATTCAACTGCTACTCCAGCGATCCCAAACAAAACAGGCAGCATGAAATACAGCTTTAAACGGAGCTTTTGTTGATGTGTTTGGCTGCTATAGCCACAGCAGCTGTTTACTGGAACTTTAACACAAGATAAAAAAAAAAAGGTGTGACTTGAACACAAGATAAAGATTTGGAGGGGAAAAAAAAAAAAAAAAAACCCTTCAAAATCAGCAGCTGAACTACCAAGCATTAGTTCAATGTGATGAGCTATAAAGTTTTGGATTATGACTTGTATTATGCTTGAACTATGCCACTGAATTTGTGTAAATTTGCATAAATGTTTGTACTTGGGGAATTATTTCCATAAAATGTTTTATATAATCAATAAGATGCACAAAGTAAGTGCTTTGTATAAAAGTTTTTTTTTTTCTCTTCTGATCAATTATAAAATATATGACAAATCAGTTAAGCAATAACAGTTGCATAGCTGAGAAAACGTGTTAATAGTGCAATACAATAAAAGGGGCTAAACATTTGTCCAATTATATACAGGTAAATAATAAAGTATATTTCTTTTTTTTTTAACACTGTAAAAAAAGACTAATAATGTCAAATAAACTCGCAATACTAATATGATACACTCGATTTTAAACTAGCTTAACATTTCCAGTCAAGTGAAACTTGGGCAGATTAAAGATTAGGGCTCGGATACACATTTATATTGAAGCAAACTACTGTATAAGGAAGAAAGTCTTTGGAAGTGATATGACATACCAGGATACATTTTTAAAGTTCAAAATGTGTACATAAGTATATAAGTGTACAACGGCCAAAGATTTCTACTGCAAACGGATATGTACACTGACTAGACTTTAAGGGTTTAGTCTTGGACAGGTTTAGTCTTTAGAGGTAACAACACTAACAATTTAGTGCGTTCTCTGTTCCCTTTCGATACTACACTCGTACTTTGTCGCTAGACGCTATGGGGAAAACTCCTTTTTCTCCGATGACTGAAGCCTTTACAATCACGCAGTGAAACTGCATGGCCATTGGTTCTTGCCGAAGCGCTTAAGCTCTGCGAGAGTCACCAATCGCCCCAAACCTGCCCCAATGCAGCAGCCGGCTAGACCTGCGCCGGCTCAGCCTACTCAACAGCCTGAGCTTCTGCAGCGCTCCCGCTCGGCCAGACGCCACTCATTTTTGAGATGCCAAGGACCCCGGCCCAAGCTAATCCTGCGCCTCGGCCGCCATCCCTGGAGTGTCAGATTGGCTTTTGGAGGGAGTGGCTTATCAATACACGGTCCTGCCCTTCGGACTGTCCCTGGCTCCTCGCACTTTTACGAAGTGCATAGATGCGGCTCATCTTAGCCCAGTCAGAGGCCGAGCTAGTGTCCTACAGATCCCTCCTCCTCAGCCACTTGGAGTGCCCAGGACTCAGGGTCAATTTCGCCAAGAGCTCGCTGTCCCCCAGCCAACGAACTTCGTTCCTGGGGGCAGTTTTCGACTCAGCCCGCATGAGGGCAGCAGTTGCGCCAGAACGTGCACTAGCCATTCAGCAGCTCGTGGCCTCCTTCAAAATTGGAGCCCTTCGCCCTCTCAAAATGTTTTAAAGGATGCTAGTTCTCATGGCCTCCGCATCACCAGTACTATGGTTGGGCCTGCTTCGTATGAGACCCCTCCAGTACTGGCTGAAACCACAAGTGCCGCCCAGAGTGTGGCATCACGGTTGCTTTCGTATTAGGGTGACCCAGGCCTGCGTAGCGGCTCTGGCCCCCTGGAAGGACCCCCAATGGTTCAAACAGGGTGTAACCATGGGCATTGTTCACAGGAGGAAGGTTGTCTCGACGGATGCTTCCAATGCGGGTTGGGGAGCTCTGTGCGAGGGCAAACCGGCCTTCGGCTCATGGTCGGTCGCAGAAGGTTGGCTACACATCAACTTACTCGAGATGACGGCAGTATGTCGAGCCCTTCAGACCTTTTCGCCAGACCTGAAGGGGCACCACGTGCTAGTCCGCTCGGACAGCATGACATTGGTCGCCTGTATAAATCGCCAAGGCAGGCTCTCCTCGAAACGCCTTTTTGAGATGGTAAAACGCCTCTTGGAGTGGGCACATCTCAATCTGCAGTCATTGAGGGCAGCACATGTCCCTGGCGTGCAGAACCAAGGAGAAGACATGCTATCTCGGAGCAACGTCCCCTCAGAGGAGTGGATGCTCCACCCGCAGACGGTTCAGCAAATTTGGGAGGTCTTTGGCAGGGCAGAGGTCGACCTCTTTGCCTCAAAAGACAACTCTCACTGCCCGATGTATTTTTCGAGTCCTCCTAGTGGCTCCGCTCTGGAGAAACCAACTTTGGTTCTCGGAGGTATCTCAGCTGCTTACGGTGGCCCCGAAGCCCATTCCCCTGAGGCAGGACCTCCTCTTTTTTAAGCGAACAGGACAAAGCCCATTCTGGCGGGCTTCCTTGCCATAGGCGCGTGCAGTTCCGCTGCCGAGCCATTGGTTCGCTTTATTGCACTGCACGAACCAATGGCCATGCAGTTTCACTGCATGATTGTAAAGGCTTCAGAAAAAGGAGTTTTCCCCATAGGGTCTAGTGACGCAGTACTCGTTCCCGTATCTCGGGGAAACGAGGTTACATTAGTAACCAAGTACGTTCACACGCACATTATCAGCTAAATCAGACATTTAGTCCATCATTGTAGCTGAAGATTTCTGTTTAAAAATGGCTAGATAAGTCACATGCTCACATTACATTTTTGATCAAAGTGTAATTTATGAACAATAAAAATAATGATGGGAAAATGTATTTAACAGAAAACCATCCAGGTCTTCAACATTTAAAAACAGTATGAAATCTGTAAACATTTTATTTGTAATATTGAACTTTAATATTGACCTGCATAAATAAGTGCTGCACAGCTGAAAACTGAATTAATGTACTGTACATTTTCCCATCATTACTGAATGGCAGTTTGATTGAAAACAAAAGGGTGATCTCTGGCTTTTTCACAGTACTCTACATAGTGGACAACATGGCTGATTCCAAATTATTCCCATTCACACAGCAGATGAAAAATGTATCGACAGATGGCGGAAGAGCGTGTGTTCCCCTGATGCACACCCGTACTTCTTGTAAACACACCCTGTTTTCATGTAGGGTGTCTACATGGCAACGGAACCTGAGCCCCATTCTGAAGAAATGAGTCCAATGCATGGCAAGTCCATTCATGGGAACCATTTGTCTGTTCATGCCAAACTGAAGTGATAAAGTGGCAAAGCGTTCTTCAAAACTGTCATTCTTGAACGGAACCCCCAATGGCACTTTTGACCCCTAGATAGGGATCCTTCAGAGTTTTCACTGTGAAGGATGTAGCCATCAGAGGGAGTAGGGTGTAGTCGTGTTCAGAAGAGACCATATTCTTAAGTTAGTTTCATTTACAGAAAGATCATGCATCATGCCTCCTTCTATTTATAAAAAAAAAAAAAAATCATGCATTAACCCAGTTGATAGAAATGATAGTTTTGTGTGGGCAGGGTTAAATTTTTTTAATGCCACCAACCACGAGAAGGCAAACTGCTGTCAAGTTGTCCACTATTTGTACTGATGATGGTTTAACCCCCTCGAGGGTCAACATTTAATAAATGTTTTGTGTTATGGCTATATAATATTACATCTTTATATCTCACTGACCTTAAATGGAAATTAAACCAGTCTACAAGTGCGACAACTGAAACTAGAAAGAGGGAAAAAACAAACAAAAAAACCCCCACAATTATTAAGTACTACAATCTTAACGGGCTGAATCAGGCAAGTGAGTTTTGTGCTGTTTATAGTGCCCTGTCAACAGGACACTGTGACCCCCCCCAACAAAAAAAAAAAATTGAAAAAACTTGAAAAAACACTTCATTACCCAACATGGGGTAAGTGCACAACCTATAGGTGTTCACATATATATTTCTAAGATCCTTTAGAAAACTACAATTGTACTAGAAAACTAGAATTCTGGATCTCAATTGTTTAGATGTTTGTTTAATGTAAAAAAGAGAAAGAAGGGAAAAAAAAAAAAGAAAACTACTTTAAGCAAAGTGACATTCTATAACTGTGTTTGCTCGAGTGTTCTTCAATCCCAACCCTGGAAGGTCACAGTACTCCAAACGAGTCATCCATGACATCACTAACCATGATCTTAATGACAGGATGATGTTGGACAATTTGACCAGTTAGGCATCTGTGCCTAATTCATCTGTTCAGTTTTTGAATCTTGAACTCTGCACCACTGTGACTCCCCAGGCCTGGAAGTGAAGAACCCCACCTTGAACCTCATCTCCATTCTCATGCCCTCAGGTAAGTGACTCTTAGTAAGGCGTGGTGCCCTCCCATTCCACCAGGTACTGCACCTTGCCCTCAGGCGTAACCCTGCGTGCCAGAACCTGGTACTTTTCACCGCATGTGAGCCGCCCCGCTGCGCCGAAGTAACTGGTAATAGAAGACTTGAGGTGTGAGAGAGACGTGTCATCTTCGCTCAAGCTTTCAAAAGTGTGGCTGTCGATGGCACTGCCCATTACATCCCCAGACTCAACCACTGGCGTACCCACTGGACTCAGCTCACTCTCCATTGCCTCCCGCTTACTGGCCAGAGCACTGTAGTTGGATGAAGGAAGCTTCCTCTTCCGGCTGCCCACATTTTTCCTGTACACATGGAGATGCGAACTGATTAGTGCCAAGATAAATTATGTGCGTATAAAAAAAAAAAGGAAGCCTCCTTTCCCATTATTTTGAATGGGAAAAACTAATAATAACTACTACTACTAATATTAATAATAATAATAATAATAATAATAATAATATGCATTAAATTCTTTCCACTCTACTAATACCTTCTTTCCTCAAGTATGTTGGATTTTTTGGGTCTCTTCACTTTCTTCTTAATGGCTTGCACCAATTTTATAACCATTTTGCAGGATTTGCATGATATTTATCATGATGGAAATACAAAACACAGCTCCCGAGTTGTGAAAAGAGTTTGCCCCATCACTGAGAGATAACTATTTTCACTCCTGATGATGCAAACCCAAGGGAGCAAAATTGGCTATGCTCTTTGTGTGGAAGGGATGGCATACTCACTCTCCCCTGTCAATCACAGAGACATTAGCTAACCATGGGGTGTCTGTAAGCTCTTGTATACGAAAGAGGGCAGAGAGCGATTTTCTCCGAGTGTGTTACACTGCCCCGTGATGTAGCATGAGCAGCAACTCGAAAACATGCGCTTGGCTGGCTTCACACTTCTCAGAGAACGTAAATGTCAGTCTTCACCCTCCATAGTTGGTAGCTCTTATATGATAGGGGAAAGCTGGCTGAGGGGTTGGAATTGGCCGCTTTGAAAGAAAAGCACAATTAAAATACCTGCACTCATGGTACACTAGCGATAGGGAGCGATAATCCAGTCAACTAACTTGACTGTTTGTTATTATTCTGTGGCTTTCGATTTTTACAAGCATGGTCCAACAAACAAGAGTCACTGTAGTCAGACTCCACAGTTAAATTAGTTAAATTAGGCAAAGCACAAATTTTTGTGGAATATTTTCAGAAATAAAAAATGTTCTAAATTTGTATAATTGTTTTAGAAATTAGACTACTTATTCAGTGGGAACAATTTGTGGGAATGCATTACCAATGTTCAATGCGGCTCGAAGTAAACACAGTAAGTGCATTAGCTTCTGCCTAATGGTGCTTGTACAAACTAAGCATACGTAACAATTACCTCTTACTTCATTATGGCTAGAAAGTTAGACAAAAGTACATAGGAAAAGTACATCAGATTCCCTGAACAGAAATTAAGTGGAAAAACGCTGGAGCATTTACATGCTCAGCATTAGGAATGAATGCTCATACAAGACCGATTGCAGCCTGCTACAAAAACCTAAAAACTAGTTGTACTACTATCATCTGCCACTAGATGTGTGTCTCGTTCAGTGAAAGGTATTTCGTTTCTGTTCTTGGAGCGAGTGCCTGGCTCTGTGGGTGCATTTTGCCATTTAAAGGTCACGGTACAGAAAGATGTCCCGCTATTCTTTTTTTTTTTTTTCCCCTGCTCTACTTAATCTTTCTGGGAGTTTGCTATTCTGCATAGTATGGTTGCAGGCTGAGATAACAGCGCAGAGGGTTACACACAGCAAGGCTTTAAACCCTCACAATGTGGCACTCCATTTGAGGATGATTAGAGCTGCTAAAACAGGAACTAGAGGCTGCAGTCGGAGTAGATGAAAGCAGGCGCATGGGAAGCAGTTACTCATAAGTGGTGTGTTTGATCTATCCCACAGTGAGCACCCACAGCAGGGGACATCCTCGGGATTCCAGAGCCGGCATCGACCCACGTGTTTTCAGGCACACACATCCTCTCTTAACACGCTGAACACAGAGTGACTGCTAATGAGCAGAATACTTTATAATAATAAAATAAATAAATAAAAAACATGGAGGGGAGATCGTTCATATATCTTGGGGGGGGGGGGGCATTCTATTCTTTCTCTTTCACACAAACAAGGATATTGTTTTTTTTAATGCCAAATTGAATGTAGTAGAGGTGACTTGGACAGATAAGGTAACAAACCAGTTACCAACTCCAACCTGAACTGACCCAGGGGATGCTGAGCATCACAGCTGGGGATTAGACGTTCTTGAGATGCCCAGAATCAACTCCAGCAGTATAGGGGTGGGGGGGGTGGGGGGGGAATAACCCACAAAACCCACGCTAACAAGTTCCATCACAGAATATCTATACCACCTCAAAACATCATATTTCAAAACTCTAACTGGAAATAAATCACAACAGCACAAGAATCAACAACAGAAAGGACAGAGCGCAAATGACTTTTTAAAAAAAAAAAATTTATACACAACAGCACTGTTAAATTCCCGTGTTCCGTCAGATGGTGTTGATTAATTATTATAATCTATAAGAGCAGCTCTGACAGTAGTTCCAGCTGCAGTACAAATCACAGCTTTATATCAATGCTCTCATTCTAATAGCTCTTATTTCTTTAGTAACAACTGCTCCACATAAACTGATTTGTGCGTTTGTGATATGGTGATAAGCTTTCTATAAGATGATGTTTATTTAGCATTTTGGAAGGAGTCCCCAGTGTCAGTGCTGTTACAGTCAGAAGTAAAGCTTTAAAAGATTTCTAAACACATGGAAGTCTTCAGAATGGAGGGTTTTTTGATTTCACAAAGACCCGCCTAATGAGCTGCATAATGAGCCTTTCAGTCAGGTATGTGAAATGCCAAAAGCTGGCCAAAACTAGGCGAAACAAAGTCTGAAAAATAATTTCTCCTTTTTATTATCAGAATAGGAATTATATAGGATTTACTCATCGTAACAACTTGCAGGAAAATCCTCAGCTGGATCAGTTCGCTCTTCAAAATGCAACCGTTCATCGTCGGAGTCTTCTTCTGAGGAAAAGGAAAATTCTTCCTCACTGTCCAAAATTATCTGAAGAGCTTCCTCGCTTGAAAAGTGTGCCAACTTCCAAACGCATAGGAAACTCAAAGAAATAAACTATGTGGAAACTTGATGTTTTTTTATTGCATTGTCCGGGGGGCGTGCGCTTCGTACGTGAATCACCGAACTATTTTCCCTGTGAAAAGCGTGTGGGTGTCCCGCCTCAGGTCATTATCAGATAATGAAGTGAGACAGAAAGACTGTGCCTCTTCTTGGTTTCATATGGATTACATAAACTGAGAATATTTTTGTTCACTTCATTTAAAAGTAGACACCTCAAGCTTTCCATAGATATATTTCTCATCTCTGTGCGTCAAGTAATCGCTGAGTTTCGGTTCATTTTAGTGACGCGTTTCAAACAGATACGCGCGGAGACTGAGACAGCTGAAAGCACACCCTGTATATTTTAAAAGCACAATGATTTGTTGCTAATGTGAGTGTACACAAATAAAAATAGACCCTTTACAGATTCAAACGATGTATTACTCTTAAGTGCAAGATATTCAAAGATACTTTACATAATTAAAAAAATATGTATATGTATTATTATTACAGTAACTGGCTCACTACTCCCTAGAGCACATTTTGCCACTGGATAGAACCCGAATTCTCCTCACAGACTGCCTGGAAATCTCCAGTCCAGAGGCATGTTGATCTGTAAAGGCCCGTCATGGTAAATAATCCATAATGTGTCATCATATTTCTCCACAAGCTGCCAGGGGTGGTTAATCCAGTGCTCAGGGAGCTGAAGGACAGCTGTTGCTTGTCTCTGGCTCTGCGGGGAGGGCCACAGTAGTGAAGCTGGCGGGAGTTAGGATCTTTTCTGGCCTACATTTTCTCATCACATTGCAGGCGTAGGGCTGGAAATCATGGCCAGAAAGCAGGAGTAATAAAAATACAAGTGGGGATCTGCCTGGCTTGGTTAACAGGCTGCTTCAAAACCAGAAAGAATATAATGGTAGAGGAAGAAAACATACAACACAAGGTTCACAAATCCCCATTACTTACAAGTATGCAGCAAAACTACTTTTCTGTGCTTTCGCCAGTCTGCACACTCAATTCCACTGAAAGCTCATGTTTTATCAAGTTTAGGCAGTTTTAACATTATGAGTCAAAGCTGAGCAATACCATAGTCATTTTCTTCACAGTCAGGCAGCAGGAGGGTTGACTCACATGCAGGACTGACGGAGAACTAACCTCCGCACAGCTCATGCAGGTTAGTGCAACCAAAAATGTAAGATAATTTGTGTTTAAAAATGTAGTTCAAGCTACTACAAGCTACTAGTTCAGGCTTAAGTAGCAGCCCCATATGTTTGAATTTAAAACATCATTTTTTTTAATGAAGGGTTGTAATAATTTTGGAAAATAAATACAAATATGTGCACTGTTGTTTGTCTCTCCTAGATCTCCTGAAACCTAAACGAACCTCTTGTATTTGTACAAATTAAACTATTTGTAACCCTCTGATATTTCTCCTGGTTCTGGTCTACAACTTGATTTCCCTCCCTGTAGCTGAGTAGAACACGCTGTTCATAAAATGTGAAACGGGTTTTTACTAGGCTGCACTACATACGCACGCATTTATGCCATGAAAGCAGTCATTTTGACATTTATATTAACACCTGGCTTTATGAGTTCTTTTACTCATTCTCAATATTCCCACGGAGACAATGAGAGAGATTGGCTGTTAAGCTTTTACACAGCCTCTTGTTTTCTGTTGGAGTTCATCAGGCCGCTTTCCTGTGTCACAATCATTACTTTATAGTCTATGAAACTGCAAAATCTGTGGCTGGATCTGCAGCTGGTGTAGTGGACACAATGAAAAGTAATCACCACCTAGTTCTCCACAGGCCTGTAATTTTTCTTCCTTTTTAAAAAAAAAAAACCAATGAGGATATTTTCCCACTTGGCCATACTTCTTGGCTCATTATCACAGGTTTCCTATAAAACTGTGGATTTATTACACAACTGTATACATAATATCTGATTTGGGCACCAAATAGGGCCAGCAGCTACATTATTTATTTCTTATTAAAGTGCATTAACTAATAAACAATTACAGGCGACAGCTCCAGGGTCACTGGCTCGATCCTGAGCTCAAGTTACTGTCTGTGTGGAGTTTCACATGCTCTCCCTGTGTTCATGTGGGTTCCATATGGGTTCTCTCCCAAATACATGTTGGTAGATAATCGGCTATGCTAAATAGTGTGTGTGGTGGCGTGTGATAAATTGGCCATCCCATCCAGGGTGTATGTCAGCCTTCGGACCCACTGCTAGCCTGATCAGGATAAAGTGGCTACCGAATAAGTGAATGAAGAATGAACATACCTTCCCATACTACCGTCACATTTGAAACCGGAAATAATTTGGCAAGTTGATCACAAATGGAGCAGCAGAGTGGTTTCACACACCAGAGCTCTTGAAGCAAACCCCAGACCACTGCTTTGAGAACAGTTTCACCCTCCAGCAAACATACCAAAGTCTCGATCCAAAAAGACTTGGGCTCAGAAAAGGATGAAAAAGCCAAGTCTATAAGATCTTGCAATTTTTGGAAGGAAACTGAAGAACTAATCACTTTGAGATAAACTACTGTGTATTAGGGCTGCAACAACTAATCAAAATCTGACAATAAAATAGTCCAAAAATGTGAATTACACAGTATTGGGCAGTAGTGAATCTATGTGAACCTCCTAGCTTAAGCAGCTAAACTATTTTTTGCCAAATGCTACAATGATTGAATTTCTTAACATGCACAATAAAGATTTTTAATATATGATGCATGTCACGGAGTCGCTATCCTTCATTCGATTCACATCGAAGGTACTGAGAGTCGATTCCCTAACTCCAGGCACTGAAACCTAAGTCAAACCCAAAGCTTTTGATTCCACACACAGAAAATAATTCACGTGTCACATGTTAACATTTTTTGTACTGCAGTGAAAAGCTTCTGTAGAGGAAATGGGTGTGTGTGCTGCTGCATAACCATGGTGCCTCCACCTATCCCAATTGTACTTATGTACTTGTTCTGATATTTATGTTAATTTCATGCAAGTGTCTGTAAACACCAAGTGCCATTTTGTATTTTATGTTTATATCATTATTTATTTAGAATGTATTATTTAATAAAATTCATTTTTAGAAAAGAGTGCACTGTGCATTGCATTTGACTGAAATAATAAAAATAAATATTTTTAAATAAATATTTCTGGTATTTGATTTATTTTCAAAATAATCCCATTAATCAATTAAGAAAAATGATTGATAGATTTACTCAGTTAATTATTTAGATGATCAAAATAACTGCAAAATTAATTGCAGCCCTACTATGCATATAATCACCTTTAATGAATGAAGCGGCCTCTGAAAAAGTGTGACGTACCTGAAGTCATAGGACACGCTGGTAGTGGCGGAGCCTGAAGTGCTCGCTGCATCTGTTGAGTCCTGATCCAGACTGAATGTCCGTCCTGAACTAGTACTATGGAAAGAGAGAGAGGGGAAAAAAGTGATGCAAAAAGTTTAGTTAGTTATTTCCTTCTCCTTCCTATCTCAGAGACCACCTGAGGGCCCAAAGCCAACACAATCTCTCGGTACTGTACAGTACACTGCATCTCATCACACCGGCTGGCCGCATCCAGCTGAGCTCTCGGTGTATAATTGAAATCAGGATTCAAAAGAACCCCACTTGGTTTGGGAGCCGAACCAAACATGGCCTTTTCTGAATGGCTGGACTCTCTTTTACACTCCTTTTCTAGACGTCAACAAGCTCTCACAAATTCCCTTACTTGTGCTTGAATGTGCGTCTGTGCTCCGATTGTCCCCGCACTGTTTACCGCACTCTTATTATTCAAGCCTGCTAGGGAGATGATAACCTTTACAGAGAAGTGTAATTAAATCGCTTCATTCTCCTTCTTGCTAAAAATGATTTCAGCTGGAGGAGGGGAAAAAATAAAACCGACAAAACCTTTTAGACTACTCTAAAGGGGAGCGCATGCAAATTAAAGTGATTGTTCAGAAGTCAATAATTGGCTGTTTAATTCAATTGGAAGAAAAGAGAAAGGTTAAGCATGCCACATGCTCAGACACACACGCCCACATAAAGAGAGAGAGAGAGAGAGAGAGAGAGAGAGAGAGAGAGAAAAGAAGGAAAAGTCAAAGGAGCAGAGCTGGCGCTCAATTATTATTAAAAGATTCAATTATTAGAAAGTGTGTGGACAAAGAGAGGCGATGTTCCACTTCTTAGCCACTGCAGCACAGATAAGACCATCGCCAGTGGGAGGATAAAAAGATGAACCTGCTACAGCTATGGCATACAAATAAAGCACACAGTGCTATAATACACAATCAAGTGCAAAAGTTTGCATACCCTTAAAACACAATGAAGAAGACAAATAGATATATATTAATCCAACAGGAATTTAAAGTTCTCATCATAACATAACTAAAATGTAATATAAATATTCTCTAATAATTTGGATGCAGACAAACTACCTCCAAACCCTGGTGCATCATCTGAACATCATTTTGATCCTCTCAGTTATATACTGTGCCACATATCTGGGACTGCTGCCTTGCTGCTGATACATTTTTAACTTTTTGAAACTATGTGAGCAAGTCTTAAAATAGAGCTAGAGTTTCAGTTCCTTTTGACTCTCAGAAAAATAGAAGGTTTTGCTAATGACAGGCTAATATGACTACTATTTAAATATAAATACTACACATATACTGTATAGTTCTGAAGTGTTTTATTCCTCTTACACCACAGCAATTTGCCATTGATTACAAATTCGTATTTATTAAAGAACAACACATTTTTATCCATTTAGAGTTACATTTAATGTTGTGGAACAACCATTAAACAATTTAGTTTCTGTTACCACTTATAACAGCTATAAATGTTCATTCCCTTAACAGCCTCTTTTACAAATAAGACCAAAAAAAAAAAAAAAAAAAACAAGTAGCTTGTCATGTTACTAAAAAAACGGAAAGTCTTCTGTCCTGAAGACTTTCCCATGTCTGAAAACCTAAAATTGTACCTTTATTGCTGACTGTTTTGCCTGTGACTGTTAGAAAGTGCTGACACTGGAGACTCCTTCCAAAATGCTAAATAACATCTCAGATTGTCCAATCTATTTATGTGGAGCGTCTGCCATAGAAGTTCCTGTGCAAGCTGTTACAATAATGTATTTGCGCATTGATGTAAACCTGTGTTTTGCCTTGCAGAAGGAACTACTGCCAGAGCTGCTGTTATAGAAAATTAATCAACACCTTCTGATCTATCTGAATCAAGCGCTGTGTTATAACACCTACTGTATATACACTGCATATTCTGATCATGAGGGCGAGCTTAATTAAACAGCTTATGGTGGGGCATTTCCTCAGTCCTTCAGGTTTGTCTCACCTTTTCAAGCTCTGCAGCTCGTCGAGTGTAAAGTCGAAGATGTTAGCCATGTGGTGATTGGAGCTCCAGGTGGACGTCATCTCATTCTGCAGGGAGAGCATCATTAAACAACAACACGATGTCCATTATCCTGCTCTGAATTGCTGACGCTCAGGTAGAATTACTCTTACTACAAAGGGCGGCTGTGCTATTATTGTAACTCTGACGCGCTCTTTCAAGCTCAGTGTTTCAGGACATTTGGGATGCCATTAGCCGTTCTACGCTATTAGCGTGGCGTGTCAGGAGGTTGTTGTTAAAGAAAAACAGGCCTAGGGACCGTAACTCTGAGGGATTTGTCATTAAAAGCTTAAGAAGCGAAGTGTAATCACTTTAGGAGTAGACAGACAGAAAAGAGAGACTGTGTGTGTGTGTGTGTGTGTGTGTGTGTGTGTGTGTGTGTGTGTGTGTGTGTGTAAGAGAGACAGAGAGCAAGAGAGAGACATGAAATGTAAAGTCTGTGTGAAATGAGTGTGATGAGAGGAGCAGAAAATAAGATCACAAAGGAGCAAGGGATGTCAGAATGCCAGCGATAGTTTAATGAAGAGGCAGCAAATATGAAATTGAACTCGAGTCGAGTGAGGTTTAAAAAGTCAATGCTGTCATGCACAATAGGCCTGGATGAAATAATGTACAGAGGAAAACAGAGCAGTGAAACCGCAAGCCAGGATTGCAGCAGACAAATCATTTTCGTGTTCAGTCCCACGGCACAGTTTGATACAGACAGAAATCCAGTTCAGGATGGTGCAGTAAAGGCGCTAGGTTAAGAACTCTTTATCTTGAGCAATGACACTGCTGTAAGGTGGTTAGAAGCGGAGCTTACGTTGGGAATAGCATCCTCCAGCAGCCACTTAGACCTCTTCTTCCTCCGCTTCTCTGCAGGAGCACAACTAGCGAGGAGACGCAAAAGCAAAAACAACTTCACTTAATCATCAGTGTTCAGAGGTGCCAACATTGCTAACAACAAAATCCTTGTAGGCTGAGAGCAAGAGCAGAATTTTATCACTAAAAACCCTAGCCCGTGTCAGTGGAAAGGACGGCTCCATGCTAACAGCAAAAACTTGTGGTTGAACTCGTATTTACCTGCAAAAATGTTTGGATTTATTAGCAACCAGCTGAGACTTTTACAAACTGTTATAAAATTCATACAAATGCATGTCCGCTCTGTAGCCGCATCCATGTCAGATGTCGCACGTGTATAAAGTATATACAGTAAGTATATAATAACCATGCAAACTTACAAAAAAAGGGGTCTTTACATTTTTTAAGGGCATGAAATGAAAGAAAAAAACAAATCATCAATACATAAAAAAAGAAGTCATGAAGAAAGCCCTATATGGTACATACTGAAGGAAAATATTAAAACTGCGATGCACAACACATTTTACTCATTTATACTCGCCCTTTAGTTTTTTTTAGACAGACAGAGATTCACAAATTTACAAGTCAAAATTCCTATAGGTAAAGTAAAATTAAACACAAATGTGTCTGTATCCTTCCCTCCAGTGAATTAGCTTTTCCACCTAGTAAATTTTTATTTGTGTTTGGTCTGGCCACTGCTTTAGCTATAAAAAAAAAAATAATAAAAAAATAAATAAAATAAAATAAAATAAAAATTTAAAAAAACAAAGTACAGTTTTCAGGTGTCTCCCGTACTACAGCAGCACCGGCTGAAAAATAAATAAATAAAATAATTGCAAATGCTACATCTATACCATGGAGTCTGACACCTCTGCAGTATTTAACACTAACAAGTGTGCTAACACACAAAAGTTATTACTATTGTTTCAACAGACCTGATGGATGAGATTCTAAATATGAATTATTTGGGACATTAGATAGATAGTGTGCTAAAGGAATGCACCAGAATTTTTCAGTCTAATCTCTGTCCTCTGCATTAGTAATGTTTGTGTGATTAGCAGTTAGATTTCTGACATTTCCAAGTACTGTGAAAGGGGGAAAAAAATGTTTACTCAGTTTAAAATGCAAGTCTAAGGGCAGCTGTTGATACAGTAAAAGTATATAAAGGTTCTATCTATCTATCTATCTATATATCTATCTATTTAAAATAAATGAAGCTCTACATTGGCGTTATTCATGATTTCTGAGATTGATTACTTTTTTTAATTGCTCCATTGTCGGAATGTTGGATAAAACTACATATCCTACATTTAGCTAAGACTTTCTCTCATCTTTTACTTTATTTTTTGAGTGTAACAGTTTTGAATTTGTGTTATGTAGTTGCGGATTTTAAACATTTGACTGAATCCAACTACTAGCCTTAGACTTCCATTAAAAGTGCCAACTAGGGATGGGCATTTAAAACAGCACTGCTATTCAATTTTTTTCAATGCATTTTTTAAATAATAGGCAAGAACAATCTTCAAACAAGAAAGTGTATGGCACAAAACATTAAACCTTTATCTGCTGCAGTGTGTGTGGATGCACAGTATGCTAGGCAGGATGAAGTTCACCAAATAACACTTTATACTTTCTATAGCTGATGCAGGAAGTCAAATACCACGTACAAACTTAGACAACAACCTTACGAGCAAGGAGTTATTTATGACAAGTTTAACTACCTAAATTTACTGCCTTCGTACCACACCATCTGATTGGACAGAAGGGGTTAATTCATTTTCTATAACAGCAGCTCTGACACTAGTTCCGGCTGCAAGGCAAATCCCAAGTTTATATTAATGTGCTAGTCCTAATGCATTATCGATTCTATAGTAACTGCTAATTCAGACGGACATGTATGGCAGGTCCACAAATGCTCCAGTTTTCTTCGAGGAGATGCATAAAATTTTTTTTTTGGAAGGAGTCTCCAGTGTCCGTGCTTTGTAACAGTCAGAGGCAAAACTCTAACTTCAAGTTTTCTGACATGGGAAAGTCTTCAGAACAGAGGACTTTGGGGTTTCTTTAATAAATATAAAAAGGTAAACAAAGGCAAATTCCTGTTGTATGAACACTTCAGGATGTGCTGTTATTGGGAAAATAATCCATTTCAGTGAGCGAAGAGCAATGCAATCATAACCTGCAGGCAGCCACACACATCCTCATTGATGGATTAGATTTTGTGCACTTTCTCATAACCCTTGTGCTTACTATTTCCTAATAGTCAGCAACACTGAATTTGTAAGAAATCTAATATTTGAAAATATGGACTCATCTAAATATAGCGAAAAGGTCAAAATTATTGCTCGTGTTAAATTCACTATAGATGCGGTGGATAGAAATTATTCTGAAAAGCTTTTACAAACCCATTGCTGTATCTAAAATTACCCACTGAGCATAATTCCAAACAAACATAATAAGGAAGACATTTAGTCATATGAGAGATTTCTTTTTAACAAAGCATAAATGTCTAACTGAGAGGGAAAAACATGAGAATTCAAATGGTTTTGCAGTGAAGTGGTTTGTCTGCTAGGAGAAGAACATCAACCAGCAGGGGATACCTGCCATAATTACCTCCCTGCATGGAACTTTACTCCCAATCAACACTTCAAAGCTATGTTAATAAGTAAAACAATTTTCATATATTCTCAATCAAGATGAAAATGATGAGCTTCATGTAGGTGCTTGGGTAAACACACACAGTATCGTTTCAGTTTTAAAGCGCTGCAGTCTGCAATATTGTACACAGGTGCGTGTTTACGAGAGCTGAGGTTAATATTCTAGACCTAAGCTGTTACATTTCAGAGCTGAGACTAGCTGTGGCTAAAATGCAAAATAAGGTACTTACTGTGTTTATTTTTTGCTGCATAAGAATAGCTTTTACTTCACAAATGTAGTGCAAACACCGCACATTCTATCTAAAATGATGTGTTTGTGGGTTGTCTGTGTGAGTGAGTGTTAACCAATAGATGCCGGAAAAAACCAAACAAGTGTAGCACACGTTTGTGAGAGAAACACTTTATGTACATAGAAGGTACCACTTCAGGACTGTATCAAGTGCACTCCATTAAGAAATCGTATGTACTGAAGAAGCAAGTGAAAAACCATGTGTTTCCGTGCAGGTCTTCTCACAATATTATGATATAACATATATATTATGATGAGTAACATCACAATACTTTTCTGAGATACTGTAATTTTTATATATATATATATATATATATATATATATATATATACACACACACACACACACACACACACACACATACACTATATATATATATATATATACACACACATATATACACACATACATACACACACACAAACACACACACACACCTATTATCATTGTATCATCGTTATCATCATTTTTTTTTTATCATATCACCTACCCCTACCACTCACCCGTAGCGCGTCACTCCTTTCTTGCAGCCTCTGCGTCCTTCGCTTTTCGGTGTCTTCTCTGGAAAGAGCTTGGAGGGGGGGTTGGGGGGAACTCTCGTCCTCAGCCGAAAGATACATTTCCTCTTCTTGATCTCCTTTCCGCAGAGAAACCTAAACAAATGTTTCTACATTATAGCCCAATTG
>CM040982.1:5990016-6000720 GCA_022985145.1 Pangasius djambal | reverse complement strand
TACCCCTACCACTCACCCGTAGCGCGTCACTCCTTTCTTGCAGCCTCTGCGTCCTTCGCTTTTCGGTGTCTTCTCTGGAAAGAGCTTGGAGGGGGGGTTGGGGGGAACTCTCGTCCTCAGCCGAAAGATACATTTCCTCTTCTTGATCTCCTTTCCGCAGAGAAACCTAAACAAATGTTTCTACATTATAGCCCAATTGCATTTTCATTCCATTCTTGAACTCAATCTGAAAGTGAAAAGATACATTGTTATATAGTGTACAAATTAAAAAGCATAACAGAAATTTGCAGTCTGTATTGTTGGATATAGTTTGTTGTAGATAAGCAATCACCAAAGAATCTCAGACCCTATCTGTCTCAGGTGATTTGATCACAAGTGGAGAGCTGAGATGGATAACCGTTTACTCGTGTTTTTAAATGTGTGCTGAATTTGTCCAGCCATCGCTGCTGATTTCACAATCAGATTTCATGACAAAGCCTAATAACGAGTAGTAATGAATCTGAAATATTAACATACATGATAAATTTGGAATTTTACCTCAAGTTTTCTTTGCAAAACACTTTGCAGCTTCCATGATATATATATATATATATATATATCACCAAGCTGCCACTGCTGGGCCCTTGAGCAAGGCCCTTAACCCTCAACTGCTCAGCTGTATAAATGATACTCTGGATAAGGGTGTCTGCCAAATGCCATAAATGTAAATATGTAAATATGTAAAAATGTAAATATGCCAACACATAATAGTACTACTTTATGTTTGTTCTGTTATATGCTCATTAATATTCAAACATAGAGCGTTTTAATTGCTTAAATCCTTCGGTAACAACTAAAACATTTCTTATGTAGCTTCTTTCTTTGGAAGAAACACTCTCTCTCATACTTAAGCAGTTATTAGATTTCAAGTGAAGGTATTCAGCTTTAATTGAGAATTTCATTTTGGCAAGACCGACTACTTTTTTCTATATTCTAAGATGTTTATTGTTAAAGTAGAATAGTTCTAATTTAGATTTATGTAAGAAATAAAACAAGTTGGAGCATGCTGGAAAATAATCAACCACCCCAAAGCCTTTTCGATAATTATTCCTTTATTGTTCTTAAGTGTTCAAACTCTAACAAGTTTTCATTTAATAAAGAGTGACACATTAGTACTTTTTTATCCATTACATTTAATATTGTGGAATATTCACGAAACAGCTTTCTGTCATCGCTTGCATTATAACACCTAAACAGCCACTTCCTCACCAGCCTCTCACGTCATGTTACTGAGAAACTGCAAAGCACAAAGTCCTCCATCCTTAAACTTTAAATGACTTTTGGGACATGGGAAAGTTACATCTTTATCTTTGACTATTACAAAACTGTTGAAACTAAAGACTCCTTACATTAATGTTAAATAAGTGCTCATGTACAACATAATCATATCAACGATTACACGTTTTTAAAATCCATTTATGTGGAGCGTCTGCCATTCATGTCTTTATGAATGTGAGAAAACCGCTGGAGTATTTTTTTTTTTTTTTTTTTTTTTTTTTTTTTTTTTTTAAAGAGTGCATCTCAATCAGTTCCCTAGCTCACTAGGTCGTGAATCAGTATATGTGTACATGAGTTCAGGCACTAGTAAGGACCCTGGCTCAGTACACATTGGGACACTGATGGCTCAATTTCCAGCAACATGACTACGCACCCGCATTGTAAAACGTCACCACTGGTATTTAACAACATGCAGGACCAATATCTTTCTGACATTATACGTCATATAAATTTGTTAGCTTAATCGCACACTTCAAGTAAGATAGTGGAATTTTTAAATCATTAAACACTTAGAAGTCTTTAGACTCAAACCTCAAATAAAGTTAAAAATCGCTAACATAAGTCATCATCTGAGAGCTACAACAATGATAACAACCTACTTACATTTGTAGATGAAGCTGGCTAAGAGTTCGTCTGCCATTTTTTTCTTTTTTTTTTTTTTAAGCTGAGAGGCTTCAGAAAACATGATGTCATTTCCAGTAAAGGAACACAGTGAGCATCGATGCTCCCTCGTTTTTGCGGTGCATTGGGGGATGTTTTTAGGGAGCGAACGTTCCAGTGCACTGGAAGGACCGTGCGATTGAGACAGCACTTAAAATGCCTGACTCCCTTATCAGTGCCTTGACTACTAAACTAGGAAGCTGATTGAGATGCATCCCAATACTGCATTAGAAACAATCGGAAAATATCACCACCTGTCAGATCAACCACTGACAAAGATAGAAAAACGTGTCTTACTTGCTTTTGTAGTTGTTAAGAGCATCAAGGATGAGCTGGCCTCTCTCTGAGGGAGCGGTGTTCGCGAGCTGGTGAAACAGGTAAAAGAGTAAAAGTGAGAAAAAGACCTTGTGCCGTGGTGCTACATGACACATTTCCTTCGCTTTGCACCTTGAGCTGTCACTTCTAAATACAGATGAAGGAGTGTGGCAAATTTAACACTGATGTATTGTCAAGATGTACATCACAAAAAAGCAGTTTGTCATTACACACAAAGTATGATAGCTGATAATCATCGTCATTGCACTCAAAAGACCCTGTCTGTGGACGCATGCCAAAACGGCAACCAATTACACGGTCACTCAGGAAGAGTTTTGCATCTGTTATGAAAGTGCTCTCTGGCTGTGTGACCTTGCCCAGCTGGAAATGATCCCAGTTGCTGCTGATGAAGCTGAGGATCTCCTCCAGTTCAAAGTACTTTTTCTTACTCTGTACTCCCAGGTTGTACAGGGCCAGATGGACCACATCCACCCTGACGAAAGAAGATGACAGTGAATTAAAACTAAAATATATGAGAGGTGTTTAGTTGCTGAGCAGATGCTTAGTTGCAATTTAACCTTAGTTAAAGGAAAACTCCACCATGAACCACATAAATACGTTTATACAGAAATATCTGCAAGGTGTTTAGAGACTGCGGGGCTGATCTCTTGGTTGTATTTGTGATATTTCTGTGTGATGTTAGCAGTTGTCTGGTGCGCTGAAATAACAAGGGGACACTAACGCAGTTACAACGCATTTACATGGGAGAAAAATGTCAATAATCTCAAACATAAGTGAGAAAGATATGGTTTCACTGTTAACGCCTAAGCTTCCTTTCTCGCTCGCCATTTCTAGTGATGCGCAGAAATTTGATTTCTCATTTAAATGACAACACAAAGATAGTGGAGATGTTGGTGAGAGTACAGATGTGGAGGTGAGAGAGCTGGACAGACTAAAGGACTAAAATGCCGCTGCATTGATGTCTTTAGGTAGAAATGAAGTGCAGGCTAATTACACTGCACCACTATAAGCAGACAAATTTGTCGATGAATCTACATAATTGTTTACATGCTGGATAGAATCCAAAACCTCCCTGATCAAGAAATTAAAACCATTTAAACACTAGATGTTCTCGTCACGATGAAACTTAAAATTATGGACATTGTGGACTTTAAAGGCCAGAAAAAGAGTAAAGCCAAGCAAATTATTTGATAAGGATTTCTAAATATATCTCCTGCTCAGACCAATTCTGGTGGTGATCATTTTCCTTAATCATTTCTTAAAGGGCATTAACTGGATAATGCAAGAGGAAAATCTTAATATGTGACTTGCATTAGGAAGCCTGTAATGTAATGGCCTGATGGTGATCTGCTCTTCAATCATCTGACCTTCATCTAACTAGTAAAATGATCAAGATGCATGTGGCATCTTTGGAAAACAAAACAGAGATCTTAAGTCATTCATCTATTAATGTCTCATATACAAACAGATAAAAACAGGTGTGTCAAATATGCTGTGAGTGCATTCAGTTATTCTGCTGGCATGGTCTGCTGGAATGGTGTTCATCGCTCCAGTACATGTTCAGAGACTTGCAGAATTGACAAAAGGCATACTGAAGGTGTTCCGGTGGCTTGCGGTGGCACAACACCACATTTGAACATGCTTTGGGTTTTCTTTTTTCCCCTTTAATTTGTCACCCGTCTGTACATGTCCCAGACACATACAGCGGACGCTGGAGTCATCACCAGTATTTCCAGTATTGTCTACACCCATCTGCGTACAGCACTTGGGTTCTATACTTGTGACATGAATCTGGGAGCATTCAATAGTGGAAAAAGATGAACGGCATTTACCAGCGCAGAGCCAGGCGTTTGATGTACTCCACTCCCTTATTGCACACGGCACAAATGAACAAGTAAAACCTGTGAAAAGGAAAGAAAAGCAGCGGAAATGGACAGGGAGTACTTTAGAAATGGCCAGCCTCTGAAAGGAGATGAATGGTGTTTTATACACAAGACAGCAATTTTAACACAATGATCTCCAGCTATTCCCTAATGCATGTCATTTCCTTTGGGCACTACCGCACTGAACATACTGTTATAATGCACTTATCATAGGATGCCATCCATAAAATATTTCATTATCTCAGTTCTTTTTTTAAAAACAATGTATCTATTTTTTTCTATAAACAATGTAAATTTAAAAGCGTCCATTTTAAAGCCTATATGGATTGGAGTCGTTTTACATGTGGAGGTGGAGTAATAATTATTAGAGGATTTCAGTCCTGCCTAAGTCAGTTACGTCAGTAGTTTTACAGACTGTGCATGCATGTATCTGGAAAAATGACACTGTATTTCACCTTGGATAAAATTACCAGTAGAAATAACCCCAGGTAATATACATCCCATTTGTACTGGCATGTCAGTTAAGATTCCATTACATTTTGTTGGAAAAGATGTTCTGTGCTCTTTCTTTAATATAAAAACACTCCAGGATGCTGCCTTTTTGTGTGTGACACGCATGTGTACATGTGAACACACTCCTATCTGTGATTTATACAGAGATCCCTTATACTGTGTGAATCAATCATTACAGATGTCCTCTAGCAACATTATTTATCCGACATACAGCATGCCAGGAAGTCTTATCTCAGCTGCCGAGTAGTTCAAGCATGCTCCAGCCCAGGGCTTTGCTTCACTAATCACAGTGGTAAGGTTATTTTAACTTCATCAGTGCTTCTTGCTCCACTGTTCTACAAGTCATCTTTTTTTTTTGAAAAACAGAACTTGTGATCATGTGATATAGATACGCACCTATCGCCGAACATCATGGACTCTTGCAGGCACTGTGTGCACGCTTCGTGAAACCACTGCTCACAACGGAAACACTGCAACATTTTCAGGTACCACCTAAGAGGAGATGGAAGGAAAAGATAATGGAACCTAATGCTCTGTGCTCTTATCAGGCAGACAACGCAGAGAAGATCTAATAAATCAATTACGAGCTGCTCAACTACAAGCTGACCCAAATCAAACAGCGGAGTGTGCAGGATGAGCTAATACGCTCAATATAGTGTGGGGAAATCAGAAGGAGGGAGCATACTGATCCACTACACTGTTCAAGGTCAGAGATTTCAGCTAAGAGTCAGAGAGGAAGTGAAAGAAAAAGAGACAAAACCAGAGAGAGAGAGAGAGTGAAAGAAAAAGAGACAAAACCAGAGAGAGAGAGAGAGAATGAAAGTGACAGGAGGTAATGAACAAAGGTAGAAAGAGCGCCCTCACTCTCCAGGTCCCCCGCAGTAGCAGTAGCACTGCTGATGGTTGGTGCGGTGCAAAGAGTCCCACTCCAGTTCTTCAGCGTTGTAGGTGAGCACTTGCTTCATGGCCTGCAGGGCTTTGGCTATGGGGCCCTTCTTTAGTGCACCCCCTTTCTGCCAGATAGAAAAACACACACACACACACACACACACACGCAAGAATGCCAAGAACATCAATGCCAAGACCTGAACTATTCTCACTACTCCAGCAGCTTACTCGCTTCCACATCTGTAGTGCATGTGGAATTACTACCGTCAGGAAGCAGTTTACTCAGTTGTGGCCTAATGGTTAGAGAGTCGGACTTGTAAACCAAAGGTGAACCTGAAGGTCGTGGGTTCGAGTCTCAGGCCTGGCAGGGATTGTAGGTGGGGGGAGTGAACGACCAGCGCTCTCTTCCACCAATACCATGACTGAGGTGAGACCCTTGAGCAAGGCACCGAACCCGCAACTGCTCCCCGGGCGCCGCAGCAAAAAAGGCTTCCCACTGCTCTGGGTGTGTGTTCACGGTGTGTGCACTTGGATGGGTTAAATGCAGAGCACAAATTCCGAATATGGGTCACCATTCTTGCCTACACGTCACTTCACGTTCACTTTTCAAAACTCACTTAGTCTCACCGGCCATCCAACAAACATTTGTGGATATTAAACTAGACGAAATGCATATTTTGCCTTGCAGCTCCCTGGTTTGATCCTGAGCTTTGATTTATCTGTGTGAATCAAGTCTCGTATGTTCTCCCCGTGTCCGTGTGGGTTTCCTCTGGGTTCTCAGGTTTCCTCCTACCTCCTAAAAACATGCAGTAGTTGAATTGGCTATACTAGGCTTGAAAATGAGTTCATGGTGCCCTGAGAAACACTGGTATCCCATTCAGGGTGTATTATTCCTGCACTGCACACAGGATAAGACCTTCCTTGCCTTACATTAGGTTCTGGATCCACTGTGACCTCGACCAAGATGAAACAGTTACTATAGATCAGTAAATTGAATGTATTTTGTAAAGCACTTTCAAAAATTCTTCACAGGTAAATATTTGTAAATGAAGCTGTATAGTTTGCGTGCTATTTAATTATATCTTCATCTTTATAGTCATTTTCATCGCTGGAACTTCCCAGAGAGAAGGGTTTGTGATTATGCATTAAGAAAAAGGGCTGGGCGAACTGTCCTAACAAAATACTCGTCTTCACAATATATTATGGCCCTGATCTACTAAAGTTTTGTGTGTATAAATATGCACGTATACCTCAACACCCACAAAAATGTGCAAGCGCTCATGAAACGGTCAGGCGGATGCAAGTGCAGGGTTTCTTGTTCTGTTAAAATCAATAAGGCAGACAAAAAAATGGGCTAGGTAATACTCAGAAACTTAAGGTAAGCTAAATGTCAAGCAACTGGCATACAGCCATAAATCTGAAATACAGTAAACAGGTAATGGTCAAAAGACAAATATTGCGATTGCAGGTGACTGCGAGAAGGGTCACCTTCTCGAGTGGAGATCGTGTGGTGAAGTTGTGGGTTGAGAATCACGGGAGTTTGTAGTATGCAACCTTGGGAGTTCCAGACACAGATGTGACACAAGCTGATTTACTGACGAGGTATATGGAGGACTGTGTCTTTCATATGAGCAAAAGAACACATTCTCCATGTGGTTTAATGAATATGAGGTGTTTTACTGGGTTTCATATTAAATGTTCACCCTACATTTGAAAATCTCAAGCCAACAGCATTTAAAATGAGACTTTTCACGTGTACCTCATTAGCATGGTGCACATCCATTTATTCAGTTATTTGTATTATGGACACTTTTTCCACGGGTCTCACAGCTTTTAGTGAGCATTATACTTGAGTTCACAGTACTACTGAAGAAGGCGATTAGTAGGCACACAGTGCACGTGCTCTGTGTGCTGGTCTTTGTTTTATGTATTATCTACTTTGTTCAGTGTATTGTTTATTGTTCACTGTTCAGCTGTACCTAACCAAATTACCACCAACACTGCTGTGTAGCAATCTTCTATCTTGTATCTCTTTAGGGAATCTCTGAGTAATTGCTACTATACACATATACACATCTTGCACGTTTCCCCCCTTCAGTGAATTATTTTTTTCCACCGGGTGAATTTTACGCGTGTCCAGTCTGACTACTGCTTTACCCGAAAAAGCACAAAAGCTTAGTTTGCTGCTGCATTGCTGTAGAAAAAGGTCAAAAATCATAAAAATGCTACAGCTAATCAGTAGACGTTGGCACCTCTGAGAAGTCAATAAGTGCCCTTATGTTTCCTTTATGTGTTTTTCTTGTCTGTAGTAATCACACATACACTACAGATGTAGTCAATAGAGAGTATTCGTTTAATGCAGTGACCATAAGGTTATGAGGTTGTTATAAGGTCTGGATCGATCGTAAGGAAAACAACAAAATGAGACTGAAAGACAGGGCACACACTCACTCTCACTGCTAAGGCAAAAATGCACTTTCTGCAGAACCAAGGCGAGAGGTCAGCTGAGCTCTCCACTTGCGGCATGTGGCACAGCTGGTGGTAGCCTGTCAGAAGAGGATGAGGGGGAGAAAGAAAAACAGAGAAGACATTTGAGGGCAATTGACAGGCTGCTGGTCTCAGAGGCACTTCGGAGCTGTAAATATGAAGAGTCTGAACTAATCCCTATGCAGAGAGTGTGCAGGGAGAGCCAACTCCCTTGTGAGCAATTACACGCAGCACAGTCTTCCCCTCTGCCTCATCACCCAGGCTCAAAATACTCCTCTGTTTGCTTTGAAGATGGATTTTTACCCAGTCTGACAATGCCACAGCTCTGTCCCAGTTTACTGGTTGTTTTCCTACATCTTTGAAACTACAGAGGTTAACAGCAAACACTGCGTTAAAATGTTTTGTCACATGAGACTAATAACTTGTGAACAGTACAAACCAGCATCACTGTAAAGCCACATCCCCATCATAAATGAATCACTGGATCATTCAATCAACAAGCAAATGTGGTTGGCTCAGTTTTATAAATGAGTAACTCACTGACTCCCCTGATCTCGCACTCATGGATAGCCAGCTAGTTATACAGGTGATGCCTCAGCATTGATAGTTTTTCAGCTTTGGCTAGGAAGATTTGTTGCAGATTTGTTCGTTAGATAGTTTTATTTTCCTTTACCATTTAACTGTACTGAGCTAGCCTTATTTGAGGATCTTTTCTAAGGGTGCTTTCACATTTATTCATCTGTTCGCTGAGTCTGAATCAATTTTGCAAATTTTGGCTCGTTTGCAGTTTGGTTTGATTTGGTTTCATACTGCGTGTAATTAATCATACCAGAAAGAAAAAACGTTGAGTGAGGGGCAAAAAAAAAAAAAAAATCGCCCAAACGTGGAGAACATAGAAGTGACCCAAATAAATTATTAGACAATTATATAACTAACTACTTTTAAACATTTTGCGAATTGAATTTGTTGTATGTTGGTCCAAATATCCAGAAAGCACCACATTTCTGCAGGTCTGCGGTTCTGTCCTATGGCTCAGTTACAGAGTCATGTGTCAGTTTAGCAGCTCACATCTACAAAAAAGTCACAACACAAAATAAACAGCATGTTTGATTCATTTTCTGCAGGAGTCTCGATTCAGTTACATACAGTAGTTTGCTCAGTGCTATCAAACTGCACTTGGAAGTGGACCAAGACTACCTCACAAAGATATCGTTTTGGTCCGCATCCAAGCGACACTGCCATGTTCTCACCTGGCCAAGTATTAAAGCACACTAGGGTTTGATTCAAACAAACTAAACCCTGCATATGTGAAAGCACCCTAACACTTGCTAGTCTATTTAGGAATATTCTCTGATGTTGACTTTTTTTTTTTTTTTTTTTTTAAACTTCATCTTCAGATTCCCTCATAACACTGTACTGTCATGTCATGTCACACGTGCTTTCATCCTGACATGTAGCTCTTGGGGCATCTGCTTGGTTGATATTTGCATAGATGAAATTCTGTTCCACAGACTAACCTCATGTAAATGCGCCGAGAAGTGACTCACCAATTCCACATTTTCCGCAGATAAGAATTTTATTCTCAGACACCATAGTAATCTCGGAGCACACAGAGCATTTGGGCTCTTCTCCCGGAACGCCAGCTGAGTTTGGGGAACACAAGAGGGGAGGGGGGGGGGGACACACACACCATTGCAGCATAATTACATATTCACATCATGTACATCACAGTCAAGTGCACACGCACGCGCGCACACGCACAAAACACAACAATAATTCACCTGCACTGAGATCATCCAGGTTAAATTTACCTGCTGAAATTCACAAAACGCTAATTAGTGTGAGTGCCCTGGATTACATTAAAGTGACAGAAATCTACATGCTTCTTCACAGCTCCATGGAAACCGGAGACATGACTACAGTACTGCAGCAGAGTGTTGGTGGGGAAGAAATTATGGACGCTGCCTACCGTGTTGTATGTCCTTCCAAAGCACCCAGAACTTGGAGTTGTCTTCAAACGTGACGAAGCAGCTCTGTTTTGAAGAGCTAACCTACACACACACACAAACACACACCATGTAATGACTAGCTCTTAATTACTATACATACATTAGGTGTACGTACATTGTGCACATTATATAACTCATGGGTACCATTACATGATCCTGAGAAGAGAACAAGGCAGATGCTGGATTACTGTTAAATCAGAGGGTAACCATCCACGCAAGCAAGGGTCAGATCTAGATAATCATGGTCTTCATGAGCCTCTGAATATTACTGGATATTTTGGACAGGGCTGCACAATAATATCTAAAATAATAATCACAGTAATAACAGTTAACCCATTCAGAAACAAAATCACTTGCAATCATTTCTCTCTAACAGAAAACACACTTTCAAATTGTAAATCATAAGCCGATATTTTAACCAAAGCAAGTTACTCCTTAGTCACACTAGTGAATGGAGTAACCTTAATTCACAATTTTATGCCACAGCACATGTTTATGGCGGATGGACACTTCACATAATCATTGGTATGGCGATGTTTTCTATAAGGAGATGTTTATTTAGCATTTTGGGGAGGAGTCTCCAAAGTCAGCGCTTTGTAGACCAGAGGTAA
>CM040982.1:5853608-5989916 GCA_022985145.1 Pangasius djambal | reverse complement strand
AAAAAAAAAAAAAAAAAAAAAAAAAAAAAAAAGTTAGCTTTGGCAAACTGCTGTGGTATAAGTGGATCGTGTTGTTATTGGAAAATAATCAGCTTTTGAAAATTCTGTTTCATGTTGGGCTGGAACACACCACTCTATCGTTGATTATTTTCCTATGACAGCATTCCTGGTCATATTTCATTCCACAGATATAAATAAATGACATTTGCTTATGCTTGTGTTGCATATTGAAATAGTCTTTATGTGGGAAGCAGAGACTGGAAAGTCTTCAGAGCACACTGAATGGTCAGACAAACCCCTTAAAGTTTCAGTGTATTATACATTAATTCATCTTAAAATGTTCAGAAATGAATAGGAATTATTATTCAGTAACTAGAGTAAAACTAATAGCAAAATGTACGTTGTTTTAAAGCAAAAGGAAAGTAAGTACAGACCAGCAGATGGATGGAAAGCTTGTGAGTCAATAAAAAAACTAAACCTAATCTCAGCCAGTTAGCTAACTTTAGATAAGCTCACCAATATCACAGGCGATTATGTTTAAATAATTAAGAAATGTGTGCTCACAATTAAAATAATAATTACTTACACATGGGTTGGTCTGTAGCGTAATGATCTTTTCTACTAGCAGCAAGCTGAGTTGGATTTATGTTGTAATCATAAAGACGGTTTTGCTCTCCTTTAAGCTTAAATTTGATGAAACCCCACAGATGAGTGATGTCTTTAACATTCTAAACACCTAAGTTCAGTTGCACTCACTGCAAGAGAGCTGTAATACTGAAACACACACTGCTACAGACACTGCTGCAGACTCACCCTTTGGATCTTGCCCAAGTAATACAGGCCATCAGACCAGCGGCAGAGTACGTACTGGCCCACAGTCAGCTTGCTCTCCAGGTCACTGCAGTTTTTGTCGTGCTTGGGCAACAGCCGCTTGGCCTCCAGCTCCTCCTCACCTACAGCCAGGTAGCCATCCCGGCAGGCTCCCTCCAACATCATTAACACACTCACCTAGATTTCCTATGGAAAAGCAGAAAAACAGCAGGGTATAGCCATGAAATATAAGAATGGTCGCACGTGTTGGGGTCATTTTCTGACAAATAAGAACATTAAATTGAAAAATTCTCTTATTATCTTAATTCGTCTTCTCCCAGTTATACAAAGAGGACAGGCTGAACACTCAGACACCTCCAGATCTGATATTAGTTTTGACACATCCTGCGGTTTCTGCAGTGTCACGGTTCTACAGACAGACAGAAGTATGTGACTGATTGATGTGATAATATAAAGTTGGGCATCTGATCTGATCTTCATTGTAAGAATCATACTGCACAACACTTTACTTTCGACTACACTGTATGGATGAAAATCCTTGCACCTTAAAGGTAGGCGCAGTATTTTTTTTTCTTTTTTCTTCTTCACATCAGGACACTTTTTGTAATATTTGGTGTAGCTCTTCTCACATTCAGGCAGCTATCAACAAAATTTCTGCTCACTGTAAATAAATAAATAAATAAACAAATAAATAAATAAATAACACTCCGGTCTCTGTAGAGCCCTAGAATCTGTAAACATGTTAAAAATAATAATGAACGATGTGGGCCAACAACATCCAACCAATCAGGATGAAATGGCAGCTCAACTTGCTTGTGAATACAGAAAGCTCACCTACCACTCTAGCATTCAGTCTACATGTCTGTTTTGAAGGCTGTAATCTCTGGAGAAGCTGTATTTGTTTGAATTACACCGTTAAACAAATTAGCAGCAGGTCTGACAGTTTAACTCCAGGTGGTGTCCTGGCAAATGTGGGAATATTAGTCGTATTACCAAAATCTCTTATTTTGCTTAATTTTATATGCTTTCATGTTCAGAAGCTTTTAACTGATTTTCTAAAACTGGGGGGAAAAAAAAAAAAAAAAAAAAAGTGAGCCCAGGCTTTTGGTTTGAAATGAGCAGGTGCTGCATGAACAGCAGGATGCATTTCGTCGGTCATGTTTACTTTTTCCTGTCAGCAGACTACAAACGTGAGTCCGATCATCATCATCATCATCTGTACAAACAGGTATAACATGAGTGTTATTACAGCTGCATAGCCCAAAAAAAAAAAAAAAAAGCATGCAATTTAATAACGGTGCATTATGTTAAAGTGTTCAGATAAGAACAATCTGTAGCATACACAATATAACAAGATAATCAACCATGATATTGGAAACAACAGGACGGTTTCAGTGATCATGTCATTAAATATCAAAAGACTCAGTATATACAAAAATTCAGTACCTCTAAACATCTACAGTGTGAGAAACTAGATGCTCATGTCATTTTTATTGATATCTGTATCCTGGCAAAGATGTTATGGACCATTTGGCTGTTAGAGTCTTTATTTTTTCCTACATTGATCATGTCACAGGACAACGAGTGTTTAGCATTGATTGAACTGCTTAATATAAGCACTGATCTTGTATTTTAGATTAATGATAGAGATACTCGAAAATCAAAACATGAAAAGGTGTGTGTGTGTGTGTGAGAACGAGAGGGAGCTGACGGCAGAAAGATCAGTTCTAACAAGTTTTTAAGTTTAATGTGGATGGATGGTTTAACTTTGTGCTGAGAGTTTAACAAATCACTTTTTCCTGTGCTGTGGAACTGAGGGAGCAGGCAGATCGCACAGACATACAGGACTGTGCGACAGCCTTATACACCCTAATATTTTTTATACGAATTTGGTTATAGATGTTTATTTGTTGACTTCTACATTACTGAGTGAGTGAAAGATTATTTTAGATTCCCAACTACTACTTTCCAAACAAAAAAAATAAACATTACATAAAATGTTTGTATGTCAGTAAAAAAAAAAAAAAAAAAGATATATTATGCAATACACCACTTTTCAGACCAAAAAAAAAACAAAAAACAAAATGCTGGCTCTCAGATTTACCACCAAAAAGAAGTGAGCGCAACCCTTAAAGTCTACAGAATAACTGAGGCACGTTCTCCAAGATGCTCAAAAAAACCTACAGGCAATTTTCTTATAAAACCGCACAAAATGTCCCCGAGGCTACTGATGATATTTATTTTTAAACAAAAGGTTGTCAGACCAAATATCTCCTTTATTTAAGCAGTTTATTACTGCTTACCTTATAGTAAGATTTGTGCTCTTTCTAGGAGATTTTATGTAGAAAATGTTTAATTTCATTTTTTAAGGCATCTTTCCTTTATAGCATTTCTTTCTATATGCCTAAGAATTTTGCACAGTACTGTACAAAGTGAGGGGGAAAAACAATTTCTGACAGGAGTGAAAAGCTGGAAAATGGAATGAACCTGAACCCAGTCGGTTGTGTCCTGGGGTCCACTTGACGTTACAGCCCCCAACACAACAACATTTCACAATGTTCTGGGTCAGTCTCTTGCGTTCATGTTTACCACTCCCTAAAACAAGCTCTCTCTTCTGTTGACTGAGTGAGACTTATTCACCCAGAAACACAGTCAACCTGTGTGCGCACAAACATTCTGATTTGGTCTATATCTGGCTTACTTTTCAGTTATTTATCTATAATAGTGATGTAAAAAAAAAAAATGAGACCAAGATAAATCATTTCAGAACTTTTTCCACCTTTAATGTGACCTATAACCTGTACAACTCATCTGAAATACAAACTGAAATCTTTTGGGGGGGTTGCATAAGTGTGCACACCCTTAAACTAATACTTTGTTGAAGCACCTTTTGATTTTATTATGGCACTCAGTCTTCTTGGGTATGAGTCTATCAGCATGGCACATCTTGACTTGGCAATATTCGCCCACTCTTCATTGCAAAAACGCTCCAAATCTGTCAGATTGCGAGGGCATCTCCTGTGCACGGCCCTCTTCAGATCACCCCACAGACTTTAAATCGGATTCAGGTCTGGGCTCTGGCTGGGCCATTCCAACACTTTAATCTTCTTCTGGTGAAGCCATTCACAATATGATATTTTTGTCATATACCACCTCTAAATAAATCACTTCAAGCCATGCTGTTATGGGAAAAGGATCAACAACTGGGTTGTGATGCAGCCTGACGTGAAAGTTACTGTCATCACTGCAAATTTGATTATTTTCCAATAAGAGCACATCCTGAAGACTTTTATCCATGAAACAAGTTAGTTCGGGTTGTAGGAACTTTGCCAGCGAGATCACTCCTGAAGTATGACCTTCTCTATGCAATACATAACCCATACCAAGAACAAAGGGTTAGACCAATACTTCTTGTTTATACAAACTCCACTTTCTGCCTGTCAAGGATGGTCACAAATGCCTTTTTTTTTTTTAGCTGCAAGAGCAACAACCAGGATGGCCACAACAGACCCAAGAGCAGAGCCATTAAAGACTGTCTCTGCAGGAAGACAATGGGACAGAAAGTCATCCAAACCTCCGTTTGGATGCCGTTCAATCACCAAAAGCACTTTTCTTTCAAACACATCAAATCTGAGAATTGCTCAGGACATTCATAACCTCATTTTTCATATACTGCGTTGAACACAACAACCAGGTCATGTTTGGTTTCATATGCATTGTAAAACCATGCTTAGAACTTCGGAGTTGGTTCCATAAATGTAGGTTCACGATCTAGGCATTTTATGAAAAAAATGCCCAAAAAGTCGTCCCTGTAGTGCAGTTTTTTTTTTTTTTTTTTTTTTTTTGGGGGGGGGGGTGAGTTGGGATTCTACCCCAGGACTTTCCTTTGAAAAACAACCACTCAGCATCACTGAATAAGGAGAGGCAGGAACCCTGATCTGCCTCCTCACACCTCAGTATAAAACCCAGAAACTCACAATCATCTGCGATTTGGGCATTAGCGTTCCTTCCACCTGGATTTCTGACCATGATGTTTTTGACTCTTAATTCTGGCTGAGTCCACATCATTGTCAGCAAAGTCTCCGCCGTAGCAAAGACACATACGCAGGAGAACTTCACACCTTTGGTGAAAATAGCAATTGTGCACAGTGAGTCACAAAGACCTTGTCGATGATGGACAAGGACAAGCTGACTTGACTGAGACTATGGCTGGACTGTCCACATAAAGAGTCATAAGCTTCCCTCGCTCACACTGACTACTCTTTCTCTGAGATCCTCCACTGATGTAACAGCTGACTGGACTGAAGTGACTTCACGGATCAAGACCAACCAAAGAGTCACTGTCAGAGCTTAACTAAAGTCTCTCTTCATAGCTTCTTAAATGTTGGCATGGTCGTTCAGCTAGAATTAGTGCATTAAATAAATCCATTCTCTTGCCCATTTCACATAAGTTCCTAACAGCTGCCTATGCTCACTGTGTATGTCTGACATTAAGCTTCATTCCACTTAGTAACCTACTGTCTATCAACTACTTTCATGACATTTTCAGTTGCCATATATTTTGTATTATATATCATGCATACCTTTCTTCTTAATATTGAAACTGCGTGGAAATTTCAATACAACTTCTACAGCCATCATCAGATTCACCTAATGATGCAAATCAAACAACCTTCAGATACTAGGCAAATTATTACCATTTCTTATCTTGGTGATACAACCATCATGAAAACGTGTCTCATCCTGAAATTATTTAGCCTGGTGCCCCATTTAATATTAATATTAATATTATTACAGAAAATAATCATAATTTCTAATATTTTAATTAATAGTAATAATTTACCCAGTGTACATACCCTACACTTTTATGACACGTTATTACAGCTATAAATGGTCGTTCCCTCCACAGCCTCTCTTTTTTCTCTCTCCTGAAGTTAATAAGACAAAAAAAATGCAGCTTGTCTTGTTACTGAGAAACTGCAAAGCCCTCTGGTTCTGATGACTTTCCCATATCGGAAAGCTTTATGCAGACACTAGAGACTCCTTCCAAAAATGTTATATATCCACAAAAAAAGGTTATTATATCAACAGATACACACATGTGCAGTGTCCACTATACGATTCCCTGTGAATGAGCCATTACTGTAGAAACTACAACGTATTAGGACAAGTGCGTTAATGCAAATCTGAGATTTGATTACAGCTGGAATTACTGTCTGAGCTGCTGTTATAGAAAACTAATCACCTTCTGACCAATCAAAATCGAGAAATCAACAGCGCTGCGGTATAATGGACATTTACCTTCTGACCAATCAGAATCGAGAAATCAACAGCGCTGCGGTATAATGGACATTTACCTTCTGACCAATCAGAATCGAGAAATCAACAGCGCAGCGGTATAATGGATATTTACCTTCTGACCAATCAGAATCGAGAAATCAACAGCGCTGCGGTATAATGGACATTTACCTTCTGACCAATCAGAATCGAGAAATCAACAGCGCTGCGGTATAATGGATATTTACCTTCTGACCAATCAGAATCGAGAAATCAACAGCGCTGCGGTATAATGGATATTACTCAGTAACTGCAGTAAAACTAATATGAAAAGTCTGTAGTTACTAATCCGAGTGGGAGTTTAAAGGGTTAAAAGCGAGAGTATCGTTCTGCTGAAGTGGCTTCACATGTCGTGATGTATTTTTGCCAGCTACTACTTTCTGCCAGAACCAGGAAAACAGCAAGTCCAAGAATCGTGATTTGTAACTGAATTGATTTTCAGCTCACCCCTCCTGTTTAACCAGCACACCTCCCATCTATTTAACTGTCAGAGCGGCGTACGAAAAGGGCGACGAAACACTGTGGTACAGACAACGCCACAATAACATGCATGCCACAAACGGTTCTTTTAAGCAGTTCCATATACTTTGCACGTAAAAAATAGACAGAAAGTACCATGCTGTGTTTCAGGGACAGTCTGATGAGTCAAACTCAACCAGCAGTGAGTGAGACAGAGAGCAGCATGGTTTCAATAAGGAAGTCAACAACAGACATGCTGAAACGTGGCCGGGCTTTTGTAACAGCAACATGAACGGCCAAGGGTCATCCAGACCGGCCCTAGCAAAGTGTTTCAGTGGACTGAACCTAAAAAAAAAAAATCATGTAGCAGAGACTTTTAATGTATGGATAATATAAAGCCACCCTGGATGCAGTTCAACGACTCTCAGCTTGCTGTAGCTTACCTGATCACATTCATCGCATTCATGTCAATTATTTGGCATGAGAAGAATGTTAAGACTTTATTAATTCCCTTACAGTCTCTGATTTTATTAGCTTTTATTAGCTAAAATCATTATGAAAACTGAATGATGAGTTTGGCTGTGATCAGAGCTGTCCTCTATCTTCAGTAAGCGCTTTATCCTGGTCAGGGACAGTGTTGATCCGGAGCCTATCCAGGGAACACTGGGTGTGATGCGGGATCACATCCTGGATGCACAGAGAAGGCAATCCATCTACTGGCATGTTTTTGGGAGGTCAGAGGAAACTGGAGACCCTGGAAGAAACCCACATGGACACGGGGAGACTGCAAACTGACTGTAACCGTCAGAGATCAGGATTGAAAAGGGGAACCTGGAGATGTAAGGTGGCACAGTGACACCCACTCAACAACCAGCAACATGTCAGAAATAAGTGGGTGAGGTTTTTAACCCCTTCAGCCACCAGGACTTGCTGGCATGTCCCCATTCTTCTAACAATTTCACTGTAATTCCTTGCAGCAATGTGCTTTAGGATGAACTGCTGAACAGTAAAGGGGTTAAGGGGTTAATGCTGTTATGGAAAAGAGCACTTGGGATGGTGCGGGTCTGTAGGGACAAACCCATTATAAAGCCATTATAATGTTACTTCATGCTTAACAGAATGCATTTCAATGAGTTATAAAATAATAAAGAAAAAAACAATGATAAAGTGTGGAGTGTTTGTTTACCTCTCAGCACAGTGACAATTCCCCTTACAGTGTAGTTTACTTCAGTAAACATGTGGCAAAGAATAAAAAATTAAATAAATATAGCTAGTTATTAGTTCTTTCAGGACTAGGAATTGAAGTTTGCAGTATTAGCATTTATGCTAATTAGATGAAAAATGGAGGTTGGACGCTAAAGCTAGCTCTGAAGCTAATAACATTTCCCTCCCTGATTCAAGCTTCAAATGCAGCACAGAACTAACTTTAGCTCGCATGACAAACTTTTTTTTTTTTAATGCAATTCGAAGGCAAACTCTAAAATGTCTCCTTTTTCATGCGTTTTAAAAGTACCACGCTGCGAATAGTGTTAGGTAAGTTAAGTTTTGTCAGCATTAATATTAAAAAAAAGCAAGCACGAGCGCTGCACTGTAACGCATTTGCATCCAGGCTTCAGTAGCGTTCACTTTGAACTGAGTTACAGTTAGCTTCGCCTAGCTGATGGCATGCCAGCAAAAAATCAAATAAATCCGTTTTCTTTCATTACCGTCTTGATTCCTCTCCTCTCCCAGGGGGGATAAAATATTCCCTCGCAAAAAATGTCGGCGCTGCACTCGCGGTGCGATATTTCCATTCGCTAACATAAAAGTTTCTCCAGCTTCAGCTGGACGCGCAAACAGGCTCTGTGCGAGTCGCCATTTTTTCACCTTTTCCCGCGAATCGTTTACGTTTTGCTTATGTAATTAACATCCCCTTCGTCATCGCCATGCCGTACCGGAAGTACCGCTTCTCACTGCTCCCGTCAGGCTGCGTCCCAAACCGCGTACTAGAGCACTACATAGTATAGAAAAGTAGGACGCCACAGCTAACGGTACTGTCGTTGCCATAGCGCTACAGGTGGCGTTATTTAGTGACGTTGAGCACGGATTGGGATGCAGCCTGAATCTATATCAACTGCGCACCAGTAAACTGAATACAATAAAGAAATAAGGTTTCATAAGTAAGTAAACAAGACTGTAGTGAAATATCTTTTATTTAAATAATAGATTTTTAAATTAACATTTTAAAGTAACATTCATTCATGAGTTATAATACTATACTATGAGTTTATAAGTTAGATAAATATTAGTTTAATATATGAGTTTATAAGTTAGATAAATATTAGTTTAATATATGAGTTTATAAGTTAGATAAATATTGGTTCAGTGTGTTATTACGCCTCTACTAAACTGAACTGATGATTTATTATGTATAACAAGTGTCCACAATTATTATTATTATTATTATTATTATTATTATTATTATTATTATTATTATTATCTGGCCCATCCTGGGAATGGGACACTGTAAATGCCTGGTATATTAATCATCAGTGTGTAATTTGTGTACTTGCAGCAAGCAAACCAACCAAACCATCATCACAAGAAATGTTGTAAATTTTGGATCTACTCCAAAATGTATTTATTACCCTCTTAATTTTCACAGAGCTGTGGACAGTCCCACAATCCCACACCTCAGCCCCATTCTAATAATGTAATATTAGTAATATCGTACCAGTAATATTAACATGATCAGAAACTGGCTTTGAAGCCAGCATAGGCAGCCTGCGAAAACCCTTCACATGGTCAAACTGTGATTTTTTTTTTACTTTATATAGTTCTGAAAACGACTTCAGTTTTCCTGAAATTAAATATATGTCCATTTTTCCCATATTTAAACCACAGGTAATGTCTGGTTACTCTCAAAAGTGGTTTTATAACCTAATTCTAACCTAATTAAAACCTAAGTATAGGTTTTAAAACCTATACTCATGGTGCACTCTTACTGCTGAGTTTGTTGTACTGGCTCCATTACTAGAGGTGATCTTGGCAGGAAGACACCAAGACAAGGTTAGAAAATAATCTAAATAAAAGCATTTCCACATCATTTTGGTCAAATAAGTAGAAATGTTATTGGCAGAAAATCATTTTTGGTTAAAAGTCTTTTTTTTGTTTGTTTGTTTGTTTTTTCCAGAATTCAGATCTAGCGACTTCCGACAGCTTTTTCAGAAAGTCACACGTATACGTTACAGTGCTGCCAAGCTACCACCATACGCTAAGGGTAACTAACTCCAAAAGATTGTAAATCCAAACTGAATGAAGTACCGTTGGGGAAAATAGGACACATATTCTGTGCCTACACCAGCTATTTCCTCATTGCAAATAAAATCTAAAATCAAATAAATTATTTGTCCACAAATAGCTCTCTGTCTCCAGTGTTTTCCATCACCATTTTTTTGTCCAGACTTCCTGTTGCACCTGAGGCGACGCACAGGATTATGGGATATGCAAGCATTCGATCTGGATGTGATTCTAATGTCTTCATGCCTCAAAAATGTAAAGGGGTGTACGAAGTTAAAACATTGTTGAAAAAAAGAATTCATATTCAATTCTGAGTAAAATAACTCATTTATTTATTTCTTTTTTGTAATTATGCAAATAATATTAAATACAGCAAGGGTAACTATTTAAAAAAAATCACTAGTAAAACAGAAATTGACAAAAATTGTCAGATCGAAACATGAAATGTGAAATCTAGAGATTATCTCCGGGTATTCCTGAACAAATATAAAAAGAGTAAAATTCATTTAAATAGTATGTAATTCATTACACCTGCGAATCACGTTCCACTACATCATCGTAGTTCCACTACATATGTACTTTTATGTAGAACTGTGCGATATGACATTATAATATGGATACTGTTATAATGTATGTCATTAAATATTTTCCTGAGGAAAGGAAGCTGCTCAATACTTTTTTAAACATGTGACTCCATTGATAGATAATAATATCTATTTTTGTACCAAGCATTTAATTTAATATTAATTAAATAACAGTTACCGAAACCTTTTTTTTCCTAAATGTTTTGCTCAAAAGTTGTTATGTATCATGAAAATGATACATACACATCATTGCTATTAAGTCAGTCCTTTTATTATACGCCATATCAAACTAGAAAAATAACCTTCAATAATAATAATTATTATTATTATAATAATAATAATAAATCCATAACTGCACCCTAATTCATCCCTCGAAACTGCATTATGCAGCTTTTAAATACTTTGTTTTAGGTGAAGCAGCAAAATAATGATTCAGGGCACATTTTGTCACCCAAAGCAAGATTTTCAGCAGTAGCAGCCCTCTCAACCTGACCTCAATCCCTTCTTCCTCAGCTACATCATCATTCAGGATGAAGAGTCCACCACACACTTGATAAAAAGCGTGTCATCTTTGCAGTATGCATGCTTCAGGGAGCGCAGCCTGGCCAGGGGGCAGAAGAGAGGGCAGCCGCTGGCCACGTTCATCTCAGAGACGGGCCGCTGGAATGATGCGGACGAGAGGTCGGGACGGAACGTGTCGATTACATGGTCTCTTTGGTTCTGGTCAATGAGGAAGAAAGTCACCTGGAAAGGTGAAGAAGGCTATCATTACATCAGACCGTAGGTAATTATTAAGCTTTTCCAATTGTGTTGTTTCACCTAAAATAATATCAGGCTAAGTAACAAGAGCTCCACATAAATCAAGACTTCAAGGTTCTATCAGACTATTTTTTTTGGCAAACTTGAGTTTAAGGTATAAATATGTTATTTACATGAGACCAAATAGAAGAAAGAAGTTTTACACCAGAATGTGTGGCAGTTTGGGAAAATCTGCTATAAAGTTGCTGTGGATGAATTATGGCAAGCAGCCGTACTTTGCCTTATACCGCAGAGATGTGCCAATGATTACAATGTTTCATTTATTAATGAATGACGTTTTATTAGTTTCAGTTAAGATTTTATCTTGTGGAACGTCTGTGAGACAAGTTAGTAGCTGTTAACACTTATGTTATAGCCACGAGAAACAGTCTTTCTCTCACCAGCCTCTCTCTCTCTCTCATTCTCTCTCTCTCTCCCCACAGCTTGTTATTTTATTGGGAAGACTTCACTGAGCTGGGAAACTTTGTAAAACACAGAGACTCCTTCCATTAATGTTAAATAAATATCTCCTAACAGTTTTTTTTTTAATCCATTAATTATTAGCCTTAGATTATGTTGAGCATCTGCCATATACGTCCTTGTGTATGAGCTGTTACTATAGAAACAATAACGTATTAGAACGAGCGCATTTATATTAACCCATCATTCATGTTACAGCCAAAACTACTGTCCAAGCCGTGTTATTTTACAAAAATAATGCACACCTTCTGACCAATCGGATTCAAGAATTCAAATGCACTGTGGTATAAATATATTGCATAAATGTTTTTATTTACTTTTTTACTCTTGCCTAGGATATCTTCCTGCAGTGATCACTTTGGGGAAGGAGCTAGTTTAACAAACGGTAAAAAACGTTGATTGTTTTTCCTTTAACAGCACGTCCCACATCCCTTATACTACAGCAATTTGGCAACAATAACGATAACCCATCATACTTTTTATCTATTTATAGTTACATTTAATGCTGTGGAAGTTCGCTCCTGTTATTAATTACGTTATAACAGCTATAAACAGTTGTTTCCTCAAACAGTTGTAGCCTCGCTCTTTTTTTCATCATGTTACTGATAAACTGCATTGTCCTAATCTGCCTAGTCTTAGATGTGTCTGTCTAAGTGTGAATGTCAGGCTTTGATCAGGTTGTTGGATAGCTACATGTCTTAGCAAAATGGATGTAGGCCTAATCAATTCAGTTTGTAATCAGATTCCAACTGTCAAACCGTCTGTGATGCACTTGGATTTCAATTTTTAAATGAAAATTTCACTTTTTTCACTTTCGGATATAACCAGACTTTAAAATGCTAGACCTTTACTTGTGGTTGAGGCACATGCAAAAGATAAACATATTCCAGGAAAGTCTGTAGTTTGCAGAATTATATCTAATAGAAAATGTCCAAAATTTCTCAAATTGTTTTTATCTCAAATTGCTTTGCTCTAACTTTGTTATCGTGAGAATGTCTTTTATCACACATCACTGATGTAAAGTCAGTCTTTTTATTATACGCTATATCAAACTAGAAAAAAATCCAAAGGTAATAATAATAATAATAATAATAGTAACTGCACCCTCATTCAGCACCTCAAAACCACAATATGTCGACATTATGCAAGATTTAAGTGGCTGAAGCAGCAAAAGCAGAGTTTAAAACATTAGGACTTTACTTGTGGTTGAGACAAATGCAAAAGAGAAACATATTCCAGGAAAGGCTGTAGGTTTCAGAACTATATCTAGTAGAAAATGTACAAAATTTCCCCACACATATAGTGATTAAGAGTACGAAAAAAGCTGAAGTTGCACCTGCATTGAGTGTCAAAACTTTTTGGCTCGAAATATTAAAATCACAGACTTGTCAGTTAGAACTTTATAATTCCAAGGCCTTGAAATATATAGTGATGGAGACATTCTTGACAAGAAGTTTTTTCCATTTTAATTAAATTTCCATTGGGGTCTGGATTTTTTGGGAGGCATCACATCAAAACCATTCGCATTCGTGCCAGAACATATTGACCTGTTTCACTGTGTCAACTGCAGCCATAGCAACAAGGATTTTATTCAAGTCGAAAGAACAAAGTCCAGTCAAGAAAATGGGAATAATCCTGTCTGGAGCTCTAGTTACTGTGTCTGATGTTGTTTTTGGGTGATACATATTGTAAGGAGCAGGTTATTTCGTACTGAGTGACACTCATTCATTCTTACCTTGTGTTTGAAAGGCCATGAGAGAAGTGGGTCATACTCTCCTTTCATAATCACGAAGAAAAGAGACATGTGTGTCCCTTTCCCAGCTCCGTCTCCATGCATGTACAGCCGCATGCACACTTTAAATCCATACCTGGATGTATAGAAGGCTGAAAAAAAAGTCAACAGAGCAATACATTGTAATAAACAAATTACAGACTCGTGTATTATATAAGTCAAAACATTAGGGAGTGACACTAAGTATAAAAATAAACAAGACATAAGAGACTGTAATATGTTTCATAAGACAGAACACAGCGTATTTATACCTGTTATGTGCACATGTTTCGTTTTTCTTGGATTTTGTTTGTCTTGTTAGACTTATGCTCTGATTGCACAAACCAATTCTGTTGGTTATCTCCTCGAAGTTGATTCTTTTCCTATAACAGCAGGTCCCAAAGTGTTTTATTCCTAATCTTAAATACCACACCGATTTTGTAACACTATCAACTTTTTATTCATCAAAGAATGACATGCCACTTTATCTTTTTAAAGTTATGTTTAATGTGGTGGACCATCCACAAAACAAGTTAGTTCATGGTAACAGCTATAAACTCTGTTATAACAGTTACATAAATTCGTCTCTCACCAGCATCCTGAAGTTAATAAGACATAAAAATGAAGCTTGTCATGTTACCAAGAAACTGCAAAGACCTCAGTCCTAAGACAGTGTCAGAAAACTTCTCTAAAAAGCTCTGACACTGGAGACTCCTTCCAAACGTCCTAAATAAACATCTCCTTACAGAAAACTTCGCCATATCAATGATTATGCATTTGTCTTTGTTAAATAACTTGTGTTTTATAATCTGCTTACGAAGAACATCTGCCATACAAGTTCCTCTGTTACTATAGAAATGATAACATATTAGAACAAGTGCATTCATATAAACCTGAGATTTCCCTTGCAGTCAGAACTACTGCCAGAGCTGCTGTTATAAAAAATGAATCCACAGCTTCTGACCAGAATCTTGAATACTACAGCACTGGGGTATGACAGAAAGTAATACATGGTTTGCCTAAATTCAAATTCTCCTAAAAATTTAATGTAATTAGTCGATTAGAAATTTGTAAAATAATAAAAACAACAACAATAATAGCAACAACAACAACAACAACAATAATAATAATAATGATAATTACATAAATATAAACTGGTCAGTGTAAAGTACTCAAGGGTCAAGCCACTGTTAAAGGTGAAATTCAGTTATTTTAGCAGCACTTTAAAGGTGGATAGTCACACTTGTTTCCAGCATAACATACATTTAAGCTTAACTCAAGCTAACACAATTGTACCACTCTGTTTAACGCACTCTGAACTGCATTCAGCTGCTATTTCTACCTCCACAGTAATATAAATTACAACCGAGTCTACCAGCTTCTACTTAAGGTGCAATATCTGGATATTAGGATGGTAATTGTGTTGTGTGTCGTGTTGTCTGTGATGTGCGTGTTGTAAACTATGTTGAATGTAATGTGTTATGACCAAACACCAAGAAAAAATTCCTAATACATGTAAATGTATATGATGGATAAATGTTTCTGATTCTGATTGACTTTTACCTAGAAGAAGAATTTGAAGAAAAGGCAGAATTTCTTCAAGAGGTTGAATAAAAATACAGCTTGATTCTAATTAGTTTGCAATTTACATCCTTTTTAAAAAAACATTTGTTCGGCACACATATCAAGACACTGATTTATGCTATACAGAATATTTTAAGTTGAACCAATTGGAATGTAATATTAGGATTTGTTACTTGTACAAGGCACCTGCCAACTCTGATATGTTTTACATCCAGTGCTAACTATTAGCATTTAATTCATTTGAGAGAACTTCTCTGGCCTTGTAAGCTTAGTCAGCACACAACACACACTGGACAAAAAAAAACCAACTTTAATACAGTAGTTGCCAAATCAGTGAAGCATGGAATGCTTTTATTTTATACCAAATGACTTTAATCGACATATAAATGGAAAGCCTAACTGGAAGTACTTTCCAGTAATTCTTCTTCAAAATCAAAAACATTTCAAATCTTATCTCAGGCATTTGTATGAAACACTTTGGACTAATAACAAAGACAGGAATGCTGTTCCCTTATTGAGTAGAGGTACTGCAAACTATGCAAACTCCTTCATTCATTCAAAATTTGTAAGGGCTTTATCCTGGTCAGGGTCACTGTGGATCCTCGGCATAGCCCAGGGTCATAGGAGTGAGGTGGGAATACAAACTGGATGGGACACTTGTGCATCACAGGGCTGTATTAAATTTTCAATTTAATACATTTTTTAAAATTATAAATTATATTATCAGCAGCAAACTGAGTTTAATGTATAATCTTAGAAATATTCATGTGAATTTCAGAATTTTCTTGTTATGTAGTACGCCCCGTTTTGCATGCAATCTAACTGTTGTGGACTCCAAAGGTTTGTGTAAAACCTGATAAATTATGTTATATCAAATCCATTGGAGTGTTAAATAAACTATATGGCCAAAAGTACGTAGACACCTGACCATCACAACCATATGTAGGCCTTCTCCAAACTATTTCCACAAAGTTTTAAGCACACGATTGTATAGAATGTCTTCGTATGTTGTAACATGACAATTTCCCTTCACTGGAACTAAGAGGCCCAAACCTGTTCCAGCATGACGGTGTCCCTGTGCACAGGGTGAGCTCCATGAAGACATGGATTGCCAAGGCTGAAGTGGAAGAACTCAAGTGGCCTGTACAGAGCTCTGATCTCAACTCCACTGAACACCTTTGGGATGAACTGGAAGGGCGACTGCGCCCCAGGCCTCCTCGCGCAACATCAGTGCCTGACCTCACTAATGCTCTTGTGGCTGAATGAACAAATCCCCACAGCCATACTCGAAAATCTAGAGGAAATTTCCCGCAAGAGTGGCGGTTATTATAACAGGAAAGGGGGACTAAATCTGGAATGTTCAAAAAGCACATATGGGTGTGACTGTCAGGTGTCTACAAACGTTTAGCCATATACTGTATGCGCTTCAATGGAAGAGATAAGACCACGGGCATGGGACATGACTTTCAGGATTCCTGTAGTGCACACTAGATGAATTTAGCCCCAATTTCCCAGTCACTGACTAATTTTGGGGCTTAGTGTTTACACTCCCTTGCCTGACGACCTCACAGTGTGTGTCATGCACAGCAGATCCCTGAATCCAGTTAATCATACATATATTTGTGTGGGAAACTGAGGGCAAACTTTAAGCAAATAAATAATACTTTTTATTAACACATTATTTGTTGTGTAATAGGAACAGCAAAAATAAAAACGAACATGACATGAATGTTTGAGGCGCACAGTTTAACAATAGTAACCTTTTTTGCACCGTACCTCCAGTTCTCTTTGCAGAACAGACAATCCTCACTGCCTATATCTCCCCTACCAATATTCCTCCACATTTTCCCATATTTCTTGTATAAATTTTGTTGTTTCCATACAAAGACACAAAGTCATATATTAGACAACTTTCTCATTTATTTTCATGAGAAAGCAGGATTTAGTAATCAGGTGCGCTTCGGCGGGGATCTTTCCAAAGGTGAAAGACTGTGTAGTGTGTGAGCCTCATCTGCGGGTGATTATGTAATATGCAACAACTGAGTGGCAGTGCGAGCAGGTCAGCGATTCTGAGATTTTGAAAGTTAATTGTGAGCTCGGCCTTAACTGCAATTACAGATACAAATTGCTAAAACAATAATGATAATATACAGATAGCGCACATGCATGTATGCTGCTTAAAGTTCCAGCACCCCCAATATAAAACACCTTCCAGTGTCCCTGGATAAGACTCAAGGAAATTCTAACCTTTTGTACCGAAGAGTTAACATAGTCAATATCATAATTTTGCTTAAATTTAAAAAGTGACCTAGAAACAGTGCAGAATCTTGGAGATATTCTTGTTGGGTATTCTTTGTTTTTAATTTTTCAAAATTCTGAAACCTAATGTTTATTTTTCTTAAAAGATTGTCTTAAAAGAAAAAAATCCCAGACGCTCAAGAATTTTTGGACCCCCCCTCTTTTGGAGTTTTTCCCTTGCCACATGTAACAGAATGAAACTCTCACTCCTTGTATATTGCATACAGATCCATCCTGTGCAGCATGCGGTTGATGTGTGTGTGTGTGTGTGTGTGTGTGTGTGTGTGTGTGTGTGTGTGTGTGTACCTGGTGAGTACTGGCTGCTCCTTTGCCCTGTGGCTGCCGCTCTTAGCTTCTGACTGACATCACAGATCTTCCAGAGAAACGTGCCATCGTAGGACACATCCTGCTGCGCATTGATGCTCTGCTGCAGGGAGGCGATGTGCACATCTTTCCTGATCATCCTCTGCTGCTGGTCTGCAACCTAAAAACACCACAGTAGACAGGCCTTTACTGTCAAATGGGACATTTCTGTATCCTAATGTAGCTGCTGAAACCACATCCTTGAAACAGTATAACACTCCACAGAGATATTTTCCTTTTTACAGTATATGCATTATAAAGCGATGAGCTTTCTCAGATCTGCCGGAATGAACACATTTACCACATTTACCACAAAGCCTAAACTATGCCACTGTGGCGTGATCCTATCACTGAGTATCAGCTCTTTAAATGAGTATCGCGAGTGTAGGGGACATAATCCTGCAAAGCTACACAACTCCGAACTGATAACAAGCTGGCTCATGCAGTGATAATGACATGTCTTTATCCCCTGACTGCTCTGAGCTCATGGATGAGACTCACAAACCCACCCACTGAGGTTATTATAGATGCTCACAGAAGCCCAAATAAAGAATCTCTCAACTTATGTCTACAGGAAATCTAAATCAAACACCCGGTTACACATGTATCATGTGTAAATTCACAAAGCAAAATGATTTTTATAGCACGCTTTACAGGGAATTCCTTTCTAATTCACTATATCAATAATTCACAATCAGACACAAGTGCATCTTATTTGCTGAACACAGACGAAATGAAAACAAGATGAAAATAATGAACTCATTTGTCTAACAGAAAATGGATTTAGACAGTTCAAATGACTATTTACATTATTGACTGAGATGAAACAGCATGCACGGATGATTGCGCACAGGTGCTGGAGCAGCTTTTGTTAACCTCATTAGCATTACCAGTGCAAATGATTTGCAAAGGAGTCAAGTTGTAGATATGTTTCGTAGTTAAAACTAACATAAATTTACTTCCTGGAACTGGGGGCCATGTTTATAAAAAACTTTCTTACTGACCATTTGCGATGGTGAGTGTTGCTAATTTTGTTTTTAGTAGAGTTTTTTCTACTAAGAACATGCTTTCAAATAAAATACAGCCAAATCTTTCCTAATGAATAAATGGCAGGCACAATGTAAACCCATGTTTTTACTTTCAGTCATAGAACATTAATGTGATGTTTTGCCTTAACATGGTTATCTACCCTACCAAGCAGGTTCCGAAACCTTCTAATAAATAATCCTTGTATAATTTCATTTTGTGCATCCTGCTCACCTTGGGAACTGTACAGTCTATGATTTTAAACATGTCTCTGAAGGGAAATCAGAAACAAACAGTGATGCAAAACGTACTGAGAAATTATACTTAAGTGCAAGTATAATGTCCCAAAATCTTACTCAGTTCAACGTGGAAATATCCAGCCAAAAGTAAAAAAGTTCCTAATTTGAAATGTACTCAAATATTTTAAAAATAAATGTTTATAACTGATTAAATAAAGTTAATGTCATGTTATAATGTAAAAAGTAACTTTTTTTTACTTATCTAATTATCTTATTAGGAGATGATTTTCATTATAAAGCAACTATGCTGGCGCAACTATACCAGAAAACATCATTCAGACTCTGTAGGTTTGCTGGTCATATGCATGACTAGCGCTACCTAGTTTGCTAATGAATGAATCAGAAGCAAATAACCAATATTTCCCGTTAAATAGAATTTGACTTGCATAGACAGTTACATTAGTTACTGAAAACGAAGCTAGTCTAACCTGGGATTGGCAACTAAAACAGACTAAGTCAGTTAAATATAGCTAGTAAATTAGCAAAACTATCCTCAACATGCATTTTCCAATTAGATGAATTCATGCTCTCTAGGGAGGTAAAGGAGACACCTCATTTGATACGAGTCTTTGGTTACTCCAGGATACTGAAACATTTTATTGAGGTAGGACCAGGGGCGATCATCCACAAGTTCAACACTGCAGTCAAGTAGCTTATCCATGTTCAGACACACAGATAGCTAAAGCACTGACTGTTGTGTAGCATGGTCACCACAGGTCACCACAGATGACAAATTGGCATAATTGTTTGATAGGTTTTTTTCTACACTGATAAACTTGATTGGATGCTAAACTGAGCCCATTCTATTGATGTATAGTGTCCAGTCATTGGCTGGATGAAAGAAATAGAGATCTTCATGATTTGTAACAAGTACTTTGAAAGTCTAAATAAAAATGTAGGGGGCAAAATGTATATTTTATTTTCTTGGAAATGTAATTATGTAAGAGTAAAATTATTCAATTCCAATAAAGTAAAGAATCAATACACAAAAATAATAGTTAAGTAACAAACTAGAATTGTTCAAGTATTTTCCACTACTGACTACCTTTTAAACAAAAAAAATATAACATTTTTAAGTGGTGAAGCTTTATGTAAGGAGACATTAGTGTAACATTTAGGGAAGGAGTCTCCAGTGTCATTTTGTAACAGTCAGAGGTAAAGCTGTAACTTTAAGTTTTCTGCCATTGTAATCTAAGGATGTAATCAAAATAATCAACTTCAGGGTGGTAAACATAACTCTGATTCACATCAGGCCTAGGGCTGTGCCATATCGTATCGTCCATGATATACCAGTACAATTCCTCCCCATGATAAGAATTTATCATCCTGCTATATTGACGATATAGTTGATGACATGTTTACGCACCACAACATGGGCATCTCACACGTAGAACGAAATCAAGCATGGCGGAAGGCAGAGTACCAGCCCTAGACGAGGAAGAAGAATTAAACTACAAAAAAGGAGCATCCTCCGTAATATGGAAGTAGCTCAGATACAGACTGTGATGTGACTTGTGGCCAAAAGGATAGTGCTGAATGTTACTATTTTCATTTGTTTTTATGTCATTTACATCCCTAATCGGGCCTCATTAAACTAAACGTGTCTTGGGACTGTTTAGTGAATCTCAACAGTTTTTTTATTGGTCAGTATTAGTGATCTAAAAAAAAATCTTTTACGCAAATATCAATAAGTAGCAGAGGAGGAATTGGTTACTGCAATATGTGTGAAATACGTGTATGAGTTCTCACCGCATTGCAAACTCATAGATTTCACCTTGATTATAGAAGAATAGTGACATGACAGCAAAATGAACACAGTGCACTATTTGCAACCGTACTGATGATAGTAGAATAAATTAATTGTGCTTGAGGAACACAGATAAGGTATTTAATTTGAAGCACTTTGGTAAGGGTTATGACATCCTTAATGGACTTTCAGCAAGAGATAACCACAAATCTTTTAATGGTGTTCCTCGTGAGGATTTAATCACATTAGGTTGTAGCTAAAAATAAATGTAAAAAAACCCCAGCAAATTAGTGAAGCCAAAAATGTGCAGAAGTGCCAGGCGTACGATAATACACTACAGTAAATGTTAGATTGCAATAAATAGATCCAGATCTAGAGGATGATATCATACCATAGCAGGGGAAACATAGCAGATGAAAATTATAATTCCAGTTTTTTTTTTTTATATTGAAGTCTAAGATTGATCCATTAGTCCATTAAAGTTTCCCTTAGCAAATTATTAAACCCTTGCACTGCCACGGACCTTTTAATATACCATGAGAAGATTATTATATCATACAATTTCTCACAGTTCCACCCCTAGTTAGTTTTAAACCATTTTAAGTCAAAGCATATCAATGATCATCCTCAGTGACATACCACACTCTCTAAGTGCTCTACCAGCTGCATGCTGTTGTGGGAGTCTCTGTCCAGGGCTGCAACGGTGAGCTGGGTTTTCTCCACCTCACGGTTGAGCGCCGTGATGATGTTCTCCATGATCTGCAGCCTCTGCTGAAGGGCATGAAGCTGCTGGCCCACTTCCAGCTCAGCCTGGTCATCGTGAAGGCTGAGTGCCATGTCGTTCACTCCTCCATCCCCGTCGGTCTCTAACTCACCAGTCGACTGAGCACAGACGGAAGGTGAGCTCTGGCCGTGGAAGAGCAGGTCCAAGCCTGGGAAGTGCACACTCCTGTCAGGTGGGGAAGGAACAGAGACCCGAACGCTCCTGAAGACCTCCAGGAGGAGCTGGAGGTGGACCGCAGAACTGCTGCTTTCATGTTCTCGCACTTTCTCCACAGTTCCCTGAAAGAACAAGAAGGGCACTCAGTGTTATTAGTCATTAATGCCATTGTCTAAATCAGTATCATCAATGATATAACACTGAACACCCTATTTTTTTCCCATTAAAGGGGCAGGCTGTAATTTATAAAAGCCCACTGCTGACTAAAAGCAGAACTGAAACTGTAATAAAAACATTGTCAAGCCTTCCTCTTCCCTTCCAAACAAATGGCTTGATCCACTTTGTTGAAATTATGCCTTGTGATTGTCTTTTATAGAAAGCTACACAGCTTTGCTCTGGCTGTGGGTGGAGCTAAATTTTGGGCCAGAAAAAAATTTAAACAAGAGCCTGAAATAAAACAACCTGGTATCTCTGGTATCATTGTAATTATATAATTATTACAGGTCTATCAACCTTTTAATCTTTAAATACTTTTTACTTACTGCACCTTTAAATAAACAAAAATACTATTTAACAAGTTTCTAAATATAGAAATTGCTTGTGATACTTAATCTTCTCAATAATTAACATATTGGTAAAGGCGTTTTAGTTACCTTAAATGTGCATCCAACTTCAGAGAAGAGACACGTCTCTTTCCTTTTGGAATTTGCTTGCTTATTATCCTTAAAAAGATATAAATGTTAAGAACACACACAAAGCATTGAAAATTATAGTTTTTACCTTATGTCCAAGCCCTTTCATGACCTATCATACAATGTTATCACCCAAAATACAAGATTAATATTTTATTTTTTTATCTTCGAAGTCTCATGTTTTTTTTTTATCTTACCTTCTGACGTTTCTCTACTTTCGCAGCCTTCTTGTCACTGGGACACACATGCTTCTGTAATAATAAATAGGCTTAAATGGACCCAATTCTTCACAAGTTTCAGAATGTTCCCCAAAAATACACCACCATTCTTTTGCGTTCCATTAACAGTACATCAGTTGTGACCCACGGAGGATTAATGCTCTTTTATAATCTTGTTCCCTCTCATAAAAACAATCTGCTCTCCAAATTTATATATATATATATATATATATATATATAAGATCTTTTTGCCACATATGGCCCTTCTATGTTTGAAGACGCTTTGAAAAGTTTTAGTCATTAAAAGTCTGAAGTCCTCTTTAAGCGTGGATTAAATCAGTGTCAGGGTTCTGAGATTTAAACCTTTTATTATACATTTCCTCTTTTGCTTCTCTAATCCATGTCCCTGAGCTCTGGGATCAGTTTGCATGGCAGCAGAGGAAATATGGCTCCGGAGATTCTACGGCTTAGAGGAACCCACAGGGGTTTCACCAAGGGCAAACTACCCTCAAACTTTGTCTGGCTACTGCAGAGATGAGGGCTGTATGAGGTCAGGCAATATCTGAGCTCCAAAAACTCTCATATGTACCAAAGATACTCATTTTAGGTCTTGTTATTCTACAGGGTATTCCAAAGTCTCCATACATAAGAGAAATGAACACTTTTTAGTAAAATTATATTGTATATATTTTTTCAGATAGCCTTTAAGAACGCCTTTGAAAAAAGAAGAACGTATTGAAATCATTCTCATGGCTGGATCGGGAAGCTGTAGCAAGGTTTTGACAGACTTTATCAGGAAACATGGCAAGCAACTCACACATGACACTGTTGCCAAACTTATTACTAAATTCAAAAAGACTGAAAGTGTTGCAGATCAACCGAGATGTGAACGTCCATGACCATCCACTGACGAAGGTACAACCGACGTGGTGCTAGCATACATAATCCCCTATGTATGAAGACTTTTGAGACACCCTGTATATGTATACATGTATAAAGTGGGATGAAATATGCCTCTGGGCTTTGGTGTAAAATGTTCTGGGCTGTGTTGTAAATGGCATACTTTTCATACTCCTATACTACATGCCATTATATCCATACTATTCCTTGTGGTAGTGTACAGTATAGTATGAAGCATACAAGAATTAGCTTTTAGTGTACTACAAAATAATATCAATTATTTTGGTGGTTAAAGCCAAAAAAGTTGCAATAAGGCAAGGGGGAAATGCTTTAAGGCTTTAATAACCTAACTAACATTCATTTTGGAAAAGGAAAGCAATGAAATGGAAAAGGTTTAATCTAAAAACTAGCATAATTGCCATATCTAGCATAACTAATAGCTAGCATTAGTGCCATGACTAGCATAGCTAATTTTATCTTCTGTATAAGTCACAGTCTTTTTTTTAGTAACACCACAAACAATAACTGGCTGCATCTTTGGAAATTCAGGATTCAATATTTTCCAGGCTACTTTTTACAAAAGTTTGGTTAGAGCTAAAAAAAGATGCAATAAGGCAATGGAGAAAAACTTTAAGGAGAAAAACTAGCATAATTGCCATAACTAGCATAGCTAATACCTAGCATTAATGCCATAACTTACATAGCTTTCTATTTTCTGTACATAAGTCACAGCTAGTTAATAAACTAAAGAGGTTTTAAAGAACAAGAAAATACTACAATAAATCATAATTTCCATAACGTAAATTATATTTAATACAAATAAAGGTAGATTGATGTTTATTTCTAATCCATGGATGAAATCATATCTAGAATTGTTTTCCACAGTTAGCCACAACCTTAAACTGCATTTTTTGTTGTGAGTGTTTTGCTACTTTTTTTTTTAAAGATAGCTAATTATGCTAGCTTATTCTCACAGAGAACTGTAGCTAGCTATGCTACAAGCCACATGACAAAAAATAGACAAACTACAAACATGTCTGATCAATTCACCTAATTACACATGATATTTAAAAGATGTTTCTTGACACTTTGTTGTTGTTATCTTTAATACGCTACACACAGCTTACAAAAAGGTGTTCTGACTCTGGGTCATCAAAATGGCACTGCATTAAAAAAACCCAAGCAAATAAAAAATAAAAAAAAACTCCAGCTCCAATGCACTGACTTAGAATCAACATTGAAAGAGAAATGTTGTGAGACATCAGCTCTTTTTCTGATGCCTCGTCTAGTGTAATAAAATTCAAGAGGTACAGCCATGGCATCTCCTCGACTCTGTCATGATGGTACTACTGAAAATTGCAACACTCGCTGAGGTAAAGCTGCCATGTTGGAATCAGTGATGAGGAACCTAGACTAAGGTGCTTACTTATTTACATTCATTTCACACAATTCAGAAAATACCAATTACCAGTCCAGGATTTCTTTCTTTTTTCCCCTCTCAAATCAGTGTCAGAGAGAGAGAGAGAGAGAGAGAGAGAGAGAGAGAGAGAGAGAGAGATGGCATATTAACATCTAGTAACCTTGAGCAAATTGAGCACAGGAAAAATCTATATGAACAAGCTAACAAGCCACTCTGTCTACTATTGTAGGCTAATTAATCTGGTGTGATGTAATTAAATATTAAGACAAGTCCACAAAAACTTGGATTAACTCCTGATATATTTCATGGATTAAGTAAGTTTAAATACTATATGTTTTAAAAAAAAAAAAATAAAAAAATAGACTAAAACCAATGCACATATGTACATTTAAAGATTACGATTAAGATTGCGATACTGATCAAAAGTGTTTAGTTCAACCACATCCTTCTCTAAAGCTCTCAATACATTTAAAGCAACTTGGGTTCTACATTACACATATTAGTTATATCATATGGCATAGGGAGTGGCAATTTTACATTAGTTTTACATTTTTTAGGTCAAACAGCACCCCTCCTTGCTGTTTTGTTTCAAGGTTTCCTTTGTTTCAGTGTGTAGTTTCATTTTCCCTGTTTGCCCTACTCTACTCATTATGTTCTCTGTTTTAGACCTTTGCCTTTATTTCGACCTTGGATTATTCGATTTGACTATGCTGACCATCTGTGCTTTGACCCCTGCTTCTTGACCTGGATTCATAGAAAAACTACAATACATGCTCTTGCTCTCCTGCAAAGTACAGCATACAAGGCAATGCAGGAATTCTACACAGTACTACATACAGTATAAATAATGCAACCATGGTAAGACAAACTACAGCTCCAGTAGAAGTTACAAGTGCAGAATTATATTTGTGCTGCTAGGATTCAGGTTTTAACTGGACTGGAACTGCAAATTGTTTGGAATTAGAAAAAGGGGAAATCCTTTATTGTCATATATACATGTCCAAGTACAGTGCAGCACAATCCTTTTCTTTGCTTATCCCAGCTGGTTAGTTAGCTGAACTTAAAGTGCAGGGTCATGATATGGTGCTCCTGATGCAGAACAGGTCAGTGACCTTGCTTATGAATCACAGTAGCAGCTTGATGGTGCTGGAGATTGAACTCATGACCTTCTGATCAGTAGCCCTTGCTTTTGGCAAACTCAGCCCTGATCATTTTAAAATGTAATTAAAATATAATATCAATTAAAACATTTAGTACAAATTTCTTATTTCTTGGTGAACTTTTTTCTTTTTTCTTATTATCTTATTTCTGGGTGAATTTCAGTTTCACCAAATTCAGATTCAGCATGTGGCACATGGTAATTTCCTGGCTGCTGATTGGCTCCGTGTTTGAGTTTTCTCAAAGTTCTTGGACATAGCACTATAGAAATATAAATTTGAACCTAAATTCAATTAATTGAACTTGAAATAGTGATGCTCCCAAAGATGAATTTAGATTTTACACATCTGGGCCCAGTTTTCCAAAAGTATTGTAAAGTTAGGATTAATGTGGGGGTGTGGATTAAGACTGGGATCCCATGAGACCCAATAAAACAGTTATGGAAGCGGGTGGTTTTTACTTTTATGAGGTGGGGTTGAGCAGTCAGATATGAAGCTCACTGGACAAATAAAGACCATGTTGATTAACATGGGCGCGTACTGCAAGATGGCAGGTTGCTCGTGTGTGGCTCATTTACTGCATTAATTCATTCTTCTTCATTAAACTACTAAATTAGTTCATATTTGTATTTTTTGAAACAGAAACAACTGAGGTAATTTGAAAATAGGTGGACACAAACAAAAATAATAATTGCAGGACTGAGAGGGATTGGTCAGAATTCTTTCTGGAGAGGGCAGAAGTTTGATTTAAATAAAAAAGTCCCACACCCGGGCACACCTCTAGATTAAACTTGTCACCATAGAGATGGTGTTTATGCTACAATGGTATTAGGACATTTGGTCCTGATAGGTTTAAAGCTGATTTTCAAGTTCAGTTATAAACCCTTGCATGCAATTTCAAGTTTAGTTCAAATGTACAGATGTTCAAATTTTATAAAATTTCATTTTATAAAAAACTTTTTATAGTTACAAAATTCAAATCTGAATGCTAGCAGCACAAATATCATTCCACAGAACCAGAACTAATTTAAGGGTTTCACAGCAATAGGAGTAAATATCTATGCAATCATATTTTTATTTGTAAATAATTTTCCAAACTATATTATTTTTTCCCCAGCCATTTCAATATTATGGGCCATTTTCTGTACATTCATGACATACAATCCCAATCGTATGAAAGGCCATTTCAGTTCCATCCTGTGACACTATAAAATGTGGAAAAGTTCAAGAAGGGGTAAATATTTATGCAAGTCACTGTAGATGGATGGGACAGTCTTACCTGGTGCTCTGAAGGGGTCAGAGGGCAGGAACATGTAGGACATGTGCTCTTATTATTGGGACAGCCTTTCTCCAGGTGAGTGGCCAGTGTCCTCCTCAAAACCATCAAGCCACAGCCAACATTGCAGGGGATTAAGGCGTACTCACACTGACTCTGATGCTCCTAGAAGATGTTCAAAGGCTACAATCAGGATATTTCAGGAACAGTGTTTTTTTTAACATCTGGCAACAATTCAAGTTTCCATTTTCCAAAAGGGCTCAGTGTCCATTTTTGCAACTGCAGTTTTGATAGTTAACAATGCTCATAATCTATGTGGTATTTTAAGTAGGTTAAAGTTTATAGCCACATGTTTTTTTCAGCCATCACATAGACTAATGTTTGTAGAAATAGTGACCATGTCTCCAAGAAATGAGTAAACATGCTTTCGCCAACATTCCATTAAAAAAGTCAAGTTATATTTTTTTAATGTTAAAAGAGCTCTTTAGGACTAAATCAAAATTTAATAAACTCTTTTAGCTAAAAAGAATGAAAAGGACCTTTTCAGTCAGATATCAGCAAGGTCAAAGAAAAAAAACATCAGACAAAAGATCTTAAAGATGGTGAGAGATGACTGAAGTATGAGAAGCTTGTCCACTTATACCAAGATAGTCTTTAGAAGCAACACGAGAACGCCGCAAGGATAAAAGAACACAACCCGTCTTTGCTCTCTGACTGGCAGATTTATTGAGATTTAAAAAGCTAAAAAGCTGCTGTGCCGCTTTGGAGAAGTGCTAGTGGTTGGATTGTGGAATGAGGTGACCACAAAATCTAGCTCTTATATCCAAACTACATTCCAGTGGTATCCTATAGTAGTAATGTAGGCCAGCAGACCATAAAAAAGCTTAGCTAAAAGGTTAGTGTGTCTCTATGGCCCTGAATGGCCAATTACATCAGATCAGAAACTGTGCAGATCTCATTTCCAGGTTGGTTCCAAATGTAAAAGTGCAGATCTCATTTTGGCCTAAAGGTATGTGTTATGGGTCGAGCTAATTATGGCCATTTTTACGACCTTTTTAGCACTGCTGGGGTTGCCATTTCGGGCTATTAAGAACGTACATAGAAATGAAGATAGGCACACCTTCCTAAATTATACATGGCGGGTGAAATAAAAAAACATGTCTTGTGTGTGTCTTTCAGTCAGCAAAGAAACAAGCAGATCCAAATTCATAAATTTTGCATTCATATAATTAAGTGTAAAAATTTTATTTTACACTTAATTTTCAAAATTAACTAAATATGAGTTGCTTCTATCTAGTAATATTCAATACACAGTATTATACTGCCATGATATCCAGTAACGTTTACTAGAAATTACATGCTCTTGAGGCTCTCCTCGCTTTCAATGAAAGTTAAATTTACAGTGTGTGGAGTGCATTAATTTGAAATACAATCTATCATTGTATATTTGACTTAGCTAACATTAGACAAGTATATATTTAACATCAGCTAACTATATTTACTTGGGATGTCACCAAAATATTTCAGCTGGAAATAGTACTTAAAAGAGAAAAAAAGACAATATTTTTGACCTACAAAGATTAAATAGGCCTACAACTAAGTGCCAAATCTAATACTTAACAAAAATGTTAATGTAATAATCACGTAATAATGTAATGTAATAATCATCATAAGAAAGTGATTAAATATGCTGTTTATTGTTTTTTCATTTTTCTTCCTGCTCTGAAAGCGTTAAGCAGCAACGGTGAAAAATGTCAGCCATGTGGACATTAGACAACCAATCTGTAAAAAAGATTATATCATAAATGTACTGTTATTCCTGCAAATTTCTTTGGAATCACCTAAAAATCCACCATCTGAGTCCAATCCAGGTGAGATTTCGCTGTTGCTGCTGCCAGCAAGCAGTTCCAGACCACACAACTGATAATATTATTACGCCCTCCTGTACTCTCCGTAAACCTGAAATGGTAGAAATGCTTGTTTTCCTGTCTCTTTTTAGGCCATCCATTCTGGACAATTAAATGGTTTATCGCAATATTTAAAAATGGAAAATCGTGACCGGGGAAAATCAGTATCACACAAGCCTACATTTATTACTGTGTATCAGTGTAATACTGGCTTGTAAGGTTCAGAATGTTCTGGGTATAACAGTATTTGTGTGTGGTATAAACTCAAAGTACTGGTAAATTATTTTGTGTAACTAAAGTACTGTATCATTATATAACAGTTAGTTCCGGTTCACTAATTTGATTGGACAAGCGGCGTTCCAATGGTGTTGATATTTAGCACTGGTGCATTTCACTGTTTGTATCACTCTGCTTGTCAGTGTTCGCTATGACTGAATTACAGCCATGCTGATAATCAGTACAATGACACTCTTCCTCGTGTGATATTGCTTAATTATATGCAGTGGTTGGAAGTAACAAGGTACAATTAACTTCTATTTTTTAAGTATCTGTACTTGTGTTTATTTTCACCTAATACCTTTGACTTGTACTCACTATATTTCTCTATAATAATAAAGTGACCTTTTAGCATCAGGCAGCTAGGAGCAAGGAGTTGATCGAAATTCCTAACATTTCTAAATGTTAACAGATGTGACAGCAAAAATTAGACTTAGTGCCCATTAGTGTAATCTATCTGCTGCTGCATACACTTTGCATTTATCAAGACAGTTCTTATTGTGACTACTCATGGGGCATGTGATAATAGTTATTAGCACGTGAGAATTAAACATAAATGACTAGCTACTAGTTAGCTAGCTAATTCATTCTTTGTGGCTAAAAACATCAGGAAATGAAAATTACAAGCACAAGTCAGACAACCAAATCTTCAATGCGGTGAGGAATACAGTGAAGAATAACGTGTGACAATGCCAAAAGCCTTTGCAAGTGTGTGATGGAGCATCTTTCTAATGAAAGTATGAAGCCAGCTTTCTTAAAAGGAAATTTGGAAACAAAACAGGAAAAACTGGCCACAAAACCAGCTGAATATTTCAAGGCAATGTTGCGTAACTTAAAACAGCAGCGGAAGTTTTCTACAAGCAAAAGTTTCACTTAATGTTATCCTGCTTAAAATATCAGGCAAATCATTTGGATTGAAGGGGTTCAGAGAATAAAAATGTTTGGGAACCCCGATAGGCAATTTATTTAATTTAATGCCTGATGAGGGTTTCAAAAGACAAAAAACATTAAATCTGGCCTTTTATGCGTAATGAATCATTTTGGTAAATCATCCTACTGTCAGGTTTGAGGCTAAAGCATGAACTCAGAAGAGGATTTTATAGGAAACTTTGTCGGGAAAAAGCCCCATAACTTGTAAAAAACACACACACACACACACACACACACACACACACACACACACACACACACACAATGAGGAATTATTTAGAGAATCACAAAACAGCAGCCCTGATACTAAAAATGAATATTTGGATTTTGAGTTCCAGACCCAACATCTTAAAAAGCTATTGTTTGAAAACAATGTACTCAAAACTCCTTTTTATTCATAGCCACAACAAAATGTCAACCGGTATAAAACAAGACATAAACAAGGGTCATACAGTTTTTCTAAAGGAAATTTCGTAGCATTTTCAATGTAGATAAAAAGCTGTTTTTTCTAGTATGGGACAGAGCAACATTTAACCTCAATAAATGTCAAGCAGCTTCTGGAAAATATCTGCATTGTGTCATTTCAGCTTTGAAGAGTGTTATGATGTGTGGAGACTCTCTGACACACTTAAATACGAAGATGTCATTTTCCCTCCTGCACATGCTTTTGTCACTTCCTTTTAACACAGCTATACATTTTGTTAATTAGCCCATTTTAGTTGATCTGGCAACCATGCAGATCTGGCAAGCAGGTAATGATTTGATTACACCTGTCATCTGCCAATATTCTTTATGTCCAATGCTAAGCTTAGTTTAAAGTGGCTAACTGCTAACATCACAGCCACCTCCATCTCAAGGGGATTTACCTTACCTTACCTTGCTCAGTGTGGCACCGTAGTCACACTATACAAGGTATACACACTAAGTAGCTATGAGATTATTAAACTGCAACATTTTTAAAATACAAAACATTAGTGAGACTATTTATAAGGTAAAAATCAGGCGTGTGATTTATGTAAGGAATAAAACATTTGGGGGTGTGCTGGTAGAGGAAAACAATCAACAACAGGATCTTGTGATTTTGCCTGAAGTGAAGCAGAGGTACTGAAGTTGATTATTTTCATATAACAGCACATTCCAAAGTATTATATTCTGCTTATACCACAGCAAACAAACATATACTTTTTTTTATCCATTTAGAGTTACATTTAATGTTGTGAAATGACCACAAGACAAGTTAGGACCTAAATAATGGTCGTTCCTTCACCAGCCTCTCTTTTTTCTTTAACAGCATGTTACTGTGCTCTGTCCTGAAGACTTTCCCATGACAGAACTTACTGACTTACTGAACTTACTGTTACATAGCACTGAAACTGGAGACTCCTTCCATACATGTTCAGTATTAACATATTAATGATTCTACATTATTTGTTGATTTGTTAAAAAACAACACATTTTTAATCCTTTTATTTTTAGCCATATATTATACCATAACCTTACTGGTATAAAACAATTTATAACACCTACTGATCAATGTGATTCAAAAATTCAACAGTGGAATAGTTGTATAGTCAAAATTAAGCACACCCCATACTCTAGAACTTTAGAAATCATGCATTTTTACTTCTTAGCATCGGTGTGATCCCTGCATCAAAGTCAGCTGCATTGTGTTTTATCGTAACGAAGTGACGCTGATTATATCTTTAATCATGTTCTGCCTTTCAAAATTATTCACCCTTGAATGTCACTCTGTGGTTTTTATGCACACTCAGGAAAGTACCTCAAAGTCCTTCAGAGTGCTCTTCCACATACAGCCGTGGTTAGTGCAGTGCACTCTCAGTGCTAGAATCTCTTTATTGATCGCTGCGTCGTTGAAGAACTGCAGTCACAAAAAAGGGGGAAATTATGACAATTTTCCTGAAACACTTCTGTGACTCACAGCAATTTTTCTGTAAATCAAAACTGGGCTGCCTGGGAGAATATCTGACTGTGATACATGCCGTTTTCTTTAACTGAAATGCAGCCAAACATACTTGATCTAAAAATCACATACCAAAGAATTAATGTTACACAGCTACCTTACTCAAACCCACTCACTACAGTAGCTCAGGACTACAGAACAGAGAATGACTGCAAACATAGAGGGATGCTGAGGGATAAGAGGAAGAAAATCAAAGTGCAGGTTGTCAGGTCAGGGGTTCCCAAACTAGGGGTCATGACCCCATGATTTATTAGTGAGTTCATGAGAGAAACTCACAATCTTGTCTTTTGTTTTATTCGCTTATTTTTACAAATGAATATTATGGATTATGCTCAAATCATGAAGACATATATTGTGTGCCACTACTATGAAATTCTTAGGTACTGAGTCACATTCAAACAAGCCACATTTAAATGAAGAGTGTAGGTGCTATTTAATAAAAATATGAAACCTTCTCCATCCATTGACTATGATTCAGAGGAATAACAGACGTCAAGAAAACAAGCATAAAAATATGCTAAAATATTACAGTAGTCCTAAATTATGTCCAATTGGGTGATTTGTCCAAAAGGTTCAGGGGGGGAAAAGGGTGCAGATTAAATCAAGTTGACTGAAAGTCACATGGTTAATGCTGATAGAATGGTGGTAGAAGATTTATCAGAAAACAGATTATGGGGAGAATGTGGTGAGAATTCTCCTACATAACCAGGTATGAGTAAGCCACAGTAAAATTGCTTAGGGTCAGTATAATATGACAATTGACATCAATGATGTACATTATAATACGTTAATCCTCAGTACACTCACTGTACAGTTAGCAACCAATTCATTAGGTAAGACCTACCACATAGTTGCACTTTTACTGACTGTCATTTTGCACATCTGTCACTATGCACATCTGTCAGCATCCCTCTACGCCATGATCAGTGGAAAGAACCACTGTGTATGATGCTGGTAGGAGTGTATTAGTGTATGCAGTTGCTATGTGCACCTTCCCTTACACACAGACTATAATTCTGTATGTGTTCATTTTGTGATGTTTCTCAATCCAGCAGTGACATCGAGTGTTTTTGAAATCCCAGCAATCATTCCAGTTCCTCATACCAGGAACAAGCAAGATGCCACTATCATGTTAGAGTCACTGCTGTGCTGAGAATGATCCAAATAATATGTCAGTGGGGGTCATGTGGTGGTCTCTTCCCACTGGTGGATGAAGTAGATGGTGTCTAATGGGCTGTAGTCAGTAATAAAACACCACAATGTGACCGGTATGTAGTTTTACACAATCAAATGACCAAAGGGTTTAAATACACGATATCCAGATGACCATTTACTGTTTCAATTTTATGTGACTGCCACTGATTTCTGCCTGAATTTGTTCGCACATAAACGCACACAGATATGTAGGGTATATTTTGCTAGTTTTGCTCTCTAAGAAATAATTAATAAACTAATGGACTGACTGGAAAACATTTGCCGACAAGTACAACTACAAGTACATAATTAAGAGGTGTAATGATGAAGATGAAGCAGCTACTGAAGATGAATGAATCAATGAATCAATGATACAATGAATCCCCAAATGAAAATGATCTAGTGCATACCTGGTCAAGAGTCAGTAAGCCGTGGTTACTTTGCTGGTTTGGGTCTTCTTTACACTTTGTGCACACGAGATTTTTGTTGTTTCTGTAATTTAAAAAAAAAAAAGAAAGAAAGAAAGACAAGAAAATAAAGAACGGCAAATAAATAACATAGGAAAAGAAGTATGGAATCAATCAATCAACAAACAAACAAATAAACAGAAAAACAAAAAGCCAACAAACAGAAACAAAACTCAAACAGACTAAATAAATAAATAAATAAATAAATAAATAAATACACTAGCTTAAAAAACATTAAAACAAAGCATGAATGCACAAATATGTCTAAATAAATACCCTCAGAAAAAAAGGTTATTTTTATGTTCTCTGGACGTTTACCGGTTCTTTCTAGTGACATTCTACTTGGAAACTTTTTCAGTCATTTTCTGTGTAACACTTTTAAAGGTTCCCCAAAGTAATGGTACTTTTTTGGCGCAGTCCCTGCATACATCCCGTAAATTTTAATTTTCATGCCCACTGATGATTACTCATGTAGCACAAAGCACTTTCATATTTCATATAAGTTATAAATTATTGTCAAGGTCACTTCTGAAGTAGCTTTTTTTCAGTTAAATAAACTCTCTAACAACTATCAAAAAATTATTCATGAGTATAAAATCTGTTTTATAGCCAAACAGTCCACACAGTGTACGTGACGTGCAGGTCGCTTTTCCATGACGGATTAGTGAATGTGGAAATAACAGCGGATCCCTCATGGATAAATCACATACATATCACCTGATCCTAACTTTCTCACATGTGACTATGTGAATAATATATGATGATATGTGAGGGGAATGTTTACCATGTTCTGCCCTGAGGCTGCACACCGTAACAAAAACAGTAGTGGTGGAAATAGGTCAGCACATATTTGAGGTTCACCTTTGTTTTTTTCTTCTTCTCTATTTACCACTCAGTCCATTTTCACTTTTATTTTACTTTGTTCAGAGGACCTGAGCACAAACTCTAACCTCTACTCTTGATGATTCACATGTGAAATTTACACATGTGGTTTTCGGACACCTCACTTGATCTGTTTCACACATTTTTCACATGAAAGTAGACTCTTCACGTGTTTCATAATTGATTTTTACAAAACTACCTTTACAACTTTTATCCAATACACAAAACTCAACCAGGATGTCTAGATATACTGGGATTGTCCCATTTTACAGAGAAACACATTTTTCTGAATACCACATTTTGACAAATCTTTTTATTAAATATCTTAAATATCTTCATTTGCCCCTGTCATAATGAACACACAGGAGAAAGCACAATATGTTGAGAGATTTATTGAAACAAAAGCTGATGCATGGGTCCAACAAAGTCTGTAAAATTACAGACACTGACTATCTGAATGCAAGAATCACAGCTGCTACCGAAAGCATTGATGTGGATATGTTGCCGCATACATGGCAGCATTTCGATTATCTCCTGGATGTTTCGTGCATCATTAATGGACACTAATGGTTCTAAATGGGGGTTTTGTGTGTCTATATATACAGCACTGTGCACAAGTCTTAGGCACATGAAGAGAAATGCTGTAAAGCAATGATTCCTTCAAAAATAATGAAATTATATGTTTTTTATATGCATAAAAAATCTCTACAATGTCAATATTATTTGTGACAACCCTTTGTCTTTAAAAAATGCATCAGTAGGCTCAGGTACATTTTGTACTGTTTTGCAAGGAAGTAAGTTTTTTTTTTCCTGAGCATCTTGGAGAATCTACCACAGTTCTTTTGGAGTTCTTGTCGCACTTGCTTCTGAGCTCTCAGGTAATCCCTGACAGACAGCTTTCATTTTTTCCAAAATAATGTCTGAAATCTAAACTGTTTTTATTTTTTACAAACCCAATAATGCAGAAGTCATAAAATAACTGTCGAATATAAAATTAGTATTAAAAAAATCTAGAGTGCCTAAGACTTTTGCACAGTACCGTATATATAGAGGATACAATGAAAGTTGAGCGTAGTACCCTAGAAACAGGCCTCATTAGAGGGGGAGATAGTAAATAAATTTACATTTGTGAATGGAATCTGATAGGCATTTAAAGGTTAACATGGGTGAGTGGTGGCTGAAGGGGGTAACAGATATCTGTTGACCATGTTTAATAGCTATAGGTTTCACCCTCAGAAGCTTGGGGGTCCTAAACGTCCTGTTTCTCTGAAACTTTCAATTCAATTAAACTTTATTTGTATAGCGCTTTTAACAATGGACATTATTACAAAGCAGCGTTACAGAAATATATAAATTCCGGGTATATATTTTACATTTATAAATGTATCCCTAATGAGCAAGCCAGATGCGACGGAGGCAAGGAAAAACTCCCTGAGACTACATGAGGAAGAACCCATCCTCATCTGGGTGACACCAGATAGTGAAATTATTACTATATCCCTTCTTTGTATACTAGACCTTTGTATACCAGGCTTAAGTTTTACTCCATCGACTATTAACACTGAAGCACAATGCAGTTACTTTCAAAGTACACTTCAGAACAGAATAATTAAGGAGCCTGAACCTTTTTTTTAAAGGGTAAGAAGGAAAAGAGGTCCTAAATGAACAAAAAAAACGGGATTTCTTTTTTTTTTGGTAGATGTGCTTATGTTCAGAGTTTATGCTCTGTAAGTCATGCACGCAGGCCCTGGTGAGCGCGCGCTTACCTGATGAGCCAGTGGACGCACGCGAGGCAGTAGCGGTGGCCGCACGAGCTCTGGTGCGCTCCGTTGAGCACGCAGTCGCAGTGGCTGCACAAGTACTTCGGCGCAGGAACTTCATCACAGATGCTCTGCGGGAAACCGGACGGGTACTCGTTCTCTCCTGGAGAGCTGGTCACGAGAGGAGCCAAAGCCATTCCGTTCAACTTCAAGCTCAAGTTAAATAAATGGGAGCTCTTTACTAAGCACCGTGCTTTCTCATTTATGACTAATCTAAACAACACTGGGCTGCGGGAAAAATCTTACGTCATCTAGGTTTTTTTTCCGGGTAAATTTTTGTGTGGGTTTCCCCCCCCCCCGGAAATAACAAGCTTTTTACTTGTAGGGACTCAGTTCAGCACAGTAGCACAATAACACATTCAGCGGGTTATTTTTTCTCAATTTTACTTGCATATTTAAAAAAAAACATATTAAAAGAAATGTTTTTTTTTTTATCTCTCTCTCTCTTTCTCTCTCTCGTGCTTCATCTCTGTCACATCCGTTCCTGCGGCACGCGGAAAGTCCCCACAGTAAACAAACTGTTACACTCAGACTTTTGAGTACCAGTCCTCTATATCTACACTAGTTACAATTATTTAAAATCTGTTTATCATAGCCTATGTATTATAAGCGTACTACTACTACTACTACTACTACTAATAATAATAATAATAATAGTAATAATGACAGTACAGACATTACTGGTATTGTTATGATATTAGTCATTCATCTTCTGGTCTGGTGGATCCGGAGCCTATCCCGGGAACACTGAGCACATATGGCAGGAGATTTCACCCCAGATGGGACGCAGAGTACCATGCATGCACACTCACGCGTTCATACGTAAGGACAATCTAGCTTAGCCAATGCACCTACCTGCATGTTCTTGGACAGTTGGAGTAAACCAGAGAACCCAGAGGAAACCCATGTGAACACAGAGAGAACATGCATAGAAACGCCAGACAACAAACCCAATCAAACCCAGGACTTTGTCATTGTTGTTGTTCAACTATTTATTCTGATGCTAATTTTTAAAAGACAAGTTTACTTTGTTATGGTTCCTTAATTCTGTGTAAATTTTCCTGGTTTGAGTAGCCCATGCAAACCATACAATACCCAGTCTTTGCCTACTTACAGCCCATGTTATGTACTCATGTTTCTGTTCCATCCATTTAACCCATGTGGGGCCACCCCATTTGCTTACATGGGCCCTAAATGTGGGCCCCATCCAGCACAAGTAGAAATTGTGGGCAATACCTTGTGGGTCCCAGCTTCAAGCCCATGTGGGTCCTACATGGATATGCTGACTTGGTTCATCAGTTACACAGAAATATAATCCTTATAAAATCTTTTTAGATTCTCCTCTTTTTAGATACTAATGCCGCGTATAGCACACATGAAACAGAGGTCAAATAAATCAATCAAATGCCTCATGCAGAAATTAATCAAAGGGAATAATCTACCCTTCAACTGACTGAACTACTTCAGGATCTACTGCAGAACAGACCGTTTTCTCAAGTGTATCTAACACTGGGTTCAATTATACAGTCTTTTTTAAAAAAAAATATAAATACCATTCCCTTCAAACAAGAATTGAAAAGACAAAGTGTCATGGAATATCTTCCAGAGAGACACTAGCTCATCATGTTAACTCTAAGATCTGCCTGAGGCCCATCGCGACATTTTCGCATCAGCCCGTGGTACATAGTTGCTCTCAGAATGACCCCATAACCAAAGTCAAGGAAATGCCGACTGCTGGACAAACTGAGCCATTAACACAAAGAGGTCAGAGGTCAAGATGTCTTTTTCTCTGTTTCAGATGAGCTGTAGTTTTCTTCCTGCTAGCTAAATGCTTTTATACCCTATTATGAACATTGATGAACAGATTCTCTTTGAAACCCTAATAAGAAATCAGCATAAATAATTGATCAGTTTGAGCTTCATAAAGGGGTTGAGACAAATGAGACAACTTCTGTCAGTCTGATTTCTCTCTTTTACTACATGAATTCTTTACAGTGAGGTTCCCTTAACTAACATAAGTTACTGCATTAGTTAACATTAACAAACCATGAACTTTAGCATTAAGTAAGTAATAAAACACAATGGGATGTGCAGTTATAGGAAAATAATCAATGGGCTGTTGTGCCCCAAAGGTAGTTGTTTTTCAGTATCAGCACATTCCACATTAGCAAGAAATCTTTGTAAACAATTATAGTTACAGTTAATATGCAAGAAACAGGTTAGTTCCTGTTATAATGTTATAGCATCTATAAGCAGTGGTTCCCTCACCAGCCTCTCTTTTCTCTCGCTCTTGAAGTTGATAAGACAAAAAAAAAAAAATACAGCTTGTCATGTTACAGAGAGCCCACTACGTGACAAGTCTTCTGTCCAGATGCAATGAACCAGACTAGGTAGAGGAGTGAGGATCAACAAACCAGGAGAGTAAATCCGTCCATCTTCTGTACTGCTTATCCTCCACAGGGTCACAGGGAACCTGGAGCCTTTCCCAGGGGACTCAGGGAAGGCAAGGCAGGGGACACCCTGAACAGGGTGCCAACGCATCGCAGGGCACAATCACACACCCATTCACTCACTATGGACAATTAAGAGCTGCCAATCAATTTACAACAAATGTCTTTGAAGGAGGAAGCCAAAGCACCCGGAGAAAACCCCAAATCATGGGGAGAACATGCACACAGTATGGAGGCAGGAAACCCTCAACCCTGGAGGTTCAAGGCAAACATGCTAACCATTAAACCACTGTGCATCCCCAAAGAGTAGACAGTCAGCAAAAATGTTCAAAACAAGGATCAGGCAAACAGGCTCTGAACTTACACAACACAAGATTGGCAAGACTTCGCAATGATTAACTGAAAAGTATATACATATATAGAGAGCTTATTTGGTTTATTATTTTAAAAAAAACCAACAAATTGATACAAGTGTTATTTGTGGCATATTACTGTAAATAATATATGTTAAAGAAAACTTAGTGTAAATTATTACCCATAATATAAGTGATGTGTTCAATGTTTAAGCATTTGTTTAAGAGTGATGTCCTAAGAGCTCCAAATGTCTCAATATTGCATGATTGACTGGTGCTAAATGTGATATATCCTTTCCCTAATAAGGTCATCTAATACCTCCATGGTCATTTTTAAAGCACTGCAGTCTGTCTGCAAGGCACCACTTTAAATTCAGCAGTGATCAGTTCATGCTGAACGCTCAGGTCATTTTGGTCAAATGTCCTCCTGCTGGGAAAAGGCCTGTATTTGGAGCACTGCTGAGAGAAATTTGTCTCCTCTACACCTTGTGCAAATGAATTTCATACAAGTGTGTCCTTGTGTGTGTGTGTGTGTGTGTGTGTGTGTGTGTATTTCCTCTAAATCTGATTGTCTGCCTGTCCACAGTCTCCTCTCTACCCATCTTTTCCTCCAGGACGCTCTGAAGCGACTCTGATGCGAGCAGATTATTTTGAGACAGACTCCACAGCGAGAAGCTCTCCAAGGGACACTCGCCATCCCAGACACAGCTGCATTGTTCCAGGGCTTTCTGGCATCTGTGAGACGTTTCAGAGCTGCCCACCTCCTCATCGCATGAGCGCCTGACTGCATTTCCCACTGGCACAAATAGATGAACAGATTTGTGCCTCATAAACAAGGCTTTGGTTCCACTCAGCTTGTCTCTGAATTACATTTAATCAACTCCTGATTTCAAATATCTCCTAACAGAGCCAAGCATCGGCCCTGTTCTTATTCTTGTATGATAATTGTGTTGATGATGGCAGTAATAACAGTGGAGGGCATCATTAGTTTTATTAGCGTCATTATTACAAGTGCAAATGACTCCCAACAACCTGTGACTGACTAACAATTTCAATTCACCAGCAACACAAAGATTTGGCTGAGTGGCAATGCGATTTGGTGCTTAATTTTCCATTAACTACATGTAGAGTGGTGCAGAGTATTTAATCTCACGTTGCTTCCATGCCATTTTCAAATTACATTAGAAATGATGTTGACGGTAGTGTATAACGAGCTGCAAAACATTCAGCCTCACAACTCTACGTAACCATTTATGTCCAATCAGGAACACAGGCTTACAGTACTTACAGTACACCACACATTTTCATATTAAAGGATAAAAACTTACCCACTGTTCATAAGCACCAGATAATATGCAGTTCAGTGATCTGTCCTCTAGCATTTTGATCATGAAAATATAAAGCTACTCATTCAATATAAGATGCCACTTTTTAAATGTTTGTGCACATAAATTAATTTCATCCTCGGCTACACAGAAATCTATAACATGTGTGTGTGTCCATGCAATGCATTACAATCAGCTGTTTATTCATTGCATGCACATCCGCTTCTATACCCCCAGGCCATATTCTGGCTACACCCCAAAGCTCTGAGGGGACAACAAGACATCACATAAGTCATTTCACATAAATAAGCACAGCACATACTGGAGAATCAGCCATCTCCGGGCTTATGAATAATAAATAAACAGCCCTTTCTCTAGAGATAGAGGGAGAAAGGGAATGAATAAGGGAAGAAATAAAGCCAGAAACATTCTACTCTTTCTAAAGATGTTATCTAATGTGATGACTTAATGAATTATAACACAAGGAACATCAAATGTAGGCGGTTTGAGATACAGTGTCCATACAAACCTTTTTGTGGAATAAATTAGGTCTACCACACCTCACTGCTTCCCATTCAGTTAAAATGACAGATATGTAAGGAATATACCAAGATGGGGTGTGTTATTGGAAAATATGAAAACAACAGGGTGGTGTGAAGTGTTTTATTCCTGTTATACAACAGCAATTTGCCAATGATTCAGGTTTTTTATTTATTTATTTATTTATTTATTTACATATTTATGAATATGTAAAAATTGTTTATATTTTTTTACATATTAATGAACAACATATCACAGTTTTTATCTGTTTATAGTTAGGTTTAATAGTTTAATATTGTGGAACAAAGTTAGTTCCTATTAGTACTTACAATATAATAGCACTAAACAGTCATTCCCTGACTGGTGTCCCTTTTGTTCTCTCTCTCTTAGTAAAAAGACAAAAGTAAAAAGTAACAAGTAATCAGATTGTTGATCGGTGTTATGAAAAGGTGGGAACACATTTGCTTAGTAAGTTTCCGTGAGAGCTGTTTGTACAGTTTTCAGCATTTGTATGCACATATTAGTGAGCGAGACTAGCTGAGAACGTTGTGCTCGAGTGAACATCCACTATCCAGGGCCCCTCCTCATTTTCATGTGGTTACAAACTGACAATACAATGCAAACTGGCTGACATTTATGGCACCCAGGGGAAAATACAAACATGCACTTCTTTTTAAGGCTCCCAGTTTCAACGCCATTTACAGAGCATACAAACTATATAGGGTCTTAACATATGAAGCTTTATTGTTTATTTATATCACAAGGTAAATATTAGAATGAATAGAAAATAGTTTCTGCATGAATTAGGATGCACTAAAACACAACAGGACATGACATGCAGAAGTGTATTATTCCTCTTATACAATAACAATTTGCATACGATTACATTTTTTAAACTAATTAAAGAATGATACATCATACTTTTATCCATTTATTATTACATTTAATGCTCTGGAACATCCTCACCAGCCTGTCTTTTTCATCTCTTGAAGTTAATACTATACAAAAAAATTGCAGCTTGTTATGTTACTGAGCAATCAGAAAACTGTTACAAAGCTCTGACACTGTAGACTCCTTCCATAAATGTTTAATAAATGTCCCCTTACAAATAACTCAGTGATTTGTTAAATAACAACACATTTTTAAATCCATTGGTTGTTAGCCTTACATTATGTGGTGCATCTGCTAGTCCCTGTGACTTAGCTGTTACTATAGAAAAGATAATGTATTAGATAGAACGAGTGCATTAATACTGTATAAACCTTGCAGCCGGCACTACTGCCAGAGGTGCTGTTATAGAAAATTAATTAACACCTTCTGACCAATCAGATTCGAGTTGATTTTGTTGAGGTTGTGTCAGTTTATATCAGTGCAAGGAAACTTCTCCCCTTATGGCTTAGCTCTACCTGCATGTGCATCACTGGATTTATGCCATACAAAATGTTTATTTTATTTAGATGTGGAAGACATCAGCTCTCAGGACACCCAATGGCAAAATCCATTGCCTAATCTTTTTGGCAGTGTGTGTGAACGCAGTGAGCAGGTGTGCTGTGGGGATTTGATACACTCTACCTATAACATATTCAGGTTATGAAACTATGGAGTGAAAAATCATGATAAAGCTTTTCAAAGTGAAATGAGTGAAGCTACACTGTATCAACAAACAGTATGGAGGCAGGACACGCACACACACGCACACAGACACACACTTATGCTGCGTTCTTGGGCCTTGTAAGTGGTCATTTGCAGGTTGTAATAACGTCATTTCCCACCTCGGCACGTTTGACGTGCAAAGTGGAAAACAAAACATGGATACCTCCACGAAAGTGAAACTTTCACCTCCACAAAAGTTTTGTTTGCTCTTTCAGAGCATGGAAAGCTCATAAAAAGCTACTTTAACTGCACGTTTACAGTGGCTATTGTTACTGTTCTACTATATTGAACTTCAAACATCCGTGCAACATTTTGGGTTGAAATTGCAGTACAACAACAGTGTGTAGCATTAGCAACAAGCCAGCCGATAAGTGAAGTGAAGTAACTTGTGGTCAAGTATGGTGACCATACTCGGAATTTGTGCTCTGCATTTAACCCATCCAAGTGTACACACACAGTAGTGAACAAACACACACACACACACACACACACACACACACACACACACACACACACACACACACCCCCGGAGCAGTGGCCAGCCTTTTTTGCTGCGGTGCCCGGGGAGCAGTTGGGGGTTCAGTGCCTTGCTCAAGGGTCTCACCTCAGTCGTGGTATTGAGGGTGGAAGAGAGCACTGGTCATTCACTTCCCCCATCTACATCCCTGCCAGACATGAGACTCAAACCCACGACCTTCAGGTTCACCTTTGGTTTACAAGTCTGACGCTCTAACCATTAAGCCACAACTGCCCCCCAATAACAGTGATTAGTATGGTCAGGGTAATAGATTTGACCAAAGACTGTGTCTGTATATGAACTGAACTAAAGCCAATACTGCTATAAACTAATATAAATGTAGAAAAGGGATGCTTTACACTGTTCACAGTGTGCGTGGCCACGTTCATTTGATTACGCTCCGTAAACAGGGAAGGAACTGGTAATTGAGAAGAATACACCAAGTTAAAGTGTTGAAAATTCAAGTTGAGGGGTGTTTTTGGTGGTTTTTAACTGTTGTACGTGGGGAATTACAAGTTGCAACTTTGCCATGAATGCAACATTAATCTACCCTAGCCTTGTGTTTCTGAAATCACTCTCTTCTATAGTAATGAGTGCTGCAGGGCTTTAATTCCTTGAGATGGTCCTGCTGATAGTGAAGTAATGAATTCAGCCTGGACATAAAACCTCCTTCATTTAAACTGTTCCAAACCCTGAAATAAAAGACTCAGGTAGTTTGACAAACACACTTAATATACTGTATGTAGTAGGTACCATCTCATCTCATGAATGCACTGTAATGCAGTCATATTAGGATAATGTGCTACTCCTCACACTGCTAATATTCTTCTGAATATCACCTCTGCTACAGGTGAAGCTCTTGTGAACCACTGATTATTATCATGTATGAAAACATACAAGACTCAGAAAAGCATGATACATACATTTATTAATGCAGCCAAAAAAGTCAATGCAGCTATCGGTGCAGAGATTCTTGGCACTATCTGCTTTCAGAAATAATTGCCTATTTACAAAACCAGTGAAGTGTTTCAGCACAAATAGAGTATAAAATGCGAGTCTGATGAGGCCGTGTCAGCCCTGTCAATGCTGCATGGAGCCTCTCAACTCCCACTGCTCGCCTCCTGAACTCCTCCACACCTCCCGCTCGTCTCTCCTTATGAGATTTCCATCATTCTGCCAAAAAAACCCTAATAGGCTACACACAATGCTCTTTAGCTCCCTCTGCTTTCACTGGAGGCCTCCTGAGAATTGGGGAGTTGTGTTACTGAGAATTGGGGAGTTGTGTTACTGTGTTACAATATTAGATAGAAGGAAACCTGGTTTTAATCATCCATGACTGTTGGACTCTTGCTCAAAAAGTGAATAAACAGCACAGTCATAGCAGTAGCCGTATGAAATAAACAGTATACTGTAGTTGCATGACATAGTGTGAATAGTTCCTCAGAAAAGAGGAATGCTCCAAGAGGAATGCTGTCAGTGCTCCAGTCAGTCCACATTTCTGATTTATTCCAGTTCTAAACACAGACCCACATCATTGTGTTAGGAAGTGAGACAATACTAAATTGTGGACTGGAGCAGTGATGTATCCAGGAATTAATTTCAGAGGGGGGTGAAGAGATATGCAGATAAAACCAGCACAACATTTTGTACAATTAAAATAAGTAAAAACAAATAAGTTGCACTCATGTATTTGTGAATGTGTGAATGTCAGACAGTAGTAGAAGTGCTAACAGTGTTCAGAATTTGCCATTTAATAATTAATGCCATTTAATTTACATTTATTTACATTTATGGCATTTGGCAGACACCCTTGTCCAGAGCAACTTACAGAAGTGCTTTGAAATTTCTATCAATAAATACATCCTGATAGTGGTTCACTAGGTCACGGAGTACTAGCAGTCTGTTGGGATGTAATGAAAATTTGCGGTAAAATTTAATGCAAGATATACAGTCAAACAGTCTTGTCATATTAATAACATTAATAGACATCAGAAATAAAAAGCTTTTATGACAGTTCTGTTTACTAAATAATTAAAATCCCCAAGCTCACTGTGTAACTAATTGGCTAATTGCTTCAAAAATCGGAATAATGCATGATCCTGATTGGTTAATCCTGTCAATTAGATTAAATGTGATTAAACAAACTAAGAGATATGTTCGTTTGACATCTGGGGTTGTTAAATATGGAAAAATTGTAATGATGATTTCATTGACCTTATATAAAAGTCATTATAGCACAATCACAGCAATTTATGCCATTTGAACAGTGTGAAAACATTTAAGAGGGGGTTCAAATTCAAAATCAGAAAATGTCTTTATCAGTGTATAAAAATCTAGTGATGGAAGTATGGTGCTCTCTGTATATTGCAGAATATATTTGCAGCTTCCTACATTGAGAGAAAAAGAACTAGGATCCATGTGTGTGATGTTTACAGAAAGGATAATCCAAGGAGTCAGTGAAATGGACAGGCAATGGCTGGTACACAGCAGGAATGTTATGCTGGGTTTGGCAGCTTCAAAGTGTGTGTCAAGAAGGTAGAGGACTTTCAGGTGAAGCTATGTTTCGATGTTTGTGTTGTTTTCCTGTAATGACATCGTGATGACTTAAAGCCTTGTTTAGTAATTGAATGGGTCCAGTTTTGTTTCAAGTATTGTTTCAAGTAGTCAATACTCAGACCATGTACAAGCATATTCAATGCCATAACCCCATTCACTGCCCGTTTTAAAGAAACACTGTTACTCTAGGTTGTAAATAAATGTACTTGATTACATAAATAACCTATAAATAACAATTTAGATGTGATTAAGAGCATCATAAGCTCATATATTACTAATTCAATTCAAGTTAATTTGTATAGCACTTTTACCAATAGACACTGTCGCAAAGCAGCTTTACAAAAATCTTGATGTATATTTAGATGTCTAATGAGTATACCAACGGTAACAGTGGCAAGGGAAAACTGCCTGAGACAGCATGAGGGAGAAAAATTGAGAGGAACCAGACTCAAAAGTGACTCTTCTGGGTGAAACTGATATTGGGGTTATAAATCATTACAGTATACAGGTGTAGATGAGTAATGTTAAACAGTACTAAGTGTACACTGAAACAATGTTAACAATGAGATTATTGTGAACAAGAGCCCTGGGATAAGGTCAGGAGAGTCTGTATGATTTCGAGATGTCTCGTTACAATTAAAACGTGATAAAAATAATTTTTTATTTGACATGCCTCACACTTTGGGTCAAGTCCAAATATAGATACGAAAATGACCACTAAACAGATACAAATCCAGATAAAGATAGTGTCATTGCGTTACACCCCTTGTATAGAGGTAGTTCTCGGCAAACTCAGGCAAAAGGGCAATCTATAGGTGATATCAAGAAAGAAGAAAGGGGATAGAAAAACAATAAGGACTGGCAAGACTTCACAACTACTGAGTAGAAAGCGTATGTACCAGTAAACACACCATAAGTGAAGGAGGGAACTAGACCAGTACTCAGGAGACGGCGACCTCTGCTAGCAAGGAGGTGTAACGTTTGGAGTTGCTGTGGCATAAATATTGAATGGGGTCATGCAGATCCAAAAAAATATCTAAGGTGAATCTCTGGTCGTTACAATGAAATCGTTTTTTTTTTCTTTGTTTAAGGTTCTGTCTAACTGTAGATCAGTATAAAGGAGTAGATCAACTTATCAGCAAGGTTAAAACCCATAATAAATATCAGTGCCCCTTCATTCTTTACTCCAAGTCCTATAAGACATTGGATTACATTTGATTATGTCACATTATGTCTGAGTGTTAAACCTCTACTGTGATTAGTTACTGATTATTTTTCTTTGACTGGCTTTTATTCCAAATTGCCTTTAATTTGGTGTCACGAAAGATCTGAAATGGTAATTGGTTTAGTTCTAGAGGCTTTCACAAGTGTGTCATTGTCTCTCCGAAACATTTATTGGCTTGTTAATCATCATTTACTTCTTTGAGAACAACTTCTCCAGATTGTGTGAGAATTCATTTAGAAGTACTGCTTCAGTAATCATAAAGACTGTCCTATACTCATACTGAAGATCTTTTCAACACAAGCACTGTTTGACTTTACAGCTGCAGAAGAGTAATGATTTATAATCTCATTACCCAGTGCCACCAAGAAGAGGTTTGGCTCTTGAGTCTGGTTCCTCTCAAAGTTTCTTCCTCATGTCATCTCAGGGAGTTTTTCGGTGATGCTGTCAACTATAGTTGCTAATTAGGGATCTAAATCTACATCTGGATTTCTGAAAAGCTGCTTTTTGTCTGTCTGTTTCTGTTCTAATATTGATCTATAACTGTTAGGTATCTGTGATGTTCTGTATTCCTCTTTTTCTTGGTCTTTCACTATCCTCCTCCTTCCTTCTCTCTCTCTCTCTCTCTCTCTCTCTCATTTTCTCTGCTTGTATCTGCCCATCTCTTCTCTTGTATGCAAAGATGTGACAATAGCTGTGGTTAGAGCAGGTGTGTATTTCACAGGTTTGCAGGCACATCTGTCTCTTTTTGTGACATTCTCACTTGAAGCAGTGCTCTGATTCTCCTGGGTGACAGTCGAGCCAACAGGCTGTAAATTTGCCACCATGCTGTTCGCTCCTGAGCAGGGAAATATTTCCCCCTGGATAGTTCTGGACAATGCGGGAAAATTAATATGAGACCCAAACCAATATTTGACTTCCTGCAACCGCATGCAATACATCATACTTTGTCTGCTTTTCTGTGTAACAGAAATCAATTCCAACAAATATTTCCCCAGATACATTACAATATCCAGCACTAATGCATTTCCATGCAGTTGGTGCTTGTACAATGTGTTTTAATCATGTTTATGCCCTGAACAAAGTGAATTAATTAACATATGGACATATGTTATCCTTTTTTCATTTTTGACAGTAACATCAAGAATTGTATAACGCTGTATTCAACATAACCTCATGTAATGTGATACATCAGAACATTAATAGGACATTGTAAACTCTAATTGGCTGTAGCGACACCAAACCCAAGAGATTCTAAAAACATGTAAATGTTTCGGCGATATATCACTGACAAAAAGATGGTGGATTAAATATGATCTATATCCAGTACAGGACAATGAACCAATAATTTTTAGTAGCAAAACTATAGACAACCCGGCACAATAATGACCCTTATTTATCAATGTTACATAGACAAGAGTGCAGATTTGAGCTCACTGAATGATGTATGAACGGTTCTGTATCTAATTCATGAAACTATAACATGACATCGAAGCAAGTGGTGATTTGAACTCAAATGATTCAGCTTCAGGTGAATGGATGCACGCTCCCTCCTACTAGTCCCTTATTTACATGTCATATACATATGATGCACCACCATATACAGTACATACATCTAATTTACATGAAACAAGCCCTAATTTATGCAGATTCTTATAGGGAAAGCATTCAGGCAGGCCATCAAGATCCAAGGAAGATTAGAGGAAAGAAGTAAATAGAAGAGGGGGAAAGTTTCATGCTCTTTTTAAATAAAGCCACTGAAGGTCAAAATCAGGTAGAAAACATAACTGCTTTCCAATATTACCTCACCATTTTGTTAATTTTAGAACTCAAACAGGTCAGATTAGGCTGAAGTAAAATGTATTTAAAAATGTATTTACAAATATACACTTACTGTCCACCTGTACACCTGACCATTCAAGCAATTATCCAATCATCCATTTGCATAAAATCATGCAGATACAGGTCAAGAGCTTCAGTTAATATTCACATCAAACATCAGAATGGGGAAAAAAATTATCTCAGTGACTATGAGCATGGCATGGTTGTTGGTGCCAATTAGGCAGAAATTGCTGATCACCTGGGATTTTAATGCACAGCAGAGTTTAAACAAAATGGTGCAAAAAAAAAACTCCAAAAAAAATCTAGTGAGCAGCAGTTCTGTGGGTAGAAATTCCTCGTTAATGAAAGAGGTCAGAGGAGAATGGCCAGATACTTTTTAGCTGACAAGAAGGCTGTCTTGAATAATCACTCTTTACAACCATGGCTAGCAGAAAAGTATCTCAGAAAGCACAACACATCGAACCTTGAGGCAGATGGGCTACAACAGAAGAAGATCACATTGTTTTCTACTCCTGTTGCCAAGAAAGGAATCTGAGACTACAGTGAGCACAAGGTAGCTAACTGAAACAGGACAGTTGAAGATAAAGACCAGGCGACAGTTTTCCATGTGTGTGTAGTGTCCTGTGATGTACTCGTGGCCCATCTGGGGTGTATTCCCTCCTCACACCCAGTGTTTCCTTGTTAGGCTCTGGATCCACCTCTGGTGTCCCTGCCTAGGATAAAGTAGTTACTGAAGATGAATGATAATATATATAAAATAGAACTTTGCTTGCACAGCTGATGAAAGACTTTTTTTTCTGAGAAGCTCTATTTCTCTGGAAACTTTGCGCACTACAAAGTAACAAAGTAATGTGCTTTGTGCTCCTGGATACAAATTCTCTGACAAACACTTTATCATATTCAACAGAAATATAATTTGAAATGATTTTCTTTCACCTTGACCTGTCTGAGCTGTCTAATTCAGTGTAATGAAATCTCACTACTGTTTCTTACTCAGCTTTTCATTTGTTTGATTTCTAATCATTCTCTGGTTATTACCCTTCAGACTTAAACTTGCTGCAGATTCCGTGTGTGTGTGTGTGTGTGTGTGTGTGTGTGTGTGTGTGTGTGGAGTTAGACGATGGAGGATACTGCTCTGGGGGAAGATGACAGGTAATTGGCAATCAAACTGTCTAGATGAAAGAAGCTGCAGTATGAGAGAATGTAGAACATCAGTAAGATTTAAATCTATGACATGTCAGTCTAAATAATGAGAGAAGCAGGAATGTTTTGTTTGTGTACGTATGTGAGAAGGAAAGACTGTGAGGTCTAACACATGTCTGACAAACAGCTTATTGATGGACTAATTGCTCTATTCGGTGTGATTTTGAGTGACTATTTAGTCAGTTTTCTTTTTAATAACTCATCACCCCTAATAACAGTCTCAGCTGCATCTCCATCTCCAGCGCACCGTAAAAACAGATGTTGGTGTTTTTCCTTTACACTGTTGAGGTTAGAAAATCTGTTCTTTTTGTAAGAAAGCAACACAAATACCAGTAGAACCTTCAGTTCAAAGCTGTCAGTGATGCTTGTCTTATTATCATTCCTGGAGGGGCTATTTTTTGGTGTGTTCACTTTTTTTGTACTTTTCACTCTTCTCCAGGAATAGCAGAAGGATTGCTTTTGGCAGAGTGTCTCACACTGTGGATGATCATTTTGGCTCAGCTGCCTCTCAGTGTGTGAAGCTTCATAAATTAATAAAAGTGAATGGCTTCACCTTGCTCAATCAGCACCAAACTTCTCCTAAAGAGATTCCTTATTAGATGAAGCAGCACTGAATACAGCCAACCACTGATGCAAACTGGCCAATGATGGAAAAACACATTAGAAACACCAATATGTTTTGAATTTTTTTTTATCTCAAAAGTTGCTTGTTACTGGCATTTTGACTTTTTTTTTTTTTTTTTTTAAATCACTGGGTGCAAGGTGGGAAAACACCCTGGATGGGATGTCAGTCTATTGCATGGCACCATGCACACACACAGTCACACACTCATACACATTTGGGTCAAATCTAGGGTAAAGGTCTCAAACTTGAGATAAAGTCAGGACACTTGTAGTATGTATAGTGCCATACATTGAGCTAGGGCTAAACCAGTGATATCGTGAAGGTCTGTTTGGATTTTTTAAGCCATTCACAAACAAACAAACAAACAAACAAAGTCTTTGTGCTGTTTTCCAGTACACAGAATGGCATGGCATCAAATCTATTGCTGGACATTTTTCTGTATTTGAAGGAATCATCAAATCCAAGATAATGCAAAAAACAACCACAACAAAAGAGATTGTATGACACAAAATATTTGTGCTGCATACCCCAAAAAAAGCACCAAAAAAGCCTTAAATAAACCTGCGATATCCTTCTCATAAACACAAAATCTGATATAATATGATACAAAATGATGGTGTCTTAATATGATACAATTTATTAGGCTTCCATATATTTTCCTTTAACCCCTGTAGTCTCTCCTGGTTTGAGATAAAGAGGAAGTGTTTATTCCACTTCATATAATTTAAAGTGTATTTTATTATGTATAGCCTACTCTATTATGCAGTCCGTTGAATGTATTGTTCGATATACAGAAGTATCAAATCAAGATCCTTGTATTGAATGATATGCAGTAATGTTACACCCCTAGTTTGCTGTGTCTAGTCAGCTACACTTATATAAAAACTGTAAAAATGACTGAAGACGACATAGTTGATATTAATTCAACAGTGTTAGTTCAACACTAAGCTAAATAAAATCGAATCAAGAGAATTTTGCTGGGAGCTGTCTACAGCAAGGTAATCAATCTGCACCTATAAAACACTCATTAGAGTAATGTATTAGTGCTGTCTGGTGCTACAGCTGCTTTGCTGGGAAAGTCACTGGGTTGCCAGATTGGATAGGATCTCTCTCGACTTGGCTGTTATTCACAATTCACTGATTTGAATTTGTTTATGTGACATGAACAATTTTCATTCGTTTTATTCACCACCCAGTGAGCCACACATCCACAGATAAGCCTGTGGAAATTTAACTGCTGCTTTGAATGCAGAAAGGTCTTGTCAGAAATATTGCCAAGGTGAGTGAATCTCACCACAATATCGTATTTCCAACTTGGAAACTCATATTTTCGCATGAGTATTATTTAAGTGGTAATTTTGCATGGTAATATCACTTGTAATCATTGATGATACAAAAATAAATGAAACCAAAAGAAGTTTTCTCACTCCATCCATTTTGTTTCTTACAACGTCCATTTTTTCTGACCTAAACTACTTGAATCGTAATCACAACCTCAGACCTCATATGCCCTAACTTCCTAGGAGGACTTGGAGATAGCAACAGACCAAGGTGTTTGAAAAAATAAAATAAAATAAACAAATCTTGTTGACCAAGATTTGAAAATCACGTTTTAAGTATTATTAATAAAGATGAATGTGCAAGGGGGGGTTTTTCCTTTAAGGAGCGCATGGTAGCTTGGTGGTTAGCATGTTTACCTCGCACCTCTGGGGTTGGTGGTCTGAGCCCTGCCTCTGCCCCGTGTGCGTGGAGTTTGCAAGTTCTCCCCGTGCTTCGGGGGTTTCCTACGGGTGCTCTGGTTTTCTCCCCAGTCCAAAGACATGTGTTGTAGGCTGATTGGCATCTCTGAATTGTCTGTAGTGTATGCGCAGTTGTGCCCTGTGATGGGTTGGCACCCTTCGGTACGGTACAGAAGCGGTACAGAAAATGGGTGGATTTTTCCTTTAACCCTTAGCTTCTCAGTTATATCCTGTGTCATTTATTCAGCCAAATGAATAAATTGTAAAGAAAATGTGCACTTATATCTTATTACAATGGATTTGAAAACAAAAATGTTTGTATATTGGATCATAAATTGGAGTTAGAGGCATGTTTCGAGCTTTTGTTTGGCAACTGGGTTGATTTTCACCTGCAGACTTGGCAACCATGACTCCAATCTGGCAACCCTGTGCTGCCTCTCGTTTGTAAAGCGGCGCTTTAGCTTAGCAGAGACACATTACAGAGACGCTGAGTGAGATGTGAGACACACATTTTTAATGATTACACATGTTCTCTGATGGACGCTACAGGATTAATACGAACTCCAACACTGCTGTGGATACATATTTATCCCAGAATACCGACATTTCTGTCTCTTTTTTAACCTATTTGTTTTTCTCATCACGTTAACGGACAGAGAAGTTTCCTCAGGAAGATTGGTGTGAGGAGAAGCGGCTCGCGCATCACTCGCAAACATAACCGTTGTTGTTGTTTTCTTTTCTTTTCCCTCTCCGACATTTTCGAGGACATTTCTTGTCAAAGAACACATTTCGGACATTTTTCTTCTGATTTTTATGAGTAAGAAGTCATTTTAAGTGTGTTTTTCCTTTTCAAATGAGTGTGTCAGATCTGCAGCAGGTTCAGTAGCTCTGAGGTGGACCTGTGTGTGTGTGCTGCTGAAGTAGTTCACATCTCCTACAGAGAAACTAAAACTGTGTGTTAATGGAGGGATTAAACAAAGCAGGATATATTTACAGTCCATGAGGACAAATCTCGGATTTTTACAGGTTGTTGTCGGAGAATATTGGTGAAGGAGCTCTGCGAAAATCATGAACAGCGTGACGGAGCTTGAAGACGGACCTCAGCACAAGGCTCAGGTAGACAGCGCGAAATGAGACACAGCCATTTTACACACTCTGTCTCAATTAAACAGCATCATACCCCTCAAGGGATGATTAGTTTAGTTGTCTGAAATATTCTTGCTTACACCTCATATGTATGGATTATCAGGGATGTTACAAACTTCCAGCATAGCCATGAGTGCGTCTTCCATTCTACAGTTATTATCAATATCAATGTGAAAAAGTATGAAATGATTTTTTTTTTAAATCATAAAAAGAAAGCTTTACACAGGTGAGATGTTGCATATGAGTGCTGGATGCTCTGCTCTGTGCATTCACAGCACATCATGAAATTCACTGTCCTCTATTTCTCTGGTCACTCTCAGAAATAAGAGTACTACACTGTACCTTTCCTTTTCTCTGGGGTGGTACCCTTATGGTTTGTACCTTTAGTGTGTATCTCTTACATGGCTTTTAAAAAAGGAATGTAATTACCTTTTATTGTCAAAAATATGCCCCATAGGCCAGGACCAGCCAGCTAGAGGTCCTAATCCGGTCCAGCGAATGAATTTCGAATCCGTTTTCGAAATGAAAAACTGTGTCTGAATTAGAAAAAAGAGCTAGTCTCTGTTCTTTCAATTCAATATTAAAAATACACAAAAGGGACTATTTTGTGTATTTTCAGGACATAAAATCTCAATTAAGGCCAGCATACATTCTCAGAAATAAAGGTAGCAAACCCCACTGTTCCTTGTCACTGGGGTAGTACCATCACAGGTACAATGTTTTGTTTTGTGAATACTTATGCGAGGCACTGTATGAGTCTGTCTGTCTATCTGTCTATCTATCTATCTATCTATCTATCTATCTATCTGTCTATCTATCTGTCTATCTATGTTCCTCTCTCTCTTTCTCTCTCTCTCTCTCTCTCTCTCTCAATCTATCGATCTATCTCTTGAAGGTTTTTAATCCGTTTGTTCATTCAGAATGTAACTTTCAGATAGATGTCGATAAATGAACACTAGAGCTGTGCCATATCGTATCGTCCATGATATACCGGTACAGTTCCTCCCCATGATAAGAATTTATCATCCTGCGATATTGACGATATAGTTGATGGCATGTTTACGCCACAGCATGGGCATCTTACACGTAGAATGAAATCAAGCATGGTGGAAGGCAGAGTTCCAGCCCTAGACGAGGAAGAAGAATTAATCCCCAAAAAAGGAGCATCCTCCATAATATAGAAGTGGCTCGGATACAGAAGATCAGATGTGAATCAGACGTATGTCGAGACTATGCTGGTGTGACTTGTGGCCAAAAAGATAGTGATGAATGTTACTATTTTCATATCGTCATTTATATTGTTACTGCAAAATAATACCATGAAATATCGTGATATAGATTCAAATAATATCGTAATATCAACCGCCTCTGATGAACACACTTTTTATGTCACTGGACAGTAGACTAAGTGTAATGTGGCTTATTCTCTAAAATGTGTTTGAGGGAACTTGAGGGTACCACCCCAGTGACAAGAAATAATACAGTTTAGTACCTTTTTTTCTGTGAGTCCACCGTGACAAACATTCACCCCGAGAAGGAAGTGAGGGATGATGTTTCATTGCCAAGTGTGAAAGACTTGCAAGGACGTCCGATTAGTTCACCCAAGAATGATGGAACTTCAAACTGCGTAAAAGACAAACTCCCCCAGTACTGTTTTAACACCTGCCGAGTCTGTGTCCAGCTGCTTGCAAATGTAAACACTAAGACTTAATTCAAATTTATACCACAGCACTGTTTAATACTTGATTCTGATTGGTTGACAGAGGTGTGCACTTATTTTTCTCTTAATGTACAGCTAAAGTACTTCCAGGCAGGTCTTGACCACATTACAGTTTCATATCACTTCGCCAAGTTAACAGAAATAATAGAAAAGTTAGCCTACTGTCCACAAGCACACAGATCTAACAACAAACAAAATGACAGACAATTTCAATTTTCCAGAAATAACTTTCAGTATTTATGGAGAGCATGAAAATTTCAACAGTTGGGTGACAGCTGTATTGGACAGTCCAGATGAAAAATGATACAAAAGAAAACAAACATCAAAGGCAGTTAGCAACAGCAAACGACATAAAACAATCAGCGATGAACAGCTAGACAGGCTCGAGGGTGAAAAACATGACGAAAACACCAAAAACCCCCCAAAAAAACAACAGCTTGGGCAGTAAATGTGTTTAACGATTGGCTTAAAGCCAAAAATAATTCTATGGAAGAAGTAGAGAGAGAGAGAGGGGACAAACGCTTTAAATACCCAGCTGCGAGCTTTCTATGCCACTGTCAGAACCGTAGCTCTTGTGCTCTCTCTTTCTTTTTGCTTGCTTTCTCTCTCTCCCTCTCTCTCTTTCTCTTCAATAACTGCATATCAATGGCTCAAGCCCCCGTTAGTAGTTCTAAAATGACGTTTAAATTAATTCTAGACACAAGAGCGTTTTAAGGACAAAAACCTGACAAGTATCATGAAATAAAACAGCTGAACAATGTCTTCTGGTGTAGTAACTGTGTTATAAGTGGAATAATTGACTCCGGTCCATTGAATTATTAGAAAGATAACGCGCACCTCAGGTGTAATGGCATTCCACCTCGATTGTGCATTATTTTTCTAATAATTCAGCAGTCCGAAGTCAGTGATTCCTTACACACACTGTGAGAGTTAATTCAAATGTGAACTGTGGGTGGTAAGTCAGTGGCGAATATGTTATTCAACACTGCATTAAATCAACAATGCAAATGTGAATTCACCACTGTAGGACGTAATTGAGCAAGGTGCAAACTGTGTGGTGCAAACTGTGTATCTTTTGGTAAAGATAATAAAACAGTTTTAACAGGTGGGAAACCAGAGTGTTACCAAATATTTAAAACCATGCATTAACTTACATTAATTACTTGTGCAAACATATAAAATGAAAATAAAATCAACAGTAATACATTTCCACTATTTTATACTTTATAATGTTTTTTATAATTAGAATATAATAATAATATAATAAAATCACAAAAACAATTTTTACTTTGTGTAACTTTTTTTTTCTTAACATTGTTTTAAAAATCTGTGCAGTATGGCTAGTTAATCAACAGCCAGTTATATATTTACTTTGAGGCGTTTACATCCCAGGGATTACACTTGTGACAGTATATACATTTGCACCTCCTGGGAGAATGATATAAATGTGTTATTAAGAGCAGTCTTAATAACCTCAGTAATAGACTCATTAAAGATTTTTCTACCAAATATGATTGTTTTGTCTCGATCTGATCTCCCAGATATGTTCTTTCTCAGGTACTGCAGATTCTGATTGGTCAGACAGTGTTGATTAATTTTCTATAACAGCAGCTGTGACAGTATGGGAAATTACAGATTCCTATGATGCACCTGGTTTGATACGTTATAATTTCTAATGTATAGTAACAACTTATACACAGACCTGTATGTTGGATGCTCTGCATGAACGGATTGAATGAGAAACTTGAGGAGATGTTTATGTAACATTTTTGGAAGGAGTCTCTAGTGTCAGCAGGAGTAACTGTAGTGGAGTAGTGTTAGAAGTAAAGCTGTTCCTGTACGATTTCCAACACGGGAAAGTCTTTTGGATGTAGAGGGCTTTGCACTTTGTGGTTTATTGGGAACAAGACAAGCTGCAGTGTTTGTCTTATTAAAAAGAGAGGATGCTGAGTGAACAACTGTTAGCTGGATATAAAATAAGTGATAACAAGAACTAGCTTGTTTAGAGAACGTTGCAAAACATTAAAGAAAAGATAGGAAAGTATGACATCCTTCTTTAATAAATAAAATTGAAGAGGACGAAAAAGGGAATAAAACACATTGGGACATGCTGTTATAGGAAAATAGTAAACCTCAGGGTGGTAACAATACCTCCACTGTGTGTTGGTCTGGATCACACTACCTTGATGTTGATTAGCATGCCCCAAGTGTTTTATTCCTTACATATAGCCAAGCCTTTCAAACTAAATTTCACACACAGTTGTAAGTAGTGAGATTACATGGGTTAATTCGACATAATAGATATTTTTATGGCAAAATACACACACATTAGATCTGAGGATGAGGCTGTTTTCAGATAATAAAGTGGAGCTTAGATAAGAGAATTTTAAAGCTTTCCTGTTTCTGCATTGATGCTTGTTTGTCTCTTAATGGCAGTTTAATTAAAAATTATTCTACTGTTATTTACTGTTTCACACTCGCTGTAATCTGCTGTGAGGATCTGGGTGGATTTTCATCACTCTGGATTGCATGAGGCATAATTTTGCATTACTGTGACATCTTTATAAGCTACTGTATGTCATTACACCACTGGGTGTCATGTCGGTATCGATGGTCAGTGGCTTTTGTTAAATTGCTGTCATTAACTCACCTGTCTTACTTCTTCCAAGTGCTTTTGTCATGTGACACACACGCGCACACACAGAGCTTTGCACCTGCTCATCTCGCATTCTGCTCCTGTTTTACACAGCATACGTTATTTCAGGGCTTGCTAATTAATCAGTGTGAATTCATCTGGTTGCCTGGTGTTTATTAATAAAATCCTGCTCTTCAGGAGAGTAAGGGGCATTTGCGGGATGAGCAAACTCAGCTGCAGAGTAAAACACTATGGCTCAGTGTTTGATTGATGCATTCTGTAATCCTGTCTTCTGCACATAGTGTCATGATTTTCCAGTTGGGTATGATGGGAAGAAACAGCTGGCTCCTGGTCAGTGAGATATGTACCTGTTAAAAAGGGGTAAAAATAGGGGTGGTCCAGAGACATTTATAGAAAGGATCTTCCTCACTGCAGGAAGGTTTTTACTTGCTGTGGCTTGTTAAAGGTAAGTTAAACTATTATAAGTGTAAGGATGAAACATTAGACATAAACCCATCTTCTGCTTGATTCAAATGCCTTCCATTCCAATACAGTCAGATGATAAATTGATTAAATTTTCAGGTCTGTAGATGTGTCACCTGAAACACTACCACTCCTGGGTGACATGTTTCCTCCAGAGTGTTAGAAAGGATTCTGTTATTTTCTTTATTTTACTATTTTGCTTAAAATGTACTGGCAATTAGTATTCAAATACTGACCTTTTAGTTTTATGAAATACAAAGTGACTCTCAGATATGGAGGACGCAAGTGAACTCAAATAATATAAATAATAAATGCATAAATATATTGTGCAAAGTGGTAATAAACAATCAGTATAAACGAAATGTCACCAAATGTAACATGAATTTGCATTTTGTTGTATTTCCTTTGCACCTTTATTTGTCTGTTTGTTTGTTTGGATATTTATTTATTTATTTCCATCTATCCATCCATTATGCAGTAGCTGGCAATATTCAAAGTAAAACTGGAGCACTTTTTTGCCCATAAAAAAAACTCAAGAGCACTGATTGGCCTGAGACACTCATCTCTAATGGCTGCAGTCTCGGACAATCAGAGATTTGAATGTTCAAGCATTGCTGCAATCAGTGCAATGCAATTCATATTCAATTTATTTTCTGGGGTCAGTTATACCTTTCACTAACATACATTTAGTTTGCAAGGGTAAGCATTTTTCTAGTTAATTCTTGCTGGTTAATTCCTTCTGTGTTGTAAGCATTTTTATGGTTAATTTTTGCTGTGATGCAGTGTACTTCCAGAGCAACCATCAATGATAAATACAAAAACAGAGCCTGCTACAGCCCTCAGTCCACTCTGCATTCGATGAAAGTTTATTTCCTGTTGTATGTAGTCTCTTAATATAAGTAAGAAATTCATAAAATTCATCCTGCATTTTATTCTTTGCACTTATTTTTATCATTGCTTATTATTTGCGGCTTTAGACAACAGAGTGAAATTTGCATACAGAAATATTCTGTTTCATCAAAAAAAAGCTTTGGCAGAAGACATTGGAGACAATTGCCATCTGCTTTCTGTACATCAGGTCTCTCTACTGCAAGCATTTTAGTCAGTTCAATCTCCAGATTGGCAGACAAAAGAAACACTGAAGGCTTTTTTTCTTTTTCTTTAAACCAAGTATATATTTACATTGAATTCCCAGCACAAATGACTGAAAGCGCTTCATAAGCTGTATTCAGGCAGACTTCAAGACAATCGGCAAATCCAATTAAAGACTTTTCACTGCATGAGTCCCCCGCTGTGCAATAATAATAATAATAAGCATGTTTGCTTTGCTGGGTATCATGAAGCATGGGTATGTTCTGAAATGTCTGCAAGGTCCTACAGGAGCATGGATACTTATGCACTTTGGCCATAAATTCACCCTGAAATGGTCTTGGCCTGTAGTTCCAATAACGACACGAATGAGTTGTTCATGATAGACCCTGCCGTTTTGTTCTGCTCTCCACAAGCACAGCAGCTCAAATGTATAATGGATCTGAGAAGCAAAGAACTGGTTTGCCTCAGAACAGGAATGTCAGAAAGTGAGTCACAGATAAGCTAAGAGAAAATGCTCTCATACTACTTTCTTACAATATGTGTTGTATTAAGCAGGATGAGCTGTGGCAACTTGCTTCAGTCTGTTATGTAGATGAATCAAATCAATGACGGAAAGACTGAGGCTTGCCAACATATTTCTTGGCTCATCTCCTATCAGTATTAGGCATACCATCTGCTTTTATGCGAATTTAGAGTTTGCGCATGAGAGAACCTTCATGAAATCATCAGGAAATTAAAACAAATTTTGTTAACCCTTTTTTTGAGGTGAAAAAAAATGTGATGTCCAAAAGTGCAGAACACCATACTAGATAGTATGTCAGAATATTACTGTTTTCAGAATCTTCACACTTGGTTGTTTCATGCTTATTGAGTTTCAGGATTATATCTGGATGGAGGTAATTCACATAAAAATAAAAGTACAAATGCAAGACATATTTAAACCTCTTTGTTCCCACCACTTCGACACATTTTACCAAGTGTAAAGGCATTTGGACTAAGATCCCATGTGACTCAAGAAAAAAGTCAGGGGAGTGGCAGTTTTTACTATTACATTTGTGTAGGAGTGGAGAGTCAGATATTAATCTTGTGGAAAGACCACATTCATTAACATTAGAGCATATCTTGTTTTGTCCCGGGAATATTTGCACTTACTGATGGAAGGAAAAATTCTTTTGTCAAGTTTTTAGAAATTCACGGTGAAACTTTTGCCAGGAAAAATATTTAGTGCCTGCAGGATATTCTGGCCCCACTATGGCTAAGAATGATGTGTCTCAGCTCAACCCTAACCAAGGCCTGTGTGTATAATTAAGTCTTTGGTTTTGGTTTTAGCTGACGGATTGTGGATGAGCGTGAAATCTCACAGAGTCTCCAGCTTATGGATGGCTTTTGCTCCACTGTTGCTGTGCATGTTAAATATCCATTATAGCAGTGTGAAGGAATAAAGGAAAGACAAATCTGACTCATGCTGAACAAAGACAGAACTCACAGGAGAATGAATGCAGGGCATGAGCAGCTCTCTTTTCTTCTTAGAAGGCAGGTTGCTGGTCCAACAAACCTTTAAGAAGTTGTGAACACCACAAGGTTCCACCTGTTTGAAAACCCAACTCTTATGTATACATAACAGGGATCCTCTGTGGTTCTTTGAATGGTTAAGGGTTCTAACTTCTAAACTGATGCTGTCCTTAAGTCCTGGTTTTCATTTCCAAACCAGCAGCATTTAGGTTTTTTTGCCCTATTATATCTCTTTTGCGATAGAAAGCTGTGAAATGACTGTGAGATTGGGGACAGAAACACAGGTTAATTTGTTTATAGACTGTACACATCAAAAATAAATTTAATTCTAAAGTATCTGGCACATGTCCTACAACTTTAATATCCTACAGCTCCAGCCTGGTCCTCTCCTCACGTCCTGTACATCCTTGCACATCCTTGGCAAATCTACCCCACATAATGATGGAAAGGTGCACCAAAACAACCCACTTACTGGGGTTAAACAGAAAACAGGCTTCAGACCCTGGACTGTAAAAAGACTAAACCAAAGAGGCAGAGCTGCCCGGGACAGTCCTTCCAAACCAGTGCCTTGCCCCAACTCATAAAGGTCTGTATGGCAACATACAGTGCTGTGGCAACGAATAGCTCTAGATTTCACTGTAGCCATGGTTGGCACTGTAGAGGGTCTGTCCACAAGCCCAGTGAATGCAAGATTTTGTATTTGTGTTCATTTACCTGGTACTTAATATGCTATCTTATGAGGCGTGACTATTACAGCAACGGCCCATTTGTGCAATTACCATTTCATCCCACTGTCAGGCTTAGAATACGAGAAGCATTGGAAAGGGTAATAATATCTCAAGCTTTGTTCCTGTAGTCTAGTGGCTTGATAAAACTGATTATTGAACTCATCTATATAAGGCTTAGGGGAACAATTATAAACAGCTATGACACATCTTATCTTCTTCTCCTATTAAACTACCCAAATCTAGAGCTTTCTCCAGTCGTGATGTGCCTTGTCCTCTTGGTTTAGGTTATGTGACCTCTTCATCCTCTGTTTGTGTTTACATTTTATGCCAAATGTCTTACATGTCAATAAAGGTTCCTGGTAGGCTTTAAAGGCAGAAAAGCATTAGCAGTACTGCCACAGCAATGGGGGTCATTCCCTGGTGGCAAAATGCAGAGGAAGTACAAAAGGCTAACATTCAAGGATTTGTAGGAAAATCTCACAGGAGATGAAAGTGGAGCATAGATTGAGATACTAATAGGGGAAAGGAAATAAGTTAGTCACAGACAGCCTGTCTTGTACTTTAGAATACTTCTGTAGTCTGACAGCTGCCATTTGGGACCATAGACACCAAGATGAAAAACAGGTACAGGGCTTGAATTTCGGCGCGGGATTGCGGATAATTTAAACCATTCCCGCAAGTTTAACTTTTACAATGCGAGAAATGTATTTGCTTCATCTCAGATCAAATTATGAAATACATCAACAGACGCGGAAAAATAAATCACCGGTTCAAACAGTCTGTGTTTATTTTAGAATTGAATTCCACAAACAGCGCTGCACCGGCCATCGCTGACTGGCGTTGGGCCCTGCAGCGCATCGGCGTGCTCTCCGCGGCCTGCGGCGCACTGATCTTATTCACACAAAGGTTGTGTGACGCGCTCTAATATTCTGAGTCATAATGAGCTGCTTGTGAAGATAGTATCAGCCTCCAAATTATATTATTTTAATCCCGAAATTCAAACATTAAATGCTCTTTTGTTCTTTATAGAGTGTGAGTGGATAGAGCGCGCCTGCCGACTCAACACAGCAGCAACGAAGCGCGAGTAAATCATCATCTCCCTGTCTTAAATTGTGCGTTTTATCGAAAGTTAACATGAAAGAACATAAGACAGTGTGTAAAAATAGTCTCCTGCTTACTGATATTCATCATCTCTAGACATAAACAAATGAAGATTATTAATTTAGCCCGATGTGTCAAAATTTATTCTCCCCCCATAATCTTTAAATCCCCCCATGTGACCCATGTAAGGGGGGAATTCCCCCCTAGTTTAAAAAATGAAATTCAGGCCCTGCAGGTGGGGACAAACCTATTAATGCCTGCATTCTACAGCTGTAACAAGTTGTCCAATCATTGTGGTAGGTGTTTCAAAACAAACACTATTCAGGGATTCTGATGGTAGACTACTTGATGATTTACCATGGCCTCTCTCTTGACATGGTGAAATGATTGTGCTGCAGTTCAATACTTTATAACTGGATATAATATTCCATGAAAGACAAAAGTTAATGATTTTGGCTAATGGACTTCTACCAGTGGGATTTCTACTACTTCTAATACTGAGATTTGTTATTGTGATCAAGAGTTTAATGTATGGGAATTTAAGTCATTGTCTAATAGATATGGCTTATAGGTTTAAAATATGTATGGAATAAAACATGACAGGGTGTGCTGTTATAGGAAAAGAATCAACAACTAGCCTGGAGTTGATTATTTATACATAATAAAAGTGATTTATTCTTCCTATACCACAGCAGTTTGCAAACAATGACAATTAGAATAACACATCATACTTTTGTTATCCATTTATAGTTACAATGTTCACAAAACAATCCTATTATTACTCACATCTGAACAGTCATTCCCCTTACCAGCTTCTCTAAAGTTGATAAGACAAAAAAAAAAACATCTTGTCATGTTAGCAAGAAACCACAAAGTGCCAACTCCTCTGTCCTGAAGACTTTCTTGTATCGGAAAACCTAAAGTTACAGCATTAGCTTTACTTCTGATTGTTACAAAGTGCTGACACTGGAAAGTAACTTGTTTCCAGCGAAATGCAACTAAACATTCTAAATAAAATAGAATAAGTGATTCAGCGTTGTATTATTGTTATTGGGTGGAAAACTAGAAATAGCTCAGCGGGGTGGTACAGCTCCTTGATAAAGCTCATTAAATGAAGCAGCCACTTACATTCATTTCAGCAGAGAAGTTAAATATTTTTTATGGATTATTGCAATTGTATTTTGTGTAATGGATTAGTTCAACAGCAGATGTTATTACGATATCTCTGTCTCCGTGTGCGTGTGTGTGTGTGTGTACCTGGAAGCCTCTTATTGTGACTCTGGAGAAGAGCAGTGAGTGTAAATAAAATGGATGACCCCGATAACTCAACACACTCTCTGATGTCCCAGATGATAAAATTCTTCCATTTGCTTTTTCTTTAAACCGCTGTCTGGCTGAGCGTTTATTCTTCAGACCTTAAACACTTCAGCGTGATCCCTTGGTATTGCACTGTGGAAATTCAGCGGAACAGTGAGTGGGTGCTGCTGTGCCATGCGCCCTGCTCTGGGACTCGTAAACAAGTTTATGAGGCTTCTTATTGAGGAAGAGCCGCCTCCTTACTTCTAAAAATTGAAAATGCATCTCAGTTTTATTGTAAAATGAGGTGAGGCTCTGAGGTGTTTGGATGATTTGAGACTTTTGGTATTTTACCCATTACACTTGGCCTTCACATGTTTGTTTTCTTTAAACTGAACTTCGAAAGCAGTAAAAGGGAACATGCATTCACCATATCTACAAGGTAATAGTTACACAAGCTAGTAATTGCGGCTCGATTTCTGCTTTTGAGTCTGGTCTCACATTATTTTCTGCTTTTGAGCCTGGTCCTTGCCTTGCATCAATGTATAGTATAAGCTGGATACTGTATACTTTTACCCAAGAACTGCTGATGTAATCATACAGACCTCATGAATCATGAAGCTCATCCAAGGATGCCTTCACGATATGATCATACTTAACATTCTTCAATACACTTAGTACTGTTTGTCTTTGCTATTCTGCATGTGCATACTGTAATGATTAGTAATCCCAATGGATTTCTGTAAAACTACTTTGTGACAATGACCAAAAACATGTTGGTACGTGGATTGACAGTCTAAATTGTGTGTGTGTGTTTGTATGTGATGCTATCCAGGGTGCCTTACGCCCAGTGTAACTGAGATATGAAAAAACACTTCATTGCACCAGTAGGCATCAGTACCTATGTTTCTTTATGTATCATACACTGCCCTTGTGCCACAAGTCTCCTATGTGATTCTACTATGGTTCACTTGCAAGGTTCTAATAATAAAAAGTCAAGCTGCTTATAACATAAAGCCAAGGGTTTGATTCCAAGGGTTTGATTCCTTTTTTTCTTTTGTGAGCAGTGGTGATTCAGGGCTGATACTCTGCCAACATGTTGTATGTATCTGTGGACTATTTGGCAGTGTCACATGCACCAAAACAGAATGTACAGAAAATGAGTGATAGAAGTGCTGATAAAGTTTTGTGTGCCACTGAAAAAGACTAAATGAATAGAAGAAGTCAAATACTGGATACAAACACTGCACACTGAATATGTTCACATTGAAATGATTATGTGCTTTGTGCTCATGTGTTGGTCGGTGTTGTATGTTAGTTATTATCGTGAGAATTTGCTGGTTGTTTAGCATGCCATGGGGGACATCCTGGGAGCAGAGGGTCTGCAGGCTGAAACACCTTGTTGATGAGAGAGATCAGAAGAAAATGACCAAATGTCTGAGCTGACAGGAAGTCTATAGTAACTTAAATAAGAACTCTTTACAACCATGGTGACCAGAAAAGCATCTCAGAACGCACAGCACATCAAACCTTGAGGGAGTGGGCAACAACAGCAGAAGACCAAAGCCAATTCCACTACTGTCAGCCAAGAACAATCACACCCCGCATTGCACCACGCTCCCTCCGATCCTCTAGCACTGCTTGACTGGTCCCACCATCTCTCAGGGTACAAGGAAGGCTTGCATCAAGACTCTTCTCTGTTCTAAACGTGAAAAACATGAAGTGATGTGTGGCCAAGTATGGTGACCCATACTCGGAATTTGTGCTCTGCATTTAACCCATCCAAGTGCACACACAGTAGTGAACACACACCCGGAGCAGTGGGCAGCCATTTTAGCTGCGGCGCCCGGGGAGCAGTTGGGGGATCGGTGCCTTGCTCAAGGGTCTCACCTCAGTCGTGGTATTGAGGGTGGCAGAAAGCGCTGGTCATTCACTCCCCCCACCTACAATCCCTGGCGGACCTGAGACTCAAACCCACGACCTTCGGGTTCACCGTCAGGTTACAAGTCTGACTCTCGGACCATTAGGCCACAACTGCCCCTTCCACGACCAAGATGTCTGAACAGCAGTCACTGGCAGTCTTAAGACCTATCTCTTCCTGAAGTACTTAAATTAGCACTTTAATAAAAATTCATTGTGTTGTCTGTGTGCTTTTCTTACTATACTACCTCCCCAACAGTTTTTTCTACTGATGGTATTCTTAGTCCATGACCTGACTGAAGTGAAGTGAACCAGTAACAGGATGTATTTATTGATATAAAGAGTGATTAGATGAATTACTATATCCTTTCTGACAGCTCAAACTAATCTGACCATTTTCCTCTGACCACTCAATGTTTTTTTGTTTTTTTTTTGCAACATTTTATGTAAACTCTAGAGACTGTTGTGTGTAAAAATCCCTGGAGAACAGCAGTTTCTGAAATACTCAAACCAACCCATCTGGCACCAACGACCATGCCACGGTTAAAGTAACAGGGATCACATTTTTTCCCCATTCTGATGTTTGATGTGAACATTAACTGAAGCTCTTGACCTGTATCTGGAGGATTTAGCAGATGTATGACAGTGAGTGCAAGTGGACTCTGAATTTCATTACAAAATAAATCTGGGACACCGTTAGAAGTCATTCAGCATGCATTTTTCCTGCTAGGGTCATATGTGTACATAGTATGCAGTTTAGGTATATTTGTCAGAGCACCTACGAATCTTTGCCCAAAGAAAAAAAGTCTTGTCACTTATAAATTACAGATGGGTCATAAAAGTACTTATAACGTCATGCCTTTTGGTTTTGGTCGAGGATTGTCTGGCCTTGTCCCATAATGTTACTGGATACAGTTATCTGCTTAACAAATCAGTGCTTGCTTGCTGCTCTGCGCCACAGATGAACCTGCAGTGTTCACCTTGACACCTTGAGCCTTTGTGAGCTATGGTAATATGTTTTTGTAGAAGTATAAATCAGCCTCCATTGGTTAAAGCTCTGTGCTAATGATTGGAAGCTTATGAGGTCAATTCCCAGGACTGCTAGAGAACCACTATCAGGCCATAAAGTACTCAGCCATAAACCTTGATAGTATCTGTTTGGAATAAAAGCAGTTGAATGAATAAACGTAAATGTGTTCAGACACAGGTGTATGTGTATGAATCTCTCATTTTCCTCAGACTCTGTTCTGGTGCATGAGACATCACAGATAAAAAATGGTGCATTGTATGTGTCTGTCTTTGATATGTGTGTAGCCGTGTGAGTGCAAGTTAATCTTTTGTCCTCCTATGCTTCTGAGTGAGACAGAGCAGACTGGGGCTATGTGCTTTCTACTGGTCCAGTGGGAGTCCAGAAAGAGAGAAGTAAAAGGCGAGAGAGAAAGAGCAAGTGATAGGAGAGTTATGCACCCCCTGCAACGCTTTCCACAGCTTAGGTGCCTGGCTGAAAGACAAATCGTTGCCTGGTCACGTCCTTGGATTCCATTGCTGAGGAAACCTGCTGAAAGTGGACAGTATAACTGTAGCCTGAAACTCCATAGAGTTATAGATGGTCTCACATTCATACACGCATACAAACACACACAGATGCAGAAAGAGAGAGAGAGAGAGAGAGATGCACTATAATTCTGTTCATTAGAGCGCTGTAGGAATTAATGGTGTAATTCGTTAGAAGACAGGATCTGCCTTATAATTTACAGATTCTGTACTACTGCACCATAGATTGTCAAAGTGCTTTACAATATTAGTGTTTATAATTAATTTATAAACAGATTTTATAATGCATTATGAGCCCTGACATTATGAAGACATTTATTTATTCTTTATCGTAAGGAGCAAAACCCGCCGGGGTGGAGTGGTGCGGAGTTACTGTTTCCACCTCAAAGTTATTTTCCTATAACAGCAAGTGTTTTGTTATTCTTATGCCATAGCCATTTGTCGATGAAAAGAGCGACACTTTATACTTTTTATTAATTTATGGCTACATTTAATATTCAGTAAATGCCTATTCCTGTAGAGCGCCTATTCCTACTCAATCACAGAAGGGGCCAAAATTTAAAACATGGTCTAAATCGCGGGCCAAACAGGATTAACACTTATTCAACAGTTTAAAACTGACTATGATAAAGATGTGACACACGTTTTAATTATGTAGCGCTTCAAAAACTCCCCCTCGGTAAATGGCCGGGCTGATAAAACTAGCTTTCACAGCAGTTTCACGTTGTGATTTTGCTTTTGTGAACATATTCTGCCATGACATCAGACTCTTTTTAATCTCTTCTACCTTCTGTAGCTTCTGCTGTGTGTCCAGGTTTTTGTACTTGTCCTGATGTTTCATCTCATAGTGCCGTCTTATGTTATATTCTTTAATTACAGCCACATTAGCTCTGCAAACAAGGCACACAGGTTTACCTTCAATGCCAACAAACAGGTGTTTTGAAAGCCCGTTTTCAAAATCCACTTTTCGTTTGGCCATTTTTTTGGGGGGTGGCTAGCTTAAATGTCACTGTATAGGCACTGACCCATGCATTCACCGTTGACCACTGATGAGTGTGTCATTAAAGCAGCGGGGAGGAGGGGCTGTCGCTCACAGCTCTTCGCTGCGTGGCAGATGTTGCAGTGCATTGTGGGATTTGTAGTATGAGTGGTGTGAGTGCGATTTACCGGCGGGCCATTAATAATAGACATAAGAAGTTATCTCGGGGGCCGTTTATTGTAGTATCACGGGCCGGATGTGGCCCGCAGGCCTTGAGCTTGACATGTCTGCTATAGAGAAAATGCAGTCCTCCATCCTAAAGGCTTTCCAGTGGCAGAAAACTTAAAGGAACAGGTATACCTCTGACCGTTACAAAGCGCTGACAAATCCTTCCAAAAATTCTAAATAAGCATCTTCTTACAGAAAGCAGTATATCAAATGTATATCAACGATTTCACATTTTCTTTGTTAAATAATAACAACTGTATTATTAGGCTTAGGTTATGTGATGCATCTGCCATGCAAATCCCTGTGAATGAGCTGTTACTATAGAAACAATAATGGACTAGAACGAGCGCATTAATACAAACCTGTGATTTGCTTTGCAGTCTGAACTGCTGTCAGAGCCATGCTGACCAATCAGAATCAAGAATTCAGCAGCGCTGTGGTATAAAAGGTGTTATGCATTTAACTGCTTATGAGCAATTACACAGACTTATGTGTAGCCTTCATATTATACAGGGATTAGAAAGTATTACGTACGCTATATAACAAGGCATAAATGCATTTATAATGTATTATGAGTACAGGACCCACTCATATGTTAAACCTATTACACACACACACACACACACACACACACACACATAAAACATGACCCAAAGTCATACAGAGCTGAAAGAGGTTAGCAGTGCTGCTCGGTTTAAAAATGTAATGATGAGTACTTTGCAGGTAGACGCCAGCCGTAAATGACTGTTATTTCCAGGACAGTTTCTGCTGAAGCACTCATTTTCCTACCTTACCACAACCTTTTCTGAGATGCTGGGAAAGTACTCGGTGTCCTCAACGCCACATCTCAGTAAATGCCGTCACATGTACTTTTCTGCCAGTACACACACAAGCAATTCAAGGTTCTCAGTGAGAAAGCGTCCTTGTTGACCACTCTGTGAAGGCGACAAATAGCTATAATAGAGATATAAATAGAGATAAAAGCTCTCAGAAGAAATTATGAACATTTGGTTGAATTGCTTCTGTCAGGGACGTAACTTCACCACCCTAGAGCATGCTGCCAAATATACACTAATACGAGGTGAATTTAGATGATTATTTCATGCTGTTACACTGCACATTGTATAATATCACAACTAATAATGCATTTATTAATCATTTTCCCCATTACAGATCTCCAATTATGAATCATTACAGGTGAATAAAGGTAGTATATTGTGAATAAACCATGTACAACTGTCTATTTTGGACTGAAACATAAGAAGACCTCAATTAATCCCCAAATAATGTGTCCCTTAAAATAAGGTGTTACATTTCACCAAGTGCCGGTGGCAGCTAAAGCTAAGTCCATACATTCACAATCCTAAAACCACTGTAACAATCACGGCACACAACATTCTTTTAGTTTGTAGTATAGCACACTTTGTGTCAGGGGTGTCCAGTCTAATCCTCAAAGGGTTGGTGTGGCAGCAGGTCCAAACAAACAGGACATACATGATAGTCACTTGAAGGTCAAGATTAACTAAAGGAAAACCTTCATCCAACCTTTTGCGGATTAGATTGGAAACCCCTGCTTCACTTAATCAAAATCTCTTCTTTTTCACAAAACCACATATGAAAATTGACTTTCTGTTCATTTTAAATGGCCAGTTTGGGGCTTGTGAAGTAAGCTCATCATTCAAGTTGTTCTCTATTTGGACAGAAAAAAAGAGAATAATATAAGTAATTGACATGATAGAATTTTAAAGGAATGTTGTACAGAAAGAGTTCGATTTAAAGTTATGCTCTAAAACTTAAAAAAATATATATTTCTCCTATATTGAATACGTTGCTTGATATGGTGGCTCTACAAAAAGCCATTCGACTACCAAAATGTTACAGAAGCACCTACGTTTTTATCCTCATGAAAAAAATTTCCAGAATCTGTTATGTCCCTTGCATCTGATTTGCATAGTGGAACTTTATAGGCTCTTACATTTTATGATGTAATAACTCTATCTTATATTCACTCACATTTTCCTAGCTCATATTCTTCCAGTGAGATTTTTCAGCTTCTAGTTTTGAAAAGAAAGCAACAAAACTGCTGCAGGAGAAGTGTACAAAAAAAGGTAAAACTAAACTGCAGTTACTGTACACATTGCTAGTCACTGTACAAATCTTTTGTACCTTTATTACGTGTATCTTTCACCTTGGCAAGGCAATGTAGTGTACACTGAGGTTACAGAAGTAATCGAGTGTTCAAGATTAAGGACCATGACTGTACTTTGTGAATAGGAATGTTACCACCCAGTGAGACCCAGTAGTACAGTTTAATACCTTGTTTTCTGAGAGTGTGTGCCTTTGTTTCTGCGTCTACTTTCTGCTGATAATTTCAAATATTTCTGAAAACAGTGGGTCAGAACACGTGTCTAAACTGCTTACACTCAGGCATTAGTGATGAGAGTGAGCATTGACTGGACTCTGATGTGGGGATATTAGATCTCATAATTTTTTTAATTTCATTTTGTGGATTGACTGATAGAATTGGCTAGTGGCTAGTCATATTACTCTTTTACTAGAAAGAATGAAAAGATATCTGTCTTACTGATCAGGACTCCAAGGCTTTGTGAAGATAAGATCATCATAAATGGTAGAAAATGTTTTTATGGGATTCTCACTCTACCTTTAATTGATCTTTTTCCAGTGATGCTTTTGCACTCTGGGTATTGGTGTGATGAGTATAAAAAAAAAAAAAAGCCCTGCTGTGTTAACCATTCAAGTTAAGGACTCATGGGAGAGGAAAAACTGGAGCAGCTTGCTTTTGACTGCCTGAAGTAGAGATCTCTCTCTGTGCTCAGTTTATTTTGCATTTATCATCTCAAACCAGCTAATGAAGCTATACTCTCCAAGGCAGCACAAATTTTCTTGATATTTGGAGTGTGTAGCAGTTTTGGCTGTGTGCTGTGCCTCTTGCATCTTTGTAGTGCACCGAGGTCGAGATGCAGACCCAGCAATGTATTTCAGGGGACTGAACTGAGTACTTGAAAAAATATTGTAGCAAAATCATAGATACATTAGCTCAGAAAGGGGGACGTTTTCATAGATTTTTTCATATTATTTACCTTCTAGTCTGATTAGCGAAGTGATGACATGGCTTGTTTAAAAAAAGTTGACAATGAATGTTTAAAGATGAATGGACTTCTCACTGAATACCAGTCAAAAGTAGTAACATGAAGCTACCTGTAGCTTATTTATAGACATAAACAAATTGTTACTGGTTAAAAGTTAATCAGTAACTGTTAGTTGCTTATCTGGACCATAAGCAAGAAACTTTATGTAACTGGGCTGTTACAGAGTTTAGTTAAATACCACCATTTTAATGTAATCCCTAAGAGAGCCAGGAAGCCTTTTTTTTTTTAACCACAATGTTATCAGCTGGGAGTTTACTTCTTTTAGGAATTTGCCCCTTGTACAGCAAATCCAGTTCTAAATGTCTTGCTCAAATAGAGAGAGAATTTTAAACATTTCTAAGCACAGTGCCATTCTGCTTGCCAGATCCTGTTGGCACTCATTGGTCTCAAATCAGAGAGCAGTATAGTATGTGTTTGTCACGATTGGGAGACGAAGGCGGATACAAGTACAGATTTTTATAAAGTGCAGCCAGAACTCTGAAAACAAGAACCAGAACTAGAACAGAGAATACTAGGCAAAAACATCCAGGCAATAAACAAGACTGTGGAACACATGACGCATGAACATGACAACAGAAACTTAATGAGATGCTAAAACACAGGAACATATATAATGGTTGCTAATCAGGGTGAAATGAGGCACAGGTGCAAGTGATTGAAAACATGTGACATGGTCATGTGACATCCTGAGGCTGATGGGTAATGTAGTTCAGTGCCGATTTTGGCATAACCATGACAGAACCCCCCTTTTAATGCGTGGCTCCCGAGACTTCCCCAGCCGATCAGGGTACTTAGTAGTGCCGTCCACCGCAGAGCCGGCAGAAGATGCGACACCCTGCACCAGGCAACGAGGTGGAGCGGTCTCCGTCACACAGCCGAGGGGTTGTGCGACATTCAAGTTAGAGCACGAGTGCGGAGCGATGACCACTTCGAAGTTGTTGGGGGGGGAGCGAAGACCAAGGCGGAGCCAGAGGAGGGAGCAACGTTCTCCATGAAGACAGGGAAGGGAGCAATGTTCTCCACAAAGCCAGAGGGAGGATTGACGTTCTCCGCCGAGCCAGAGAGGGGAGTGACATTCTCCACAGAGCCAGAGGGGGGATCGATGTCCTCTGTGAAGCAAAGGGGTGAGCGACGCACACCGCAAAGCAAGGGGGAGGAGTGATGTCCTCAGCGGAGTAGGAAGGCAGAGCGACGTCCTCAGTGGCACAAGGAGGCAGAGCGATATCCTCAGAGTAGGAAGGTGGAGCAATGTCCAAAGTGGAGCCAGGTGGCATAGTGATGTGGAGCAGGGAGATGGCAGAGCAACATCCACATTGGAGCAGGAAGGCAGAGCGGCGTCCTCAGTGGAGCAAGGAGGAAGAGCGACGTTTGAAGTGGGGCAGGGAGAGTTTTTGTTGGGTGGGCGGACCCCTCCTCAAAAAATTTTTAAGGGGTGCATGGCGTCGAGCCACTCCCAGATGGCTCTGACCCAACTTCCCTTCTGCTGTTGCTCCCACAGCAGGCAGTTCCTCTGTAGGAGGGCTTCCTGGACAGTGAAAAAAATCTGATGCACCCATGTTTAGGTCAAGCTTTCTGTCACAATTGGGAGATGAAGGCAGATGCAAGTGCAGATTTTATTTAAATAAAGTGCCAGGTAACCAAAACCATGAAAACAGAGAACTAGAACAGAAAATGCTAGGCAAAAACATCCAACAATTGAACATAAAAAGCTTGACAATTAGTTGCTAAAACACAGGAAATTATATAATGGTGCTAATCAGGGCATAACCATGACAGTGTTATGACAGCCTAAGAGGTTATACATTTGCAGAGCTTTTCACAGAGCTTTTAATTCCTGCACTCTTACACTCTTAAACCATGTAAATTGCTACACCAGGGATAAGAAGACATGATATGCTGTTGCATATGTGCATCAGGCAGAACCATGGCAGATTGGCAGTTTTGAAATTTGAACTCCCTTTCTGATCAACTTCCAATCAATAGCCCAAATCCTAACCACTGAGCCACCACTTCTCACACAATGTTTTCAACTGGAGATGATTGTTGCAAAACACTGATCTTGTGTGAATTATCTGTCTTGCTGAAAGTTTAATCTGTGGCCGGGTTTTAATCTTCAGGCAGAGGTAACAAAGTTTTAGGCTAAAATAGCTTGATACATATCAACCGGTCTCTGGAGACTCTGGACCACGAAAATAAAATAAAAATCTGTCTATTTGGTTCGCACATCAATCCAGCTGTTGGATCATTTGATCTCCCACACATCCATCTGCCTTGTCCGCAAGATTCAACCCATTAACCAAATTCAGAAACATATGTGCTAAAAGTGCAAAAAAAAATCCATCAGTGCTTTGCTTCTTGAGCCGAGATTCATGCTTATCTAATCCTAAAGGCTGTAGCACATATCCTGTTGAATGAGTCGTAGGCGAAACTGAGCTCCCTGTCTGGCCTGTAATATAATGAGGAAGCCACAGTGAGGTCTGCAGCTTGTGTAGTTGGCAGGTAGATCGGTGTTTTGATTTTATTTCTGGCCTCCTCTCAGTTATATGAGAAGCCCAGGGATTCAGCGCTGGTCCAGCCATCACACACAGATCAGCTGGAGCCTTTATCTATATAAAAATGAAACATGTTGGACATATTGCAGTGGATTATCTGTTTTTCTTTGGAAGATGTAACTAACAGATTGCAATGTGTGAGTGATGCAATGTATTGAAACCTATATAGAGTTACAGTTCTAGACATGACATTCATGAAAGGTCATTTTTAATATCCTGTTACTCATAACAAGTGCAGTATCGTTCCTAATGAACCATGGTCCATTTTTACACTGAGTTTGTTTGCTGAAATCTGTACCAGGTGTGTTTTGTGGCTTTGTGACATCTTTTCATTTGGTTCGGTTGGTTTCACATTGCAATGGTTTTGACGCACACCAAATTGTTTGTATGTGTGGGTGTTATTTTATCGGTCAGTAACTTGGCAGTCCTTTGGTGGACGCTTCCTATTGGCTCTGACAAAAGTTTTTTTTTTTTTTTTTTTAACCTCTGCAGTTCAGTCAAGTTAATTTTTATTAGAGAAATGTCAGAATAATGTAGTTGTTAACCACCAGTTATTAGTGTGCCAGTATAATTCAGGGTTATAGCCAGTAAAACAGTAAGAACTATATTTTCCTTCCAAATTTCCTGGTGGGTGGTGCTGTTGTAATAGGCAGAGAGGGTCACTGAGTTACTCTTTGTCTGATAATCATATTGTCAGTCATATTGGGTCATATGCAGAACAGTCGCTAAGTATTGAGTACTGGTGTTGTGTTCATCACCAAACAAGCACCATTAGAACCACTGGCTCATAAGACAAGCTCATTCAATGAACCATTATTGTGTATGGCACTATTTAGACCATTCACTATTAGACCAATGGCACTGGCTATTCGGTACACTGAAACACACCAATTGATGTGTCCATGAAAGAACCATTCTGAATCTGACTCCACGAATCATAGCTTCATTAAGGGGGAGCAAAACCTGCAATGTCTTCATTCATGGAGGTAGCCATTTGGATGGAATATCAGGACCACACATTTTTATTACACAGTATTGATTGGATCATTAAAAAAGAAAAGGCCCATGACTATAGAACTGATCACTTGAAAGAAAGCTGCGCCTCTTTATCTGTCCATCCATCTGCCCAATAACCCTTTTCTCTCCGGAGCACCTGCACTTTATTCAAGCTTAAAAGCAACAGGGAGGTAAGACTGACTGAAGGCATCTTTTTTGTGAGTCTTTTGAACCAGAGTAATCACTGAGTGCTCTCCTGCTTTGTATATTCTACTCTGGTTCTGACCTCAGTGCTATTGGTGCCACCCTGCCATGGGTGCAATGCCACTGAAAAATGAGCTGAAGAGGAGAATGCTGCTATGCTTTTATTTTAGATACCCTTGGCTCTATTCTCATGTCCTTTGCCTTACCAGTGCCGCTCCAGTGACGACACATAAAAGCTCTTCTCATAATACTGTTCATGCCTGGTTGAGCATGGCCCCATGATCTCGATCCACTATTGTCTGGGGCCAGATGAGCAGGGTGATGGTGGAAGTGCGTGTGTGTACGTGTGTGGGAATGTCTACAGTCACTGGCTCCCTGATTGGTATTCCGACTGGCGTTTTCTAGTAAAATGTTTAAAAAGCCCTGTGCTCTGCTGGTCCCCTAGAGGCGCTCTTTGAAAGGTCCTCACTTTCACAGAGGAAGACAAGACTGATGCTTTATACACATGCTGTGTAGTGTAGCATAGCATACCGTCTCAGTGAGTCAGAATTTGCCCCCCAAAGCCCTCCCACGGTGGACTTCTGGGACCTGTGATCTAGGATTAGATTTCTTGTGGGTTATGGAGTTTTTGAATGCACAAATTGATGCTATATATGCATTATAGGCTTAGGTATGTCTTCCTTTCCAATGCTGCGCAAGTGCAAGATATTTTGATATTTTAAATATGTGATTTTTGGATCATAGGCCTGTCATTATTTACAATGAAACCCTGTCCCAAGTTTCCTTTTATGCATATCTTTCTGGATTTTTGGGAGTGGAGCAGAAGAACTGGAGAGCGTTATTAAACACAGCATTATAACTTTTAGTTTAGTTAATCCTACAGTACTACTGGAGAGTACATTAGCTTGCCTTGTTCGGGCAGCTTGGAAGATGGATCATGGCAGTTAGGCAACACTCATCAATGCAGTCTCGAGTAAAGAAATGTGTGGTCATTCAAACGGTAAAGCTTCCAAATGGTATAGACTAGCTTTCCATACATTGTTACATTATATTAGCTACCACTTTTTATCATTTTTTTATACAGGAAACCAAAACAAGGGACCGACCAGCACACTGGAGCATTTATTTGCCTGGTAGGATAGCTAATATATTTATGATTTATCACCCCAGTTAATAATGCATTGGTTGGAAAGCCCAAGAAAATGTGGAACAATAAGGGTTATCTTGTCTTTTCTTGAAAAGTTTAAAATACTTCTATTGATTTTCTACCAAGGTTCTGTGTGTCTTTGTAGGAAGGAGCCCATGTCATGGCTTGCATTCGTCCCCACACCCTGGTGCAAGCCTTTCTTGTTTTGCAGCCAAATGTGATGCTCTTATTCACATGGGGGCCAGAGGCAAGGTTTTCTAATCCCAGCAGACATCAGACATTATTGCTTTATTCTGCAGAGACTGCCCTCTTCTGCAGCCTAATGATGACTGTAGATTGGCATCTTCTGTGCATATTTATTATCCTTCAAAAAATATGACAGAGACTGCAGAAGATTCAGTAGAGTGTGAGGAAACGAGTCCTGCAGGCTTGTTGTGGTTAGTGTCTCTCCATGGGTGTATTGTAAACAGTCAGCACACAGCAGGGTGATAGGAATTCAGCTCACGACCCCTAAAGTATAATGATTTCCACCATGGGGGTGGAAGAAAAAAATAATTATCGTAAATTTCCCCGGCATTCAGTAGAGAGTTCTGCAAGCAGCTGTTTTTTTCAGTACATACATATAGACATAGTGCATATTAAAGTACATAGATCTCAGGGGGAAAACATCCAAATTGTAGCATGCACATGTGTGTTGTCTGTAGTGTGTGCTGGCTGTTGATTTACCGCCTCATAAAGATGCAATGGAGTAATAAACACCCACTTATTACTGTGCTTGTTCCTAATTTTCCTAACATGTGCTGTTGGCTTGGAGTGTCAAGTGAATTACTAAGTGTCAACTGTAAAGCAGTGAGTGAACATGACATCTTTAAAACAGATAAACAGGGTCTCTGGTGGGGAAGCTCCAGTCTTCCGTTCTAAATACTTTCATTTTGCATACTTTTGTCTCTTACACTTTCCATTTGTCTAACACTTGTTTTTCACCTGCCCCTTTTCCCTCTATCCTTTGTCTTTCTCTCACAGAGGACAAGCTGTAGTTACCTCCTGTGCACCATTCTCCTCTTTGTTGCTGTGCTACTAGCCGTTACAGTAACAGGCACCATCCTCTTAATGAACCACTCCCAGGCACCCTCAGGCCCTGATGCTCCACCCCTCATCACTACCAATCAAGACGAAGGCAATGCCCTGGTGACGGTGGAGAGAGGTGATGGCTCGCGCATTAACATCTTCATTGACCCCAACTGCCCTGACTACAACAGCAACTTCCTGCGACTGGAGGGGTTACAGACGTCACTGCTGCACTCGCTCAGCCACCATGACACAGACCTGAAGTCAGTGAAGGGACAGGAGCGCGCACTGCTTGTCCAATTGGCTGAGGAAATTGCCAAGCTGTCAGCCCACGGCAGCCAGCTGAAGGCAGAGTTCAGCGCGCTGAGGCAGGGCCAGAGCAGCATCAGCCAGGAGATCAACATGCTGCAGACTGAGCAGGCCAGGCTCATCCAGGTGAGACACTCACTCTGTTAAACCTGTGGGATAAGAGTTGATATAATGGGCGAAATGGACCAGGCCCACAGCTTGAGCTAACGCTCATTTTTAAAAAAAAAAATATATTCAACATTTTATGAGCAGTGGTAGCTCAGCAGCTAAGATTTCATTCCGTAGCACTTAAAATTCTGTTGTGAATTAATATCCCTAAAATTACTAAGTTGCCATTGTTGGAGATGCATAACACTACAAAATTACCACAGTATAAACCATAATCTGAAAACAAATCAAAATACAGCAGCACAAATCCAAACACCAGTAACACCAAAACATTATCACACCACAAAAATCAAATCTGAAATGACAATAGAAATTAAAGAATGTGGAAATTTCGGCAGTAGCACTGTAGAGTAAAAATAAAAAGGCAAGTGATGTATTTGCCTTGACTTGCTGTTCAACTCTGGTGCATCAAGCTGTAGTGTTGAAAAGGGTTTGAGAGTTTGTTTAAGTTCAATGTACAGCCTGTGTTAATTAGTATGTGTGTTTTTCTTTCTTGCTCTTCTAAATAAATGTAGTGGTTTATACTGTACTTGAGGATTGAAATTTGTCTTTTGTTGCATTTTGAAGACCTTTCTTATTGTCCCTTCACTGTTTTTAACAAGTTTTGAAAACATCCTGCAGGGATGTGGTAGCTCAGTGGTTAAGACATCCAACTCCTGCTCGGAAGGTAGAGAGTTCAAGTCCCAGCACTGCCAAGCTGCTGGGCCCTTGAGCAAGGCCCTCAACTGCTTAGTTGCATAAATGAGATAATTGTAAGTTGCTCTGGATAAGGGTGTCTGCCATAAATATAAATGTGCAAGTGTGAATAATGTTGCACCTCCTCTGCCAAGCAATTTTGCTTTTCTGTGAGGTCTGGGCAGTTTCCAGAGAGTCTTGTATGTTTTGTTAAAGAAAAAAAAAGTCCAATAAACACCAACCATCACAGAAAGACATTTTAACTGACATGGCAGATGGCCGAGCACAGAGATTTTCCAGTAGCCCAATGGCAAACAGGTGAGATTATCTTGTTTACTCACCCATATCTGCTTCAAACAAAAGTCTTTAATAACTTTTAAAAACAAGATTCCCTGAACCATTTTTCAGTCTAGTGACTAAATCTTGCTACAAAAAGCTCAGTGAGTCCCAGTGTCCAAAAGTGTCTTCTAGCTGGAAACTTGCACAGGGTCATATATATGGGAGTGCAGAGAGTCAAACTGATCTCAGCCTTCAAGATTCTAAATCTTATAGCCAGAAAAGGGTGCAAAATATATTAGATGTTCTGTGGGACTAGTTAAGGTGTACGTTGGCTTCTCTGTAAGCTGTGCTTACCCATAAACCCTGTCTTAGTCCAGATGCAGGTACGGTTATGTGAATCACAATCTATTAAGAGTATTCAGTAATGAGTGACTTGCAGATTGAGCTCCAGCAGAGCCACAAGTTTTTGTTTTTTTTTTCCTCCAGCTCTTACACACAAGAACGGCTCATCAGTTAAATTACAATCCTTTCAGAGGTTTGAATTAATGTGTGTTAAAGTACTGTTCAGTTCTATAGTCCGTCAGGAATGTAAACTGACCTGAAGGTAGTTCTGTCTGGAGGTGCTTTTTCAAACCTAGTGATTTTAGTGGGCCGGGTGATGATTTAGAGAAGCACCTGTGTAACCTGTAATAGTGTTGTTTGAGTGCTGACCAGCAGACTGAGAGACAGATGGGACCAACTGTCTCACCACTTAGATCAGCATTTTATGAATTCAGACAGCGAAGTAGGATCATCTTTTCTTTAAATTTCCTCAGCCAGGCAATAAACACAAGTCTCTATCAGCAGGAATGAACCATCTCCTATAAATCTGTGGTGTGCCTGGTTATGATTTGTCATATTCACTTAAGCAAGTTTTGAAATGGTTTTTGAAATCTTTGCTTGAAGGACACCTGGATTTTTTTTTCTTAAATGGATTCGAAGACCACACAAACACATGCTGATAATTCTTGAATTTTGATAAAACTTTTCCTCTCGCCTCCTGAGGAGAATTCAGACAATGTAAATGCACATTTACATTTTTGTGAGTGCAGTTCTGGGCAGATTCTGTTTTGTGCATAATAGCCAGACCCTCTGCTAATGACTCTTGTGTAGGAGTTGTTGAATAGTATGAAGGAGATGGGGAGGTGGTGGGTGCAGAAACATTGTCATCAGTGGAGAAAGATGGGAATTTAGCAGAAGTTAACTAGGAAGAAGGTGTAGATTCAGTTGTTTCAACTCCATTTATTCATTTGTTACAATTGAGCTGATAAGTTGATGGCTTCCTCTGCCCCTTAACCTGAAATCAGAGCACTTTCCTGATATTATGCATCTTTGCCCTTTCTTTGTAAGCTGAGAGCTCTTCTCGTTCAGAATGAGAGAAACTGCTGATGTGCTGAGTGCATTTGCCATCTGGTTGTCTGTAAAGCCAGGAAAAAAAAGCCTTTTTTTTGTGGATCTCTGGCAACGTCCCTATAGAAAGTTTTGTCCATTTGATGGCCATCTTGGCAACACTCCTTGCTGGGTCTTTTCATACACGACCAGGCTCTTACTGTATCTACCTGAATGGGGAGAGACCTATAAACTAGGAACTGATCAACAAGATGGAGTTTAAAACATGGATTTTGAACATTGGCTGTTAAACTCTGACAGAAAATTTATATTCATTTATATTTCAAGCAGTGGCCAGTTTCTACTTCTATACTGTCTGTCTGTGGCGGTCATCTGTCATCTGCGCAATCTCTGGATCTTTAGAGATACCGGAAGACTCATTTAACATTTCTTCCCCTTACTCCCTGGAAACATAAAGCAGCGGAAGTGCAGAAAGCCCCATTACATTCACTAACTTTAATAACACTGCTCCAGTTTCACTATTTGTCATATATGAAACTTAAGAAAGGCTGTGGTATGGAGTGATTAGAACACTTAACCTTAATGTTAGTGGAGAAGTTTCACCTATCCCTCAGAAGAAAAATACCCTGATGGTGAATGTTCCATTAAAATATATGAGCTCATTTTAATATCTACTTTTTTATGATCCCTACTTATAACATATATTATTATTTTACTGTTACATTATAATCTTGGATTAATTAATACCATTATTATGACTAAAGTGTTTAATTAAAAATTTTACTCTCTCACACATGGGATGTTGTTTCCCATAAAACAATATTACACTTTTTCTTCTCCGATAACGCATATTCTAGCAAATGTAATGTAGGTCAAATTAGTGTTAATGAATATTTGCTAACCTGGCAATTTGCCATTTAAACAGTATCTTTAGTAGAAATGGCCTAGTAGGCATGGCCTGCCTGAACACATGGAACAGTGTCACGCAAATGTAAGTATTTACTTTATATATTTGTTACACTAAATATTTTGTTAGGTAGCTAACATGAACCCGTAGGCCACCATTTTAAATTATATGCATTTATGCTGTATATTTGTTCATGTTTCCCTGTGAAAAGTCAGTTGACGAATGTAAATACTCTACATGTAAAGATATGTAATCCACATATCTTTAAAATGAGAGCAAAATACAAATATACATGGAGCTACAGGCAATTTTTGGACATTTGCAAATAGGATTCAGATTCTTTGTGATGGATAGATTGGAAATTCACTTGGCATATCACTAAACATAATAAACCATTACAAATCGTTAGAGATTTCAATGCATACATCAACACATTTTCTTTAATGGTTAAGAATTTTGTTTATTTATTTTGCATAAGAATGCAATAACTGCAAACTAATTTTGTGTTTGAGAGACAAATGCATTAAACTGATTCTTCGCTGTCATTTTGGGAAATCTAGGATTTCTAGGTCTGTTTCAAGTGGAAAGGGGAAGAGAGATTGGTTTGAGAGTGACCGGAACGTGTCGGATATGTCGATATGTCGGAACGTGTCTTACTCCTGCCTCCAAAGTCACAAACTTGACTCGTGAGCAGAGTGTAACTTCTTTGAGCGAGGGAAAGGAAACATGCACTTATCAGTGTTCTAGCAAACAGACAAAAAAGAAATAGCAAAAATAATGAACTAACAGAAAATAATGAAAAACCCATAAACACTTTTCACCAGAGGGAAGTGGAAATGTTTTTATTCACTTCTGAATCTTGCATAAAGATTTAATGTTGCAAAGAGAATTTTGTGTAAAGGAATCGGTTTCACAAACACAGTGGTCAATATCCATGTGCGTAAAGATGTCTAAAATGTTGCTAGCTAAGTTTCCTCACAGTGAATATCAGGCTTTGGCCAAGTTGTTGGATAACAACGTGCCATGGCGTAATCAACAAAAGCCTAATCGATTCAATTTGTAATCAGATACCGGCTGTCAAAATATCTCTGTTTCTCCTGCATCAAAGTCAGAATTAAATCTTTAAATGCAATTTTCTTCCTTCTGGAGGTAATCAGACATTAAAAAGCTATAGCTTTACTCATGATCATATGATATGTAGTCTTCAAAAGTATGTTGTTTTCAGAACCATATATAGTTTTAATAGTCCACTTCTAATGGATAGAATTAAATTAAAGAAAGTAGTCTACACGTTCAGGTGATCTTGGCACTGCTCAATATGTGTTAAAAGCTCAGCTTTAGCAAAGGGCAGACTTTCAAGTCAGGAAGGTGGCTACAGGAGTATTTAACATATTCTATAGTTAATTATCAGAGCAGCCTGTGAAATCGAGTGCTGTGGGTAATTGCCTGGTGAGTCAGACCTTTTCTGTCCTTCTGCTGCCTAGTGAGAGACCTGTTTCACCAAGACAACACGCTTTTACCCTTTCCCTTGAAGGAGTGAAACGAAAGAAACATTCTTTTCATCTGTCATGACATGTGCTGAAATTAATCCACCCTGACACTTTCCCTGATCTCCTGGCAAATCTGCATCACTTGCTGGACTAAAATTAGTGGCACATAGTCATTATATATATATATATATACACACACACACACACACACACACACACACATTATATATATATATATATATATATATATATATATATATATATATATATATATATATATATATATATATAACTACAGTAATTGTTGCTATGATGCAAAAATGCAAAAATAGCAGAATTTTGCGTTCTGACAATACCAGTGCAGGCTACATCGGCCTCAGGCAGTCTCGCTGATCTCAAGGAACGTTCTGAAAACACTGAGACTAATTTTGAAGATTGAGTGCAAGCCCAGGCACGGCATTATACCAACTTGATCCAAACTTATATAAACCGCTTATATATTTAGACCATGTGGAACCTGTCAGTGGATTTTCAGAGACACTAGGAAACTCAGATTTTATAATGGTATGCTTCAGAGAAGGATAACGAAGGTCTTCAAGCCCTCATTTAGCATAGCCCTGAGTGTTTTAATACAATAAAGCTGAACTGTGCAAATCTTAATAGCAGCAATGTGATGATGCAATGGCTGGTCTAGAAGGAGTCTTTTATATTCAGGAGAAAAAGCGTATAATTGTGTGTGTGTGTGTGTGTGTGTGTGTGTAAATATGTTTAATTGTCATACTGAAGTAAAACTTCACACTAACATACTCCCTCATTTTGCATGTTGGAAGAGTGAAAAACATTATGCCTGTGCAGAACAAGAAGAATCAAAATCAAAGCACAAAATGACTTCCAAAATGACAATCCCTATGTTGACAATTTCCTGTTAAAAATAGTGCTTCTTAAAAAAAAAAAAAAAAAAAAAAACTAAAACCTAATATACTGTATAAATCTCTTCTTTCTGCTTGTGATTGCTTGGCACTGGATTGCTATTTTCTATTCAATTTCCTCTGATGCTGTTGTGTTCATTAATCTTCCTTCTCTAGAAAGTGAAGTCTTTTTTTTTTTTTTAAAGTGAGAGTTTTGTTCCACACTCAGATGCCCACTGTGTTAGGAAGCATGAAAAAAGCAGCTTTGAATGTGTCTATGATTAATGAATGCAACTCAGCCACCATTTTTAAATAATGCTCACGAAGTAGCAGTGACCATCACTGAACGTTAACAGAATCCAATTACAGTGCAGATATCAAAGCAAGCTTTATCTGCCAACAGCGGGCCAGCACAGGACCGAGACCTTAATTACAATGAAATGAGTCTAAATCTGGCTTTAGTCTTTAACACAGCATTTAAAGATTCAAACCATTAAGTGCACATACCAGATGCCACAGGATGAGCTGGTTATACATTTTTATTGGATGGGTTGAAAATCCCCTTTTCATTATGGAAAACTCCCATGGGATTCCCACTGGAATCCAAGGGTTATGAGTGGGATTTGATGGATCACCATTGGCGCTCCATGCAAACTCATCGTACGTTCTGGTCTGCGGGTATATATTTGGCAACCCATGAAAATTTAAGCTACTCCCACTTAGCCTGCCGTGGAAAAGCTCAGAATGTTTGTGGGACCCACCTGAACACACATGGCACCCATAAAACCCAAAGGATGCCATCGAACCATGGAATTCCCATAATCACTAATAATTCATTCATTCATCTTCAGTAACTGATGTATCCTAGTCAGTTTCACAGTGGTTCTGGAACACTGGGTGCAAAGTGGGAGAATTCATGCCAGTCCATTGCAGCGTACCACACACACACACATTCACAGACTCATTCACACCTAGGGTTAATTTAGAGTAGCTGCATATTTTTGGACAACAGGAGGAAACCCACAAACGTGGAGAGAGCATACGGATCTCCACACAGACAGGAACCCAAGCTCAGGATCAAACGGAGGACCTTAGAGCTGTGAGGTGGCAGAGCTACCTGCTGCACCGCCGTGCCGCCCCAGTTACCAATTAATCACTGAAATTACATTATAAAGTCCTTATGAGTAGTCACATTGCACTGAATAAGGTAGTAGAATGTAATGGCTAACCCATAAAAATTCAATAGGGATCCAATCTGGAAATTAGACCATTCCAATGGGTAAACCATAACAGTCCAAAAGAACTGTGAAATAATAATAATAAGAATATGCACAATGAAGGCCTAGTAAAATCCCATGTTTAAAAGTTGCCAATTCATTAAGGGTTTCCAGCTGAATAGCCATTAGCATTTTAATGGGAATTCTTTAATACATGCCCCACCCACAAATTAATCTAGTATTATGTATTATTAAGACAAAACATTTGGTTAGGGATGTAAACCATATGATTATATAATTCAGATTGATTTGATTTTTTAAAGAATGTGGTAGAAAGGTGATCCCACTGACAGCAAAACAAATGTCGCATGACGGATTTACTTTCATGCGGGCCTGAGTGAGTTGTCAGAAATTAAGCTCAAATAAAGACCACATTCATGAACTCGGCAGCGGCGTTCCTTTGGAACTGCCTGGTCTGAGTGGCGGTGGTTCATATTAGGCTAGTAATTTGTTTATATGTTGTAAAAATAAATTTCAAATAACTAAATTCGTTAAAATAAAAACGGGATTAAAAACATTCCCACGCACATCTTTCAAATGATAGGTTGAGGAAACATCAGTGCTGGCATTTCTACCTCTGGGCTTTTCCTAGTGTTTTCTACTGTTTCTGTTATTTAATTAAAGAAGAAAAAACACCTCTTCTGGTTCAGGCCACACCCACTTTGGGTTTATATCCAAATACAGATGCAGATGCAAATATTTGGAGCACTAAATAAACACAGATAAATTGCGTTACATCCCTAAGAGGAAGAGTTCCATTGTAGATTTGCATTGAAGGCCAAACCGTCATGTACGTACAAACAAAACAACAGTTTCTCTCTTCTTGGAAAGGATGATACTGTACTATACTGTTAGGTAGTGTATGTAGGATGACACATTCAGGCTGTGGAGGAAAAGCATCAACCAGTGAGAGCACATAGCCTCTCCCCTTGTGGTTGTCATGTATTATTCATAGTTTTTTTTTAATTCCTAGTAGTGAGCCATCCTACTCAGGAATGTCAGGTAAGTGTGGTTGCTGTGGTAATGCACAAGATGAGTATGTGTGTGAGATGAATCAGTTCTGGTTTCTTCACAGGGTGACCGTTGTATGTGTTGCCATTATTGTCATGGGTACTCCACCACACACACACACACACACACACACACACACACACACACACACACACACACACACGAACACACACAAACACAAAGACAGCACCCTGGAGAGTTTGGTGCTTTTCACGTGTCAAGGCATTCAGAAACAATCATTGATAATTGATTTTCACAGATCCTACTGCAGATCTGACTCACATTCCCTGCTGTCTAAAACACTAGAACCTCCACTGCATATTAGAGTCAGCATTGAATCTAGCACTTGTCAAGAAATCTCTCTCTCTCTTGTGCTTCAGCTGTTGTCCGAGAGCCAAAGTAACATGATGAAGGTCGTGAACACGGTGAGTGACGTGTTCGACTCCATGCAGAAGGAACCTGGCAGCATGAAGGTGTTTCTGAAGGCAGACTTGCAGAGGGCTCCAGTGCGCAGCAGTGTCCGGCCCAGGGGCTGCTCCAGCGGAGAGGGTAAAGACTCATGTCATTAGTTTACCATTCTACAGTACCCAACCATCTGGCTGTAATGATCCCTTGCTTTTTGTAGACTTTCCTTCTGCTAACCCCTCAAAATTCACTTCTTTCACTTCTTGGTGTTTGGGAGTCTGATAATGATGATGATGCTTTTTTTTTGCAGGCCGACCAAGAGACTGCAGTGATATTTATGCTAGTGGACAGCGTGAAGATGGGATCTACTCCATCTTTCCCATACACTTCCCCTCAGGCTTCCAGGTTTACTGCGACATGAGCACTGAGGGAGGTGGCTGGACGGTGAGTCCTTGTTGTCTGATTATCAATCCCTAAACACTTGATCAGCACGTGAACATCTTTATAATAGGTTTTGCTGAAGGAACGACTTTAAGCTGTGCAGCTGAGGTGTATCCAAAGCCAAATCACAGTCCAAAACCAGGAAGCAGACCAAAAATGTCTTTGTGTTGGTGCACATTTTCTATACCTTAAAAGGCATCTTAAGGTCTCTAGAGCCATATGCTATAGATCAGTGCTATAGATCATTGATAGGCTCTACTACTGTATTTTTTTTTAGTTATTGGCAGTTTGGTCCAATGAAATACTGTGGGGTTCAAAAGTCTGAGACTACTAAAGAAAATGCTTCTGTTTGGTGCTCTGTTTCAATTTAACTGAAAGGTTTTCTTTAAAAAATGATATTATCAGTAACAACATGAGTGAAAAATAAAATCTTAGAAAAATTTACATGAATTTCAGAATTTCTTGGTATTTGGTATGTCCCCTTTTTGCTTTAATGACTGTGCACTCGAGCTGAGAGACTTCACAAATTTGTGTAAAACCTGATGAGCTGTGTTAGATCAAATCCACCAGTGTGTCATCTGAACATGTGCTTCAATGCAAGGAATAAGACTATGGAAAATCTGACCTTTTGTACAAAGGAGTTAATATGGTCAATATCACAAATTTGCTTAAATTAAAAGTCACTTAGAAATTGTGCAACATCTTAAATACTGAATAGTCATGATACTGCACATTTTCTTTGTTTTAGAATTTTCAAAATTCTAAAACTTTCTGTTTATTTCCAGTTTTAAATTAAAAAAAAAAAATCCAAGATTTTCAATGTGGTCTAAGACTTTTGGTCCCCATTGTCGATATCTTCTTCAGACTCTTGCCGCAATGTTGGAGGCACACAATTTCATAGGTTGCTGTAGCATTACAATTTCCCTTCACTGGAACTAAGGGGCCAAAAACAAGCTCCATTAAGACATAGTTTACCAAGGTTGGAGTGGTAGAACTCGAGTGGCCTACACAGAGCTCTGACCTCAACCCCACTGAACACTTTTGGAATGAACTGGAATGGACTGCACCCCAGGCCTCCTTGCCGGACATCAGTGCCTGATGTCACTAATGCTCTTGTGGCTGAATGAGCACAAATCCCCACAGCCACGCTCCAAAATCTAGTGGAAAGCCTTCCCAGAAGAGTTGAGGTTATTATAACAGCAGAGGGGGAATAAAACTAGACTGGGATGTTCAAAAAGCACATATGAGTATAATGGCCAAGTGTCCAAAAAATCCATATAGTATAGATAACAGAGATAAGTCTCAGGTGAAAAAAATAAACAATGATTCATAAGTGTAATTATGCCTGAAGTTAATCATTGTTTATAGCAGTAGTCGACCTGATGGCATGCACCATTCATGGACGACTTCCTCTTGGTGGCAGTCACAGAAGCTGATATGTGTGTGTGTGTCATTTACAAAATTCAAACATTTTCTAAAACCAGTAATCCACTGTGCTTATATAACTTGTCTCTATTTCACATGGAAAGAGTGTAGGCTGATGACCTAAAACCCATTGAAAGGGAGTTAAATGGAGAGATGTGCCCATAGTTAATTTTTAGAATATTCCACCCACGAAAGATATAAACCACACTTAGCTTGATTATGATAACAGTACTGTTGCAGATATTTTCTGATTTCATGCTTTACCATTTCTGTTTGGTCATTATTCTGTGGTGGTAATCTGTTGAAAGATCCATGTTAACCCCAGATTCTCACCAAAGGCTGCTTTCCAAAGACCCAAAATATTTGTTGGAGCAGGCACTAGCCAAGGTTTTAACATGCCAGCAGGACCGTTTTGTGGAGCCTTAGACAGAACGAGCATAGAAAGTACATGACAATATGCAGTCTCTTAGTGTCTCTGACATACTCCAAGTTCTTGTGGTCTGTGAAAATTAAGAATAGATACATAGGAAATATTCCCTTACATTTAAGTCATTTTAATGTGAATCATTATGTCAGGAAATTCCTGTTCTGAACCTCTGGTATGAATGAATTCATTATACACCAATAACAAAGCAGCTTTAGGTGTGTTGGAGAAGTACCAATTTTTTTTTAGGAAGCTCTCATAGTAGCACTGGCTTGGCATAATTTGTGTTGTGCAATTGTGCTTTGGCTACAAATTGTTGGGAGCTGGGAATAAGAATGGATGATATGACAATATAATATTGTGACAAACTATGTCACAATACACTTCTGTTTTTTATCAATTTTTTTTAACATTATTTAAATAATTTATTTTATTTATAAACACAACATTTAACAATTTTTTTTATAGGTAATAGAACAAGTTTGAGTACTGTAAACAGCAATTAAGGCACATTATAGTACAAGATAATTTGAGGTAAGGACCTCAATTTAATCTAATTTTATCTAATTTAATGGCTAATTTTTCTACTGTTTTGAAGCATTAATGTTGTAAAATATTACATTTATTTATAGATCCCCCCATTTTCAGTGTTAATTTCTTTTTGTAGATATTAAATTGTGTGAGTGAACTAATTTTTAAACACTTATTTTTAAATGCAATGCTACTCTTGCGCTAGGAATTCCTTAGCAAAGGTATACTGTATAACATCTATCATAGAAACATCTTCAAATATTGTTATATGAATTGGGAGGTTTTTTTTTTCTATTTGTTTTTTATGAGCTGGCTAACTACATAGCTTTCTACCTTGTAAGCAACCGACTTTAGAACAGTTTCCTTAGCTAGCTAGCTAAGCGCCTATCCAATTTTGCAATGTACAAAACTTTGTTTGTACATGGGACTTGAATAAATACCAGCAAAATGATTCAGGACCTTGTAAGTGAAAGACACAGTCTGCTCCTTGCTGCTATGATACAGTGAGGTCACACTTATTTTTAGGTCTCCTACTGGACATATTTTGAATTGTTGGTATTGTTTTACTGGTATTTTTGAGGATGAGTACACGCTTTAAAAATTCCTTGTTTGGTAGTATTGTTGTTTGATTAGTATTTGAATTAGGGATAGTGTTTTAATGCTGTTATTTTTAGACAGATTATGGGTATGAGTACATAATTTTTGGTACTTGTTGATACCGATACCAATACTGATACCAAAATGAGTAATCTACTTAGTAGTAAGCAAGCGGGGATGCCATGGAACATTTTATTCAGCTCTGTTTATGTTGGTTGCTCCCGAGTGCTGATAACAAAGAACTCCTCCTGCTGAGTTATGTTTTAGATATTATAGTGTTAAAACTGTATCTTTAATAGACAGCGCAAGGGTGGCTGACCTGAGTGCACAGAGCAATATCAGCGAGCATGGTCATTAAAAATGAGTGCAAGGTGCCATGAATTGCACCTTGAGTCTCAAGCAAATTGTAGAGTGAGGGAAAAGGACATGCACTTGTGCCAGTGCTCAGTGCTCGCAGAACTGAAGTGCTCCCATGCTATAGTTTCTATATGCGTTTGCCTCACTGCTCCATGCTTGTGCACACAATTCACGGTACCTTGTGCTCATTTTTAATGACCACGCTCGCTGATACTACTGTGCATGCCCAGGTTGCCTGCTTTGTGCTCTTTATTAAAGACTGTTTAAAGACTTTGTATCACAGGAAGATGCTGTAGTTTCTCCTCTTGGTATTATCTCAAAGCCCAGTTTGCAGTCCGCTTTGCTTTGATTGCCATCATTAATTGTGAAATACAGATCGCCGCTATTTCATGTCGTCGGTTTATTAGTGTGACAATGTACACTAGATTTATGTCACATAGTGTCATGTGGTATTGGATGTTGGTATCTGAGTGAGTACGTAAATGAGTAAATGTTTCGGATGATATATGATACGGGGATCAGATCACTGCATCTTTATTTTGAATCCATTACCCTAGTGTTTACTTCTAATCTTGACACTTTTTCTCACTAATCAGTGTTTCTTTTATTCAGGATAAGGTGTTTAATTTCAGGATATTTGTTTAATTTCTTTAAGTGGTTGGCTAGTGGATGAAGAAAAGATAAAATCATTTCAACATTTCAGTAGTGTAGACAGACTATACAAACAGTTATGCCATGACATCATGCGACAAGAGCTTCTGAATGATTAAAAAAAACATATTTTCTTTATTTTTCCTCTCTGTCACGTCTGAAACAGGATGGAGCTCTTATTTTAGTCAAATGTTCTTTGTTCTGAGAAAGTGTTAGCCTTGTTTTCTTTCCCTCCCAAGCACATCAACATCAGTCAGATCCTGAAGAGGAAGAATGGATCTGTTATGAGGAATTAATAGTTGCAATGCCTCTATTCATCATCTCTGGCCTCCAGCGTTTTTGCTGATGAGGGTGAGCTGTAGAGGAGCAGATTGAGTTCAGACAACAGAAGAGAGAGAGGATGGAGAAGGACGTGAGGGAAGGAGGGAGGTGGTGAAGATTGAAGATTGGTGTGGAGAAAGATGGAGTGGGAATTCCTAGTTCTCTGACGTATACACCCTTTGGGTCACAGCTCTGTTTATCAAACATATACAAATGAAACACCTTCAGACTGCTTTTTTCCCCTTCACATATCTTCTCTTGATACTTTATTTCCATTTCATTTTGCCACAAGGAATAGAGAAAGATGGCTAGAGTGAACCGAGAGAGCCTAAAATTCATTAAAAAACAGGACATCTCTGTATCAAACAGTGGTTAAATGGAACAGATACTTTTGCTGCCAAAATCAGATGTATAAACATCTGTGGAACAGCTGTGGCTGTCAGGCATGTCTGCAATAATGGCCCTGTTCTACCTCAGTATGTGCACAGGTGCAGTCCCTAAAAACTATGGCGGCAAAACTTCCACAAATCAACAAGCACTAGAGAGACTTGAAGGAAAAAAAAGTGGTTCTTTATAATATTTTTTAAATAACCCACTCTCACACTCCCTGTTCTATGGACAATAAAAGACTATAAACACCCTACACCCTAATAAATTAGTGTTTTCTAATTGAAGCTTCACTTTACCACATGTGACTAGTGCAAGGAGAGCTGAGAGATCTGCTTTGACCTTACAATAAATACATGCATGGAACCTTTTTTCAAAGATTTTAGGTATATTAATACCACCACTACAAATAAACATCAAATCTGAAGGCGACCTGGAACATTTCCTGACGTCATGTCAAATAACATTTGCACCATTAATATGCAAAGTCTAAATGTCAAACCATAGCAGAGTTGGACTACGTTGCTAAAAATAACATCCTAGATACCTGAGTAAATGTGCATTTCTTCAATCAACCAGTCATTCCAGAACAGTGAAAAACAGAGCAAAAATAGGTCTTAGCATAAGATCTCTGTTCTGAACATGAAGCAGAGAATAAACACATCTTTCTCTGCCCATTCATCTTTAAACATTTTGTTTTCGTCATCCACTGTTTTTTTTTTAAACAAGCTATGCAGCCACTATTCAGACAAGAAAGGTCTGTGAAAGTCTGTGAAAATGTTTCCCTTTCTTGATAATGTCTCTATACACATTTAATTAGAGGTTATATATGACAGTTGTTGTTGCTGTTTTTTAATGAAACAGTAAATGGGAATTAATGGTCAGAGGAATTATTCGAGCCCCTTGTTTGGATTTTACCACATCATACCTAATTTGCAAAGATTTGAGAAAACCTCACTTGAAATGTTGGTTGTTGTTCTCATTTACCGCTGTCACTGATATCATGGCTACATGTTGCGCAGCCTACACAGAAAATCAATGGTCACCTGTCATTTTGTTTCTTTGTAATGTATAATTATGAAAACTCTGACAGGTAGCTACTCGAGTTCTACATAATGAGCACAGTGTGTCTGCACATATTCATATATAAATTTGATATCCAAACAACTCTTGGGCTCAAATGTAGCTGCTGTAGTGCTGCAAAGCTTCATAGCTTCATCTTCAAGGCTATTCCCTCTTTTATCATGCTGCTTGGCAAGGAGGAGTATGATGCTCCTGACTCAGTTTGGACCTCTGTCACTGTCTGCAGGCTGTGAATGAAATGAACTGCTCTCAGCTTTGTTAAGCTAGAGAGCAGCAAGAGCAAAGTGGTGTCAACTTTCACACAGATCCGGAGCAAAAGTTCAAAAGCCTTTTTTTTTTTTTTTTGCATGAGCTCTGTTTGCATAGGACGCGAAGGGTGTTGCAAAGGATTTTTTTCCACTTTATAACTTTTTCAGTTATTTCAACTGTGTGAGGATCCAAGCTTCAGGAGATTCTTTCACACGGTGACACGCTGCGTTTGCGTCAGGTTGGTGCTTTCGCTGAGCCGTGCTAATAGTCTCCTGCTGAACTGTGGGATATGGCGCTGACAGTTGGAGCTTCAAAGCTCATTTAACAATGAGGGTCACATAGCGTTTCCCTTTCAGTTGCTTTCTGGCATTTTCTAACTTCTGATTACTTTATGCTTCAATTCATTGGTTTGTTTTAAAGGGTTGCTGTTTTTTTTTTTTTTTTTGAAAGAACATAAAAAAATGTGTACAGGCCAAATAAAGTGTTAAGCAATCATTAAAATCTTCATAACACTTTACATTACAGTTTCAGGTTCCATTAAATATGTCTAGGTCTAAGTGGAATTGCTTTTCAACTTCAGGTCTGAATTTTGTCAATTCATTGTGGACTTAATCTTTATTTACTATTTATTCTGATTTTATTTATAGAGCCATTGTTCCAAATAGCACATCTGCCATATGCACTCATAGCTGATCACACACACCTGCTGGTTGAATCATTCGCAGGCATGAGAAGTGGCTTGTTTTTGTCTTTCCTGTTCCTCAAAAAGTTATTTCAGAAGTTTTTTTTTTTTTCATGACCCATGAACAGTACATCCATTGCTAAGTAACTTTTCAGGTATAAAATAGGTTGAGGATGTGACAATGCTAAATGAAGCAACAGAACATTTCTGTTTTTTTTAAAAATATTTACATTTATGGCATTTGGCAGACACCCTTATTTAGAGCAACTTATATTTATACAACTGAGCAGTTGAGGGTTAAGGGCCATGCTCAAGGGCCCAGTGGTGGCAGCTTGGCAGTGCTGGGAGTTGAACTCATGACCTTCTGAGCAGAAGGCCAACGTCTTAACCGCTAATGTACTACAGCCCCAATATATGGCTTTGACTACGATCAAAAGATGTTTTGAGAGACAGGAATCAACTAAACTGGCTCTCCTACAGGAATCTTTCTGAAAGACAAGATGACGCAAAGCAAGGTAAAGATAAAGCAAGATTATAGCAATAAAGCATTAAAGTGGAAACTGAAGCAGCGCAAGTATCTTGGGTGTTTGGAGGAAGTCCATGGCAGTGGAATGAATTACATCAATCTTGCTTCAGTCTGAATCTGAATGTTTTATCTTTTGATAGAGGCAGGAGATGTAAAACTCCATGAAGGAAGGCTTTCTTGTGTCCTCGCTTGCCGTCCCCAGGTCCAACCTCCTCTTCAGTGATTGCTGTATTTTTCTGCACTCAAAACTCTGAGATGCAGCTCAGCGGAAGGGTGAAAAAAGGGTCCATTTTTATGCAGGAATGTTAAAAGGTGATGAGAGATAAAAGGAACATTAATACTAGAGAGGCTTACCACTCCTTTTCTTTTTCCATCTCTGTGGTTTGAATTTTGCATGACCACTAAAGGTCTGAAGCTCTAAGGATTTGTGGAATTGCTCTATTTATATTCTCAGAGCTGGAACAGCAAGCCTGTAGTTTAGGGTTAGTTTAAAATGACTGAACTCTGCATATGTAATCAGACAGCCTTGCCACTGATCGCTCAGAAAGTAGTAAAAATTATTATTTTTTTTTTTTTGCAATTATAGCCTGGACTGCTACTGTCAGATAGCTTCAGAAATTATAATTATCCTTATATTTCAAACCACACAGTTGCCTGAGCGACAGAATTTATTTCATTCACAAGACAATATTGTATTATTGATGTTATGACTTTTATTTGGTAAAAGGAAGAGAAATGCTTTATTTATATCAGACGGCTGTATGACTGGAGGGAAGGTGCCTCTACTGAAATATTCACCATAAAGGGAATTGCACAAATGATTGGTCAGAAATATGACAGCATTCACTTTGTGTCGAGTTTCTTAAGTAAAAGTGGCAAACAAATTCTCAGAGTTCCCTAGAGTTTGAAAGCTCCCTGGGTTTCTTTTCAAACTCAGTGGGAGCTGGCGCTTTATATGTTTGCGAATAAAGTCTGCGTAGGATTCACAATAAATTTAGTTTCCTATAAAGCACACATTTTTTCCTTTTTCATCTACTCAGTAAAGCAGCAGGCCTTGAGGACATTACTGCTGTCCAACTTCATTATCCAACACCAGCTCCCGCTGTCACCTTTTAGCGGCTCCATTAATCCCAAGGCATTAAGGATTGACAGACCTTGAGCTATTTACATAAACCCAAAAGGATGGACTATAGCAACATGTAGAGCTCTAGAGCTCTATATATCGCTTTTCTCAGACAAGAAGACAGGATCTTCCAACTACGTTTTTGCGGAAGTGTATTATTCACTTATGAAAAAATGTCATTTATTGCACATATGTATAATGATGTCCTTCATATCTCTAACATTTGAATAATCCAAAAAAAAAAAACCACGGCCTGCTGGCAGGTGATTAACCCTGCATTATAATTATATGTGAAGATGTCTCAAAAGTGCCTAAGCATCTATTAACAGCCAGTGTTGCAGTCAATACCATGTCAATCAATAACAAGGCAAAGTAAGAGCCAGACCAACCAGACCAAGACTTTAAAGATTTAGAGTATGGCTGTTTTCACACCTAGCTTGTTTGCCAATGTTGGAACCATAGATTGATATTTTATAACTTCTTTTTTTTTTTTCATGTGATTCAGTTGGTTTCACACTGAGACAATTTTCAAAGGGCCTAAATTGTTGAGAATTTTGTGGTGTATGATTTGATGGATAGTTCATTTTGTTTCTGTCATGAATTGTTATACCTCTGTAGTAAATAATAATAATAATAATAATAATAATAATAATAATAATAATAATAATAGCACCTTTCATATGCCAGTTAAAAGAAGCAACAAAAGCATTAAATAAAAGAAAAGTTTAAATAAAATCTTAGTTCAATAAATATGCATGATTAATAAATAGTTCATTAAAAAACTAAATTATACTAAATTTAATAGTGAAAATACAGAAGAGGACAGGGAAGAAAGGACAGTGGAAGAGTGAGTGGTCTGCACAGAGCCCTGACATACAAAGACATCTTATACAATTGTGTGCTTAAAAATTTGCGGCAACAGCTTAGGTCATGGTCAAGTGTTCAGATACTTTGACCATATAGTGTACATTAGAAGACATCTCATGAAACACTTATGGACAGATATTCAGTCAGTCCCTCAGATAGGAACATGCATTTTCTAAAAATCCAATCCTTCTTCCACCAAATAGTTAAAAAAAAAAACGAGTACAGAGCTGTTGTATGTCATACTGCATCGCCATGTGAATATCATTTCAATGTCTTGAAAACATTCATAAAGGAAACAGCAGTCTTTATATTAGCTTGAATGATGAGCAAGGCTGTGTTAACCTTCATATTGAGAGGGTATAGGTGCGTAAGCTAGGACACACTCACTATGCCTTAAAGACAAAACATGGCCACGTCTGTGGATATGTACTAATAAAGACGACAGAAAGGTCTTTTAAAAAAGTGCCTCAGGAGTCCAGGCATGAGCACGAGCCCAGCTGCTATATGACTGTTCTTACCCAGTTTGTCTTCTGAGTGCCCTCGGTGCCCATTTATGTGACAAATGTAGGTGCCGAGTGTTAAGTGTCGTGTGAAAAAAACGGCGACGAGACACGGATGGTATCTGTGGCTGTTCACCTCAGATGCTATCGGGATAATCCTTGATAACCTTGACTGGATTACTATGATTTGCTGGTAGAGGAGCTGCGAAAGTCCATTGTCACGATTCAATCTGAATCACATTAGCAGGGTGTTTAATTGCTAATGGGTTGCAGATGGTCCCAATGATTTCGACTGGCCCGCTTTTCCCTCTTCAATCTAATAGCACAGACTGCATATTACATAATTAACAAGTATTTACAGATTGAACTGAGGGTATATTAATCCCTCTGTTCTTTGCCATGTTCTTCTTGGAATCTTAAAGCTGTAAAGCCCTCCAACTGATATTTATAATTAGAAATCATGCAGAGTGATGGACAGCAAATTAAATCGGAGTCATAATGGTGATGATAACTGTTACTTTTCTCTTTTTTTTTAGTTTCTCTTTGTAGTTTTGCTGCAGTGATTAAAGGAGTGATGGAGAGCGCAGTGTAAAGTGGAAGCTCCTTTGTCGGGCATGGAGTTATTGGACGTACCGGATAAGCACACTCCATAATGTGAAGGGAAATGAGCTGGCATGAGTCTTCTCACGTCAGTGGCATGCATGATTTCAGAATGTGCTATCTCCAGTTTCCTGCACTGGATTAAGAGCCTGAGATGATTAGGTGTGCGGTGACTCAGCGGCCTGTGTAAGCCTGGTTCTTTGAAGTGTGTGTGTGCGTGTCTTAATAGCTATGCACCTTCCGTGGTACATTCACAACACAACAACTGCCCCAAAGGGAGGCAAACTTTAGATGCTATACCAGAATAGGCACAGCGATGACGGTAAAAGCGATTTCGATATTATTTTGGCATCACAGTAAGTGTTCTTTTAAAAATGCCATCTCTGTGTTTGCATATGCTTCGTCACATGCTGTTTAATTATGTGCTACCAATCAGCAACAGACACTACTTTCCTGCCTTGTTGAAAGGGTAGCAAACCCTATGCACATAGTACTTTTGATACCACTTGATTTCTTGTTCTTGCCCTCTCTCTCTCTTCCTCTTTTCCATTATTCGATTACTCATGTTCACAGTCAGAATTAAATGCCCAAATGGAGGCTATCATGCTGCACCTGCATTCTGGACTACTGTTCATTCCTACCACGCCACTGATTAGTGCCATTATAAAGTATTTCATTTTAATGTGTTTTGTAAGACAGCATAATTTTTGGAATAGCAGAGTATAAAAACAGTTTGTTCTTTTGACTTAATCTTGTGCTGCTATAGTATATTTGTGTGTTGAAAAGTCTCTTGCGCTGCAAAAACACAGTAATTGGACTGAAGAATGCCACCTGTTGAGATTTAAAGGATTATATAGGATTAGATGGGAATGGATTTTATCTCCTTAGATCATTGCATTTTGGGGTTAGAAGCAAGAAATGTGAAAGTGTCTCACTTTGTCTCTCTGCTGTGTCATCGGTACAAACAACTGAGGGTCAGAGATCTGCAGAGGAGGTTCTGTGAACTCTATGTGTCTCCCCAACAAGTTAAAGGTTCCTGTTTTCATGGTCGAATGCTGTCATTGATGGACATGTGTAATTTGGATGGTGTAAGGAACTACAGAGAGGCTTTAAATTAGAAAGAAAACACAGCAATGCTTTCAGTCTGCTACATTCCTGTGTAGAATTGCTAGATTTCGGGACTGTGCTCATTTAATAGAGTGGATCGATCACTGCAGTCACTGAGCGTATGTTTCTTGCTGTCTTACAGGAGGCCTGCAGTAGTTCAGGAGACAATAACTGCACCATTGAGTCAGATAGGACCCAGCTGTGTGGCTGTGGGCACACTCACTTCTTCATTGCTCTCTTCTCAAGGTACTTCTGGATCCCGTACAGTGGAGGCGGAGCTGAGTTGATTGACATGTTGACAGGACGGGTGTGTCCTGCCCTCGGTGCATACTGGCTGAGGTGTTTGCCAGTTTGTCAGTGCCTTCCTGGCTATAGGAGCAGCCTGCTGGGGAAAACAACAGAAGCACATTATTTTGTTTCTCTGTCATTTTTGAGGCGAGGCTTGTTTTTTTCCCCCTTTTGTAACACCCCAAAGAAATGAAATCTCGGCTGCAGCCTCACACTCTCATAAATGCATTTGTGCCCCCTTTAGTGAAGCATCATTTAAAAAAAAAAAAAAACTTTTAAACCTGGCACAAACTTTTGAAGGTAACACTTTACAATAAGAGTACATTAATAAACATTACTTAATACAGTAGTAAACATTACTGTTAAGTTTATTAACCATTCACTAATGGGATGCTAGTATCAATGCTAGTAATGATAACTAACATATTTTATATTATTCTCTAGTGCTGTTGAATTATTGAATAATTTATTTATTAATTAATTTAATTATTTATTTACTTCTTTAATAAATATAAATCATACTCATTGGCAAATTGTTGTGGTATGTGAGAAAAACACTTTGGGTTGGCAAGAGTAACTCCGCTTTGCGTTGTGCCACATCAAACTCCCCATTGTGTTTTATTCTTTGTAAATTACACATTTTATACATATTGCACATTTTAAAATACTAATAAGAGTATATTCACATGAATAATATAGTAATCAGTATAGTAGGAAGCATTACTAAATGCTTAATTTATTAACTAATTACAGTAATGATAACTAACATTATTTCCATATAAATTAATCAAATCCTTAAGATCTTATCAATGTTTACAATACATATTAATTAAACTTCTTAAAAGTCTTAATTTATACTTAACCTATACTTAATGTATTTATTAGCAAATATTTTATAACATGAATTATAAAAACTGATAGTTTTGTTTCTAAAAGTTAATTGGCTGAGCCTCAATACACACTTAAGCCATTGTTCTGTTCATAATTTTTGTCTCGTTTGTTGCTTAGCAACCAAACCTTAATGTTAGTAGATGACAGTGTGACCATTATTAATGATGAATGAAATTATTTACGGAACTTTGGATTTTACATATATAATGCACGACCGCTCATTAATTAATGCTACTTAACAAAGAGAATGAACAGAAAAAAAAGGAACAGTGTGAATAAACAGGACAAAGATTAGAATTAAAACAACTGACAGGTGGACACACACATAGCTGGAGATGGCTATGAATTATTACACACTTACATATATTTACTGTGCTGTATCCATACACTCAGACCAAACTTCCTGCAACCATTATTCTGTAATTCGACAAGGTTGTCCTTCTATGTTAAAGCATTTAGACAAAAGTGGGCATGGTAAAGCAGTGCAATCTGCTGCTGAAGCTCATCTGAGCTGAAGGACTAGTGTCAGCTTTTGTGTGCTCTGCTGCCAGTGGACATTCATTATAGGGAGAGAAATTGCTTTGTGGACACACTGTGTGAAGGCTGAAGCAGATTCTTGGTGGATATGAAGCAAAACTGAGGGAGGAAACATCTCACACCCACTCCCACTCCATCTAATGCCATTATAGCAGGTGTTTTTTTTCCCTGTTTACCCACCATATGAGACGATACAGTCAGCAGGTTTGCTGTGGAGATAATACCCAAAGCTACACCTTTCAATCACATTCATCAGCTCTAACCCATGAGTGCTCAGGCTCATGCCAGGCAATGCTTTCTGTTTTTTATTTAACATCTTATCGCGTTTTAAATTAAAGCCAGTCCATGCTGCCCTGGTAGGAATATTCTTATCTTATGAAATATTTATTAAAACACAATAATTTTGCTGTATTTTAATAGGTTTGAACTCGAGGTGCAATGAAGATTTAGAGCTCTGGCTTCTGAAAGGTGACTCAGTAAGTAGTTACAGAGATTACAGTGAATAATTAAAATCTCTTTTGGTTCCTTTGTGGATTGGAGGAGGATTGAGAGGGAGGATTTATTCTGAGTCAAGCCACAGCTATTCATTTTAAATGCAGCCCCAAGCACCTGCATAGATCGCTCACATGTAGTCTCAAGAGAAGTGCTGTGCTTTCCAAGATGCTTGAAAGGTGCACCTCCCAGGCCTCACTGTGGGATCTGGGTTCTACTCTATACATCCACACAAACATGCCTTCAGTAACAGCTAAACCACCCTAACAAGCTTGTGCTGAAGCACAGACAGTTTCTTTCAGTAGGAGGCTGTTGATTGCTGAAAAACACACCCACGGAGACAATATTATGATTTCTAATTCAGGCCAGTGGATGTGTTGACATCATTGTGGATTCAATTTATATAGTTCCCTGATGCATTTGGGTGTATAGATGTGTGTCTGAGGGTGTGTCCTCATCCTGATGGAGCAGTGCTGAGCACATGAGCGAGCACTGTCCTTGACTCATTTCCATTATTAGCCAGGCTTTTTCCTTTGCTGGCATTTTCAGCACTCATTGATCCACTGCTTGCTTGATTAATCTTCCATAAGGGCATCTGCAGTCAATTAGTGCCTGAATTACACTTTAAATTCTGTCCAGGTCTTACCTTCATACCAGTTTACTTACAAAGTCCCAAAACGTTTTTTCGCAACTCATGAAAGGACAAAATGTAGGATGTCATGTCATGTAATAAACTCTATGGCCAAAAGTTTGACCATTTGACCAACACACCCATTTGTGCTTGTTGAACCCCCCCATTCCAGATTTAGTCCCTTTTTGCTCTTATAATAATATCCACTCTTCTGAGAAGGCTTTCCACTAGATTCTGGTGCATGGCTGTGAGTATTTGCCCATTCATCCCCAAGAGCATCAGTGACGTCAGGCATTGATGGTGGATGAGAAGACCTGGAGTGCAGTTGGCGTTGCAGTTAATCCCAAAGATGTTCAGGGGCCAGCCTTGGCAAACCCTATCTTCATGGACCTCTTGCACAGTTCCAGTGGAGGGAAATTATAATGCTACAGCATACATCTATAGACATCTTATGCGGGTGTGTGCTTCCAAGTTTGTGGCAACATTTTGCTAAGGCCCACATATGGGTGTGATGATCAGGTGTCCACAGACTTTTGGTCATATAGTGTATCTATATGAAATAGGGGTATTTTAATGACTATTAAGCCAAGATCAAAAACTAGGCATAGATTTCTAGGCGTTTGCTCTTAGCAAAAACAGAGTGTATACTTGTTCAGACAGAGGGGCTAGGGTGTGACAATGGATTGGTTTCATAAAGAAACCAGTGGCTAGTGCTTTGGTCTCCTCACTGTACTAATGTTTATGTGCAGTTAGAAAAGGCACCTGGATTGTTATTGCACACAAATAGTTTCACTCAAGTCAAATACTGTACGAATAAACGTCAACTATCCAACTGTGTAAAATCAATTTGAATCAATGTCTCATTGTGAGGGACGTTAAAATCTGCCGTAAATAGAGAGCGTTATATGTTTCTGTCGACAAGCAAACTCTTGTTGCCTAACATACACTGATTATTGCTTCAGTGTTTATTATCATATATATTAAAATGTACATAGCTATTTGTGGGATGGCAGCTTCATTCTTCAGATCTTCAAGCTGTAATTTTTTATCTTTATTTTCATATTTATGTCCTCCAGGTGTTCCAGCGCAGAGAAGACGGCTCTGTAAACTTCTACAGGGATTGGGCCGCGTATCAAGAGGGATTTGGCAAGATTACAGGAGAACACTGGCTTGGTAAGTCCAGCTTTCAGGAACTATTTCAATTTCCCATCTTTTTATTATTTTCATAAAAGTATTCCTATCATGATGGTAATTCAGTAAACAATATTGTTATATATGAGCAAACCAGAGCTTCTACAGATGAAGTGATCATTTTAGCAGACAAATGCAAAAGCTTGTGGAGTGGATGTTTTGCTTTCCCACTGAGCAGTTAACAATATGTTGAAGTTGGTAATTGCTCCAAATTCAGATAAACATTCAGCTGTTAGAAGTAAACTGTTTCTGAAAGGATAGTTTTAGGAAATATTATCTATAATTTACCTCACAAGGAAGGCAAGAAAGCTGTTTTTAGACACCATAATTCAGTGAAAAAGTGGAAGTTTACAAAACTATACTAAGGAAGCCTTTATTTAGGTATTAAAAAGTAATAATATTTCTTAGGTACTGAAATGACATGATGTTTAAAAAGCCTGTATGAATCATTCATTCATTCAGCTGGCCATAATCTTCACTGTTCATGCTAGTCAGCTAGCAAAATATGATCTAATCTGACAGGATTTCTAAAATAATTTTGATGTATTCATGTCTATAATCTTTCTTGCTAACACAAACAAGCTAGCTAACAAGCCTTAATGCTAGCTTAGTCACTGACAGGGATAATTTTTTCATTTTAGCAACCATGCTAATTACCAAACAGGCATACTCTAGTTAGCTAAGCTAATGCCAACTATGCAAACAATGCTAGCTTATGAAATAGGATTTTGCTGTTTTAACTTACAGAAATGACTTTCTAGTTTAAAAAATGGATACCAACCTTCAGTTTATTGGGAAAATCCTGCTAGTTTGCCAGTGGAACTGGAGCTTTATTCTTGGTAAAAGTGTGTCAGGGGATAAATGTCTCATTTCAATCCACCTGAGGTAAATATGTAGGAGAGGGGGAGGGGTAGTTTGTATGTGCGTTGTCTTCAGCAGTGGTATTGTCTCTGTGTTTTGTCCTCCTGTCCACATGAGAGCAGCATTTTGGGTCACTGAAATGCCCTCAAGGGTGGAGAAACATTAAAATTCCACTTTCATTGATTTCATGTTAATGGTAAATACATGTTTTTGAAAAGGCTGACGTTACACCATCAACCTACACATGCATGTCACAGTTTTTAATGAGTTATAATATGCTAGGATTCTGTCTATCATGACTGCTGACCAGGTCATTCCTTTGTGGTCTGTAATTTCTTATTTGATGATATATTTGCAGTGTAATTTTGCTTTGTTTTATTATTACCATTGCATGGAGATGATCCGCACTCTGCTGCTACTGAATCCACTCCAGCAGGGCGATCTATACCACAGAGATTTTGTAGGAGGTTTGGATCTTATTGACGATGTTTTAAAGTATAACCTTAAGCAGGAGTTCCATCTCAACATAATTCACTGTGTTTGTCATTTTTCATTGTAAAACTTTGGGCCACATTGGCGGGCCACTTTGTCTTCTCTACCACTCAATACACATGCTTTTAATGTTATTCTTGAGATTTTTACCACCTCCTGGGCTGACGTGCTAATGTGAGCATTTTCAAATCTTTTTTTTTTTTTTTTTCATTTTCAAGGGGACAGAGAATGTTTTTTTTTTTTTTCAAATACACTGAGGTAAAAACTATGTTTTCATAAATACCCATATACATGTGGACAAGGTCTGAGCCTGAGCTAGTCATTAAACCAGCGTTATTGCCCAGCATTGTGCTAATAACCCAGTTGAAAAAAAATAGCCTAGCATTTTTTAGAGCATACATTCAAAATGACCTCCACTTTTCCCAAAACCAGAAAACTCGTGTCCACAAGGTAATTCAATTAATGTTTAATTTGCTAGGATGCCTTTTCTTGATTACTGGCATAAGGCAGCTGAGAGATTTGTGAAACTGTTTTTGGAATATAGATGTATGGAAGACAGGAAGAGATACTGGGTCAGCTTGAGCAGGAACAGACTGAGACTGTAATAAGGAGAAATAAAATACAGAGGAGAGAGTGTTATCAGGAAGCAAGACCATTCTGCCACAACTGCCATTAATGTGAAGGAGGTCCTGTATTAATGACATATTTCTTTCAAGACTGCTGAATTGCACAATAATGGGTGAGAGACTGTAATGCCTTTTATGTATTTCTTTCTTACAGAGGCTTGGCGGGTGGGGGGGGGGGGGGACTCATAAAGAGTCATCATTACGATTCTTCCCTATTTAACCTCCCCAGATGTCAAAAGAACACCTTTGTTAGTTTGTTTGACGTGTAGCCAGGTATGGTGACCCATACTCGTAATTTGTGCTCTGCATTTAACCCATCCAAGTGCACACACACACACAGCAGTCTTTTTTGCTGTGGTGCCCGGGGAGCAGTTGGGGGTTCGGTGCCTTGCTCAAGGGTCTCACCTCAGTCGTGGTATTGAGGGTGGAAGAGAGCGCTGGTCATGACCTGAGACTCGAACCCACGACCTTCAGGTTTACCTTTGGGTTACAAGTCCGACTCTCTAACCATTAGAGAGAACTTTTTTGATGAAATTAATCACAATTTCTGAATACAATACCGCTTCTACTACAGTATGGCATCCACCCAAGATGCATGAGCATGTCACACTTATCAATTTAATTGTACAGATCACAGAGTGATTTTATTCAGAATTTTTCCTTATCACCCCTGGAATTAATTTTTGGCTACAGCATAGCTTAGTAGGGTTTACTGGCAAAACATTTTCAGCAAAACATTTAGAGGGAAGTATTCTTTTACATTGCATCATGACAGAGTTGATGATGGATTCAGGGGGTGGAGTTCATATAGATTCTCTCGAAGAGAGATGTAACAAAAATAGTGACCACAGACAAGTACACAAATATAATACACATGGTGTCTAGTAGCTACAGTGTATGACTGTTTCCTATAGAAAAAACGTATAAGTGGTCTTTATACTGCCAGGTATGTACATACAGTATGTGTATAAATGGGGGTGTCTTTCTGTGTACATATGATGGACTGTTTCTATTAGGCATTTCCAGCATAAACAAGATAAATGGCTTTTTTATTTATTTACTTCAAGATTTCTTTTACTTTATCAGCATCAGAAGATAGAGAAGATTTGTCAAAGTGATTCACATTGACTCTTATAACACAGTACTATTGACTTCACAATACCGCTTGGTCAGAAGATATTGATTAACTTTATATTACAGCTGACAGTAGTGCCTACTGTAACTCACATCACAAATTATTGTATTAATGCACTCATTATAATAATATGTTATAATTTCTATAATAACAACTTATACATGGACTTGTAATGTGGACTCTCCAAATAATTTAAGTATAATAAACAATTTTTACAAAGGTGTTTTATTTAACAAAGAAGAATGTATAATCTTTGATATGGTGAAGTTTTCTGTAAAGAGTTGTTTGATTAACATTTTTGAAACAAGTTTCCACTGTCAATGAGTTTTTCACCACAAGAAAGTCTTCAGGACAGAGAGCAATGCACTTTTTTGTTCTCTCATTAACATGACAAGCCGCAAGTTTTATCTTATTAATTACAAGAAAGCGAGAAAAGAGAGAGGCTGGTGAGGGAATGATAGTTTGTAGCTGCAATAACATAACAGGAACTAATATATTTCGTGCATAACATTCAATGTAACAATAAACTGTTGAAACAACACGTCATCCATTAATATATTATTAAATTGTAGTCACTGGCAAATTTCTGTGATAGAAAATAAAACACTTGGGGATGTACTGTTGCTGGAAAATAAACACCTTTGGGTGGTAACAGTAACTCCACTTCGTGTCAGTCCACATCACATCATTCAGTTGTCGATTATTTTCCTATAACAGCATGCATCCTCATATTTCATACAAGACTGAACAGCATCTTATTTATTTTGCTGTTCAGGGCAAGAGTGTGTGTCCAGTAATGTGGAATGACAGGCCTGTCACTCACTGAATGTGATCTCTCTGAGATTGATGATCTTTATGAGAAGAGGAATGACATCCATGGCGGATTTTTCTGGCTCCTGCACTATAAAGAAGCCTGGCCTGTAGCACTGACCTGAAGTCGGGGCCTGGAACCCATGCTGGTGTGTTTGTTTGGATGCCGAGGGAGAGGCCCTTTTTCTGTGGGCTGAAGAACTTAGTGGTTCTGTCTGATAACGGAGCTCCGGGATACCACTGCTGTCGATGAAGATTAGCCTGAAACTCTCAACCATTTACTAATCAATAAGACATGAGGAACCTGAGCACAATTAACCTACGGGTCTAGAGAGATGAGCTGGAGGGGGGGAAAAAAGTATAAACAGTACACAGGCATCAGGGTGAGCAAGGGAGGGAGGGAGAGAGAGAGAGAGAGAGAGAGAGAGAGAGAGAGAGAGAGAGCACAGGCCAAAGGGCCTTCAGCAAAGACAGAGAAGGAGAAAGAGAAAGACACATACATCCCATCTCTGACAAAATAAAACAAGGAACTTTTTATAACACTGCAGAAACTTGCCAGTGCTTAGGGTGAATATTCAAATTGTTGTAGCAGCTCATTAGCAATGAGGCAATTCATTATAATAGAGATATAAATATTAATGTATTTTATGTCATCAAAGGAGCAGGCTTGAATTGCCATGCTATAATTTCCCTTTGTTGTGCATCACATCTACTCATAAAATTTTGCCTTTTATCAGTAATATTGAAGTGAATCACTGTATTTTAGTATAAATTCTCACTCCCACTCCCAAATAGAGTGCTCACGCAAACTCAAGTGCTCATCAACAGCTCATTTTTCTCACTTATATACCCACACAGGTACCACACACACAAATAAACACACACACACGCATATATATTTTCATGAAACTAGGCATATGAGGGGAATTTAAAAGTATTCATTATGATACAGAGTTATGATAAAAGAGCTAAAAAAAAAAAAACCTGGCCTTCACTTATATTATGTCAATAACACTCTATGGCCAAAAGTTTGTGGACACCTGACCATCATATCCATATGTGGTTCTTCCCTAAACTGTTGCCACAAAGTTAGAAGCACACAATTGTATAGAATGTTTTTGCATGTTGTAGCATCACAATTTCGCTTCACTGGAACTAAGTGACTCAGACCTGTTCCAGCATCACATGTTTTGCAAGGTTGGAGTGGAAGAACTCAACTGTCCTACACAGAGCCCTGACCTCAACCCCACTGAACACCTTTGGGATGAACTGGAATGCTGACTGCACCCCAGGCCTCCTCACCCAACATTAATGCCTGACCTCATTAATGCTCTGTAGCTGAATGAGCACAAATCCCCACAGCCACGCTCCAAAATCTAGTGGAAAGGCTTGTCAGAAGAATGGAGGTTATTATAACAGCAGAAAGGGGCTAAATCTGGAATGGGATATTCAAAAAGCACATATGAGTGTTATAGTCAGGTGTCCACAAACTTTTGGCCATATAGTGTATAAGTGATTTTTTGATCAATTAACTATATACACAAGAAAGTAAAAGTTTAATTTGGCTTAAAAATGTACCTGCATCACTCTCAGTTGGTTCTAACTCCAATGATGTCCTCAAAATATTTCTTATAGTACCTGAAATATGACCATTAGACCATTAGGCTACTCAGCATGAGGAAAAGTTTGAACTCAGGAAAATCATTTCTTCATTGCTTGTGATCATCTGTGTTGCTATAGTCCTGAAAATAACGGGAGGTGATTTATGTTTCTTGTCTTTAATGTAAACAAGCTACTGTGGTCATAGCTAGTAAGAACGTTGCAACTTATCATGTGTTAGCCTAACACTTCTTACTTTAGATACTAGCTAGCTAATTGGACAAAATCCAATTAATTAGCATTAATTTGTTACCTGTGTTTTGGATCTGTTTCTCATATTCTGTTTCTTTTCTTTTTGTATTTTTCTGCACCAAATGATGTGAATGCTTCATGATTACTGCTTCTTCATGATCTTCTGACATTAGTTACATTAGTCTCTCTATTTAGTTACATAAATTGCAGTTTCTATTGTTCTATTGTACAAAAACATTGACCCCGCCTCAAAAGTTTCTCTATTTAGTTATGTAAATTGCAGTTTCTATTGTTCTATTGTACCAAAACATTGACCCCGCCTCAAAAGTTTCTACTTAGAACCATCTCCGAAAGACTTGTTGTAGACTTCCTAACCTTTGAGGGATCTACTAGAGAGACAGGCTGAAGAAGAGTTCTAGAGTTTTCTGGGGTTTTTTTCCTACGGTTGTATTTGGAACATTTTTTGACATCTTAATATTAATGGTTTTTCGTTTCTTAAAGGGGTTCTTTAATGAGAGGGAACCCAAGATTATACATAGACAAATTTTAGGGTGGTAGATGAAAATATTTTCAAGTGTAAACGCTGAAATAAAAAAAACATTAGAATGCTAGAACTTTCTTTTATACCTGTATCTCCTGAAGTATTTTTGGAAAGAAGCTCTTAATGGTGTTTACCTGATACCGGGTACAGCACTCCTGAAATCCAGCCCAGTCCTTAGTCATCAAAACTAGAGCACCTTAAATCCACAATCTCACAGAAACAGTCTTTGCTTGTCTGATAAAGCCAGTGATGGTGTCAGAGGTCAGAACACAGAGTCATCACCTCTGTGGAGCTTTGAATGAGAGAACGGAGCTTCAGTGTATCGCCTTCTGAAATGGTTTTAAGGCTAAACTCTCTAATGCTGGAGAGAAAAGTCTTATTGAATAAGTTGGTCTTATTGAATAAGAGCTGCTTTGGTGACAACATTGACCACTCTCAGTATTTTAGGCTGAAATTGAGTAGTCGTGTTTTATTGTTCATTATACCACAACACATTTGAAATCTCCATTCTGATTTGGCAGAAGGTGTTGATTAATTTTCTGTAACAGCAGCTCTGGAAGTAGTTCCAGCTGAAAGACAAATCACAGGTTTACAATAATGAACTTGTTCTAATACGTTATCATTTCTGTTGTAACTAATTAATTTACAGGGACTTGTATTGCAGATGCTCAATATAATCAAATAATAAATGGCTGAATTTGTGATACTATAATAATCAGTCTCAATCTCACTCTCCCAGGGGGAATTAACTAACAACATTCAGGAGCAGGAATTCATTGTGAATCGGCTTGAAACCCAATTGAGCTCTTTAGATTTGTGAATGTTCCTAGTGCAAGACTTCACACTAGACATGACAGAAACTGTGATGACACAGGAAGTAAGGCTGTTCACGTGTAGGTAAAATCAAGCCTTTTAACGGCGGCTGAATGACTTCTACTACCAAGAGCCTCAAAATTCTTTTCCAATTACATTTGGCTATTTCTTTCATTTCAGTGTTCACCTGCCTCCTCTTTACCTTTCATTTCCTTTCAAAGTAGCGTGCTAAGGACACATGGAGTGGAGCTTGATTGCATTGTGTGAAGTGTGGGATTTTGAGAACAGATGACGACTGTAAAGGTGGGAGGACTCTGTGGGCAAGTGTGATTATTTGACTTAGGATTTTCAGTAACAGCTTTATCTTGGTCAGGGTTATGGTGCCTATCCGGAGCCTATCTTGTGAATACTGGATGCGAATTCACCCTAGATGGGATGCCAGCCCATGTCAAGGCACACACTTATTCACACACTCATTCACACCTATGGAAAATTTAACATAGCCAGTCCACCTACTGGCATGTTTTTGGACAGTAGAAAGAAACCAGAGGACCTAGAGGAAACCATGTGAAAATGCAGAGAACATGCAAAACTCCCCATAGATAGTCACCCAAGTTCAGGATTGATCCAGGGACCATGGAGCTATGAGGCAGCACTGCTACACGCTGCCACCTGTAGTCCGGTTTTGCTTCTCTGAACCTGTTTTACCTACAGCACTGACCTCATTTTGGATTTTGAGAAATTTCATTCACGTTCCCCCGTTGTCTTTATGTCTTAATATAATGCTTTTGTCCCTTATTTCTCCCTTCACACCCTGTAGTCCTGCTGATTTCACTGAGCTTAGCCATGCTTCATGATGCCTCCCTGAATGAAAGCGTGCATTTTAAAAAGCAGGTTAAAAAGATGGCGTCCCCTCTGGGGTGTTCCTCTTCTGCCTGCTGATTCATTATGCTACAGAGAGCTTCGGTTAAGACACTCAGCATCTTAATAGCATTGAAATGAGCTGCGGTGCCACAGGAGGCCATGATGGCCCACGTTCTGCTACTGGCTGTGTGATATATTTCTCTGGTAATGCTATATTGGTTTCTTACATAACCGTTGCACTCCAAATCGGCTGTGTTGTGTTGGTTTGGGTCTTGGATCTTGGGACGTGGCAGATTGGGGCACAGCGGTACGGCTCGAGACCCTGTCTCACCACAAAACTGTCAGTGATCTCTCGTGCCAGAGCTTACTCTCCCTCTGCTCTCATGCTTATTTGGTTTTACTCCCTTGTTCCCTCCTGTGTCTGTGCTGCGCTCCCAAAATCCAATTGAGTTTTTCTGTATGGGACTCATTCTGCTGACAGGCGTGTTTACTGCTCTTTTTCCTCGTTCTTCCCTCTTTTTCCCCTCGAGCTATTTTACTCTCTCCTCTTCTCCCTCAGCCCCCTGTGTATGTGTGTAAGCTCATTTTTTGAAGCTTCATGTTATGGCACTTTACTATTGTTTACTTTCAGAAAATGCAGCAGCCAGCAATTGAATGACCTCCTTAATATTTCACACTCAATTGTACGAGGCACAATGTGTGACATTTTTGCCACAATGTATTAATATACATACTGGGAATATTTTCAGCATCTAATATACAGATCTTTCTATTGTTTCAGACAAGGGTGGAAAAAGCCAGTGAATACTAAGATTAAGATATGTTGAATTATTGCTGTATTTTTATTTATCTTTGCTTGTTGATTGTAGACAAGTATTATTTATATACGTACTTTATTTACGTACTTACGTACAGTACTCACTTACTGACTGACTTTTCATTTTGAGTCCAAAATTTCAGTGTTTTACACAGAACATTAAAAATGAGGCAAATAATAAAGCCACAATCATAAGCAATATGTATATAATTAAAAACTCAAATTTACATTTTCCAGGAAGGTCCTGTTACAGGATTTGCCATCTAACAAATCTCAAATACAATTCATTTGGTGGAATTTATATTTTACACCCATGTAGTGTGTCAGGATGTATCTACAGCAGTAGAGCAATTTCCCAGCAATTGTTGTAGTCTCGCCCAAGCAACTGTTGTATCAATCCTCCCAGAATTTTCACTCTGGATTGCGTTCACACTTAACTGCTTTTCAAATAATTGGCAGCAATTTCCAGGAATAAATCTGTCCAAGGTACTTTATTGTTCTCTACATGCTCTGGCCTCAGACAGCTGGATTCCAGAGCACACCTATAGAGGGAATCAAACACAAGACACGCTGCATCATAAATGCTCAACCATTACATACAACGAACAGTGTGAAGTAATGTCCCTAAGTTTGCCTCGGGGAACGTTTGCGCTTTCATGTTCTCGTTTCCCTTTTCACAGACTGTACTGTGCTCTCTTTTCTGGCTGGTTTATTGTTTAACAATGAGTGTGTGACTGATTTGTGCCCTACAGACATCCTGCCTAGGGCAATACACACCTGCACACCTGGATGATATAGTGCAGCTTGGAAGAGCTTAATAGAAACGAGCTTTTATTCTGATAAAATATCCTGAACACTAACACTGATAAATAATTTCAGCACATTATGGATAATCAGTATACAGGTGCATCTCAATAAATTAGAATGTCGTGGAAATGTTCATTTATTTCAGTAATTCAACTCAAATAGTGAAACTCGTGTATTATATAAATTCCCTGCACACAGACTGAAGTAGTTTAAGTCTTTAGTTCTTTTAATTGTGATGAGTTTGGCTCACATTTAACAAAAACCCACCAATTCACTATCTCAAAAAATTTGAATATGGTGAAATGCCCATCAACTCAAAACACCTGCAAAGGTTTCCTGAGCCTTCAAAATGGTTTCTCAGTTTGGTTCACTAGGCTACACAATCATGGGGAAGACTGCTGATCTGACAGTTGTCCAGAAGACAATCATTGACACCCTTCACAAGGAGGGAAAGCCACAAACATTCATTGCCAAAGAACCTGGCTGTTCACAGAGTGCTGTATCCAAGCATCTTAACAGAAAGTTGAGTGGAAGGAAAAAGTGTGTAAGAAAAAGAAGCACAACCAACCGAGAGAACCGCAGCCTTGAGAGGCTTGTCAGGCAAAATCAATTCAAGAATTTGGGTGAACTTCACAAGGAATGGACTGAGGCTGGGGTCAAGGCATCAAGAGCCACCACACACAGACGTGTCAAGGAATTTGGCTACAGTTGTCATATTCCTCTTGTTAAGCCACTCCTGAACCACAGACAACGTCAGAGGCGTCTTACCTGGGCTAAGGAGAAGAAGAACTGGACTGTTGCCCAGTGGTCCAAAATCCTCTTTTCAGATGAGAGCAAGTTTTGTATTTCATTTGGAAGCCAAGGTCCTAGAGTCTGGAGGAAGGGTGGAGAAGCTCATAGCCCAAGTTGCTTGAAGTCCAGTGTTAAGTTTCCACAGTCTGTGATGATTTGGGGTGCAATGTCATCTGCTGGTGTTGGTCCACTGTGTTTTTTGAAAACCAAAGTCACTGCACCCATTTACCAAGAAATTTTAGAGCACTTCATGCTTCCTTCTGCTGACCAGTTTTTTAAAGATGCTGATTTCATTTTCCAGCAGGTTTTGGCACCTGCCCACACTGCCAAAAGCACCAAAAGTTGGTTAAATGACCATGGTGTTGATTTGCTTGACTGGCCAGCAAACTCACCAGACCCGAACCCCATAGAGAATCTATGGGGTATTGTCAAGAGGAAAATGAGAAACAAGAGACCAAAAAATGCAGATGAGCTGAAGGCCACTGTCAAAGAAACCTGGGCTTCCATACCACCTCAGCAGTGCCACAGACTGATCACCTCCATGCCATGCCGAATTGAGGCAGTAATTAAATCAAAAGGAGGCCCTACCAAGTATTGAGTACATATAAATGAACGTACTTTCCAGAAGGCCAACAATTCACTAAAAATGTTTTTTTGTATTGGTCTTAAGTATTCTAATTTTTTGAGATAGTGAATTGGTGGGTTTTTGTTAAATGTGAGCCAAAATCATCACAATTAAAAGAACCAAAGACTTAAACTACTTCAGTCTGTGTGCATTGAATTTATATAATACACAATTTTCACTATTTGAGTTGAATTACTGAAATAAATGAACTTTTCCACGACATTCTAATTTATTGAGATGCACCTGTATGCCAGTAATATATTAATAATGCCTCTTTTTAGTGTTTTCAGATATTAAGTGACATTATAAGGTCAGAATGATTAATTATTTGCATTCAGTTAAAGCTCACTTTTATTATAAGTCTAAATACTGACCATTCTCCAATGGATAACACTAGGAGGCTCCATTTCCTTTAATGGTCTCCAGTTTGACTGCTATCTGAGATACCAAAAAAAAAAAAAGACACTATATGACATTAAGGATGGTGGCAGCTCAGTGGTAGGTCATGAGTTTACATCACAGCACCACCAAGCTGCCACTGCTGGGTCCTTGAACAAGGGCCTTAACCCTCAACTGCTCAGTTGGATGAATGAGATAAATGTAAAATGTACCTCTGAATAAGGGCGTCTGCCAAATGCCATAAATGTACATTACAAATGTTCTTGGTTTTGGTTTGTTTACCCAGCTTTTTCATTCTTATCAACCCCCAGAAGTCTCTGATACCTAGGCATATTTAATAAAAAAGAATTTTACTAATATCACCTGTTATGGCCTGCAAAAGCTTCTGATTGGTGTAGAAACTGATTAATAAAAAAGGATGAATAGTGGGGCTGTAGGCAGTCCTTGACTTGGACTTATGGGCATTTGTACTTGGACTTGGACATTAGTCTCACTAAATATGGTCTTGGTCATGACTGAGAGCTCTGAAAATAAAGATTGTGTTATGTTTTCTTTTCTCATGCACAAAGATTGACAAGACATAATTCCTTCTTCTACAAAACAGCCTAACCATTGGTGCAATGCATGAATGACAGCTTGGCCTCAAAAAGGATTTGATGGTCTCAATCTTTACCTAGTCTTGCTTTCAATTGGACTTGATCTTGACTTAGCTTTGCTTGGCATAAAATTCGGTCTTGACTCTATTTCAGATTGGTTCTTGTTTTGAAAGCTGTGGACCTGCTGTTTAAGGTAAAACTACCTTCCATCTTAAAAATCAAACAGCGAATATATAAAGCTGCAAAACCTCAGTGGAGTGCTAGTTTAAAATCCAAACAAAACTGTAGAAAAACATTCTTTTTTACTGCTAACTGTGAAGCTACGTGCAGATTTGCCATCAAGATACAATTTAAATACCTCTCTATACCAAATGATACCTAAATTATTAAACGCTGCGTAACTGAACTTTCATGGTGTCGGCAGTGTCACAGACTTTTTAAGGGTTAAATGGAACCTTTTTGCCAAAGGCTCCATGGTGCTTGCCAACACATTTTTTTTTTTTTTTTTAAAGTGTCAACTCCTACAATATTTTGTGCTGATAAAGTGAGGTGAAAATTAAGTGAAAGCTTACACTACCTAGTAAACACTGTTCTCACTTTGATTAAATATCTTGCCTTAGTGAGAGTCTTATGCACCTATTTTTAATTTGACAGGTCCACATTTTACTGTGTTACTGTGAGACATGAGCTCTGTTTAAAAGGTAACAGGTTGCTCTCCATTTCAGTATTTAAAGATGCCTAGATTAGGAAGAAGGAAGGCAAAATGCTGGAAGCTGCATTGATCCTCTTGGGTGATTCCATGATCGGGGTACCACCTGTGTCGCACTGATATTATGTTTAAAAATATGTTTGCAAAGTAAAAGTAAATGCATTTTAAGCAGAGGTAAAATGTCCTTCACAACAACATACACGCATTGTTATAAATAAAATAAAATCTACAGAAAATCTGCAGCACATATTTTCAATTCAGTGCAGTTTTATTTGCATAGTGCTTTTAGCAATGGACATTGTCACAAAGCAGCTATACAGAAATAAATACATTCAAATTAAATTAAATCAAAATTGTAAATGTGTGAATTTATCCCTACTGAGAAAGCCAGAGGCGACGGTGGCAAGGAAAAACACCCCGAGACTATATGAGGAAGAAACCTTGAGAGGAACCAGATTCGAAAAGGAGCCCATCCTCATCTGGGTGATAATGGATAGTGCAATTATAAATAAATCTCTTCTATAACTGTGTACTACATTATTGGCTTGTTTCATCCCACTATACCCACACTTTACTATGAAATAAAATTAAAATTAAATAAAATATTGCACAGTCACAATAATGTGTGAATCCCATTAACATCTTATACGTGAAACATTTTCCATGAGTCATCCATTTTAGGTTTTGAAAAATGTACATTTTTGTTTCCCAAAACATTCACTCTACGCTGTTACCTGAACACGTTCACCTCTATGAAATATTTGGAATAATTTTTTTGTTTGGTTTTGCTTTGTTTTGTTTTGTTTTCAGTGATACTCTGACCTTGCCTAACGAGGTCATAATCAAGGTATAACCATGTTAACCAAATTATAGATTGAACGTAAATTATTGTTTTTTTTCTTTTTTAAATTCCAGTTTTAAATAAATGTCCTTAATGTCCTCATGCCACCTTTTGTGTATTTGCAAATTCTATTCTAAAAATCAACCCTGTTACTCATTTTAGAGCAAAATGCAGCCATGATCAGCAAAGAAACCTTGTAAAAAAAAAAATTCATTTCGTTTTTTGAATGCTTAAATGCATGTTTTCTTAGATTCAGTGTTGAAAAATTATATTAAAAAAAAAAGAAGAAGATTAATTTTTAGAGTTAAAGAGCTAAATGGCACCCCAGCTGTGGAATCAGCTTGATTTTGTAGTGAACCAGCCTAAAGCAGTGGATTTTAATGAACACAGAGATGATAATAAATACAGATAAATATCCAAATAACTGAAGCATAAACACAAACTGTCCAAAGAGACCTAGTAAACAAACAAAAGCCTAAGCTAGTCTAGGCCAAGCTATGCTAAGAACAAGGCTAATGATATGACAGGGCAAGAGAGAGAAGTTAAACAAATAACCTAAAGGCTCGGTAGCACAAAAGCTAAGCTATCAGAATAACAGGAAGACAGATGCTACCTCTAAGTCCTCCTCAGAATTTCGAGTGTGTGAGTTTGGACGTTGTGAATATGACATACTGTGTGTTCAAGTGGTTTTGTTTTGGGGAAAAATTGACGGCATGAGAAAACTTCATTTGGCTTTATTTTCCTTATTTATTTTGTACTCAGTTTCTGGGTTCTTCTGGCTAGCTTTATATGTAGGCGGTTCTTAATTAACATCAGTGCAAAGTTGTGCCGAAAATGCATACAAAATAAATCTATACAGCACAAAACTGTACAGACATGTAGCATGAAAAATTACCACTTAAATCTTACCATCTGCTGTATAGTTAGATTGGGTCATAGTTAGATTGGTGACCGCCATAAAATGTGTTCCCGAGTTGTAATTACAACGTTGTTGTGGAGTTCAAGTGCACTCGCATCGTAATTACAATATTTCTAACAGGACTTGAAGGCAACAAGAATAAACATAAATAAACATAAATAAAGTGAACGTGTGATACAGTGCAAGTTAATAACAAAGCAATGGTGAAAAGCAAGCAAGTAGAAATGTGCAAAGCTTCACGAACAGAGACGTCAGTAACTGTGAAATAACCTGGTCAGGAGTGCTGGATCTGGAGCCTATCCCGGGAGCATTGGCCATGAGGCGGGAATATACCCTGGATGTCCAGGGAATACAGGGAACACCAGTCCATCACAAGGTGTAATATATTATGTGCTTCATATTCTTGACCTATTTTACCCCCTTTCCAATGTCTGTTCAGTAGCTATTCAATGCACCTTCTGTAAACTGTTTTAGTTACTAATGTTCAAGTAATTAATAAGAAAAAAAGTTAAAAATGTGTTAAACTTTTTGCTGACCCTCAGCTCACTTCCACATGAAAACTTCAGCAGATTCAGACATCTTTGCATCTCTGGAGCCAAATGGGATTGAGACTTTCACTCTGTCTAGATAGCTATTCCATCTAGTTTTTGTTTTGATCCCCGATTTCTGTCTCTGCACACAGAGAGGGAGATTTCGGTACATGATATGTGCTTGGAGCTTTTTATTTTCCTTTGTTTAAATTCATAGCCTTTGAGTCTTTTTTTCCTGGTTTCCCATGGATGGATTTATCCGCAGCCCTGAACGGGTAAAACAGTGACAGGACGGCCACTGCGCTTGTGTCAGGCTCACTCGCCAGAAAGCCACTGGAGCAGAGACATCTTTTTTGTTTTCTTCAGCCTGGAAAAATAAGACTGATAGAGGACCTAATTAAAATATCCGCCTCCTGTTTTGCATACAGTTGAGCACACGGCAGCAAACAATTTGCAATTTATGAGTTGAACACTTTAAATTCTTGAAAAAAGGGGAAAAATGTGGTAAAATAAGGAGCTAGAAGTGGCTGAGTGTGGAGTGTATGTGGAGCGTGTGTGTGTGTGTGTGTGTTTGAGTGTGCGCGCGCGCGTGTTGATGTACAAGTGTGTTATGGGAAAAAACGATTTATTTTGGAAAGAGCTGTCACTCCGTTATCAGGTGCTCAGAAACCCAATATCAAAGGAGGTGAGCGCTGGGTGTGTGTTTAGATGTGTCACTGCTATAGGAGGTGTGTGCAGAGTTGACGAGTGAGTGATAGCGGGTAGTAGCTGGATATGTGTTTAGTAGCTGTGTGTATTTATATACTAAGACTTCATCTCTTTCCTCCTCTCTTGTGTAACACATTGAGAGGAATATCTATGCACATGAGACCTGTTTCCCAGAAGCTCTCCCATGAGTACCAGACCATCTCCTGCCACGCTGACGGAGGACTGTGATTAAAAATTAATGACCCAGTTTCATTGCATGGAGAGAAAAGGAGAGTAGAGCTGAGTGTCACGATGCTCTGCTGCAAAACATCTACATGCTTCTTATTAAACAAGCACAGCTTTATTTATTGACACTCGCACATAATGTACAGCATATCAGCAGAGTTCAGAGGAGTGCGGAACAAAGGCCAGCTAGCTTACAGGTCTTACATAATTAATTTGTTTTTATATTATATATGCTAAACTGCTTATTTATAAATGAGCTTTGATAATGCAGGCATATCCAGTGGTTTGGGGGTTAGAGTAATTTGTCTCCCACTGCTTACAGTTTAGCTGTAGCATTTACCTGCCTGTTTTTGACCTTGCTGTGTTTATAGACGAGCCACCGAAAAAAAAACACTTCTCCACTTTTTTTAGCTAAAGCAACAGGGAATTGGCAAATATCGCCAGTTCACTGAAGGGGAAAGGACGCATAGTAGTTACTTATACTTTGTGTCAGTTTTATCTAAGTGACTTGTGAATTCATACATCTCACATAAGACTTGTGAGCCAGTGAAAAACAAGTAGGTGGGACTGAGATCGCTTTGGCAGAAAAAAAATAAAAATGGAGGACATACTAAGACCTTATGTGAAAAAAACAAGTCTTTCCCATACAGCTGGGTGATATGACAATATAATATAGACTTTGTTTTAAATTATGCCACAATACACTTTTTACTGAGATCTCATGATTTTTAAAAATTAATTTTTAAAAAATAATTATAAACTTGCATTACAATTTTGTGCTTAATCTTTAAAATTGTAAAATGTTAATGTTTTCTCTTTTTAGTGTTAAATATTTTGCTTTTTTTTAATAAATAAAAATGTTATTTTTAAATATCAAAATATCCATTTATTTTTGTAGACATTGAATATAGTATCTAATGGTTTTTCTTTTAAAATGCAACACTGCTGCATTGCTGAGAAATTGTTAGCAAAGCTATATAACTTATCATTTCATCATATCATTTATCATTCAAGAACTGTGATATATTTTTGATATATTGCCTATCCCTACTCCCCACATGTGCAAGGGTTTTTGTGGTAGAAATCTGTTTTTCTCTAGCAATATTGCTACCTCTGTGGATGCTGAACCCAGAGTATCACTTTTAAATAGTTTACTTCAGTTTACGTAGTGTTACTTTTGTTTATTAAATTAGGCAAAAGTCACATTCAGCTTCCATATAGTTTCCATCTGAACTTTTTTTGTTCTTGCACACGGAAGAACAGTGGGAAATAACCAGCCTGTCCGTCAGTCACCACTTTAGTGTGGCAGAATGTGCAGCTTCTTCTTTCTAGTGGCTGACAAGGGTAAACTGAGGTAAACTGAGTGGATGTGAGAATATAAGACACTGTCAGCTGGGAGCTACTGCAAACAGTAGGCTTAGCCTGGATTAAAAAACAAAACCACTAATGCTGCAGGCTCATTTTTTGTTGGCTATATCTAGCATAGCTTAATCCAAGTTCTAATCTTAAACAGGTTCATAAACATTCAAACAGTCACAGTTTGTTTCTGTATTGGAAAAAACATTGCCTTTTTTAAAATCCAGTTTCGGAGAGTCTGTGGCCACTGTAGCTTCAGATACCTTTCTTGGATTGGAGCCCAATGTAAAGAGTGCTTATTTGAGTTACTGTAGACTTGCTGTCAGCTCAGACCAGTCTGATCAGTCTCCTCTGATCTCTCTCATCAAGGTGTTTCAGCCTGCAGACCCTCCGCACACAGGATGGTTTTTGTTTTTCTCACCATTCTGTGTAAACTGTTATGTGTGTCTGCTGTTGTAGCTCATCTTCCTCAAGCTTCTACATGTTGTGCATTCTGTGATGCTTTTCTGCTCATCATGGTTGTAAAGAGTGGTTATTTGAATTAATATAGCCTTTCTGTCAGCGTCCGTTCTCTTTTGACCTTACTCATCAACAAGGTGTTTCCGCCCACAGAGATGCCACTCACTGAAGGTTTTTTTGTTTGATTTTCTCGCCATTCTGTGTAAACTCTAAGGTCTGTTGTGCATGAAAAAGCCAGCAGTTTTAAATACTCAAACCAGCTGATCTTACACCAACAACCATGCCACAAGTCACTGAGATCACATTTTCCCCATTCTCATGTTTGATGGGAACATAAACTGAAGTTCTTGACCTGTTTCTGCATGATTTTATGCGTTATGCTGCTGCCACATGACTGCCTGATTGGATAATTGCATGAAAGAGTGTGTGTTTGTTTGTGTGCTGCTTTGATGCTGTATTAATTCATATTTATTGCGGCCTGTAACTTGCTATGTGAACTTTCAGATATAAGCCAGCCAGAACAAGGAGGGTTTTTCTATGGTAACTGTCAATGATACCAGCAAACATACATAAATCTAGCTATATATATAAACTTCATTTACAGCTCTTCAGGATCTAACAAAAATGCTGTTGAGTTTGATACCCCTGGTCTAAACAGACAGATTGGATATTCTTCCGTGTTAAATCTTGCTAATCTAATATATATTCACACTCACCATCTACTTTATTAGGAATACCTGTACACCTGCAGATTCATGCAGTTATCTAATCACCCAATCATGTGGCATCAGAACAATGCATAAAATCATGCAGATTCAGGTCAAGAGCTTCAGTTACTGTTCACATCATACGTCAGAATGGGGAGAAGTGTGATCTCTGTGACTTTAACTGTGGCATGGATGTTGATACCAGATGGGCTGGTTTGAGTATTTCAGAAACTGCTGATCTCCTGGGAATTTCATGCACAGCAGTCTCTAGAGTTTACACAGAATGGTGCGACAAACGAAAAAAACATCCTGTCTGCAATATTAATTTATGGTTATGCCACTGCCAGCACAACCACAACGTGCTTCTAGATTTTTAGACGCAAGTGTGACTTGCATGTGACAAGCTTTGCAAACAACCTGTATTCAGACTGCAGTCAAGCCAGCCAATGTAGAAACCGGAGTGCATATATATATATATATATTTTTTTTTTACAGTAACTACACTCTGGATGTTTTACAAATGCAGCTATGCAGCCTGAATTGTGCTTGCATGCTGTACAATGGCGGTCGCAATGCTATGGTGTGAAAATATTGAGCAGTAGAATAGGCCTACTGCGGGCCGTCTCACTGTTATTTTGTCGAAGTTCATGTCGGCCAAATGAAACGAGGCTGCAAGCCGGATTTGGCCCGCAAGGCTTGCATTTGGCTTGAGATTTAGACTAAAGTTGCTTGCCAGATTTCATATATCATTAGAGTGACTGTAAAATGTGGTTGAGGTTAGTTTCACTTTTCAATAACCTAGAGTCATCAAACAGATCACAAAAGAGATCGCAAAGTATTATTCTTCTTATTGTAGAGTATTTACTGCTTTCTTCATAGATAACAACATTTCATATAAGTACACAAGGCTAAACTCAAGGTCATCTCAATAAAAAAATAGACTAAACTAGTTTTATTAAATCATGATAGGGCTGGAACTCAGTGGAGTTTTTAGTTCATAAACTTGTCTGAGAATATTAAAGGCTAAAAGGTTGGTGTTTGATTTTGCTAAGTATTACGTGGAGTCAGTGAATAGGGAAAAGAAAGCAGCATGTCTAGAGAAAGAATCTGTGCTTAGAGGCATCAGAAAATAAATCAGGGTCTGCAGAGAGGACACTGAAAGATATGAGTTTCCACAAATGTGCTATACCGCTCAGAACCTCTAAAGAACATGCTTAAACACCTGGTTAAAACTTGGTATTTGATAATGTTTGGTAAGGCTTGGTATTTTTGAAGCATGTGGCTAAGTTATGTCTTCAGAGAGTTGTTCATCCTGACGCTTATTTCTATGACTAAATCTGTACTTAAATGGTAAGGAGTAATGCATTTGAGGGCACGCTACTATAGGAAAATAATGACCGATGGGGCGGTGTGATGAGATTTTTTCCGATACAAAGCAGAGTTACTGTAACCACCCTGAAGTTAATTATTTTCCGATAACAGCACATCCTGAAGTGTTTTATTCCTCTTACAGCACATCAGCTCACCAGCTTTTTATCTAATCGTTACAGTTAATGTTGTGGAATATTCTCAAAACAATCCTCCTATTATCACTTACATTACAGCAGCTATAAACATACATTCCTTTACCAGCCTCTCTTTTTTTCCTCTCTCTTAATAGTTAATAGGACTTTTAAAAAATCACGGCTTGTCATGTTACCGACAAAGCACAAACTTGTCTATCCCAAAGACTTTGGCAGTAAACTTAATGACTGTTACAAAGTGCTGAGAGTGGAGACTCTATAATGTTATATAAATGTCTCCTAATACAAAGCTTCACCATATCAGTGTTAATGCTTGTCTTTTTAGCTGTAGATTATAGATTATGTCTACCATGTATGACCCTTTGAATGAGCTGTTACTATTGAACAATAACGTATTCGAATTTGAATTACAGCTGGAACTACTCTCAGAGCTGCTGTTGTAGAAAATGAATCCATACCCGCTGCCCAATCAGATAAGCGCTGTGGTATAATTTAGATTTAGCTACATTGAGGCACATGAATAGTTTTTGACATGTGAGGAAAGTTTTAAAACTTTCCAGAAATAGCATTTGAAATGACAACACTTGCAGTATAGCAGTAAATGGCTCAAGATTGTAAACATGAGATAATTGCTCTCCGTGTTATGTACACCTGAATTAGTAAGTGACATATGGCCAGACAGTAATTATAGTAATTAAAGTATTTATAAAGAAACTTGTGTCTGCCCTATAAACCAGGCCATTATACCAGCTGATGATTCAGATGTATCAGTCATTTCTGCCTTGGCAATGAAGTTAATCTCTGGGGTGAAGCAGCCATCCACCATGAACAAACCATCCATTTACCCAGTGCAGAAGCCATTAGGGTGGGGTTTATGCTTGATGAGTCCCATAGATATGCTCGCCTGCAGGTCACGCCCTACCACGTGTATCCTCTTCATGATAAGATTTGATATAGCCATCTTATTATTCTGACACAGTTTCAGATTTCTCTCGCTCTCACAGGACTCCAAGACATAAAAAAAATCATCACTGCCTCGCTGTCTTCACCCATTTGGAACCTCATTTTATTAACCCCATTTCCAGTGCCGTTTCTTTTTGAGTTTGAGTTAATTTGAAATCGATCTGGCATCTCCTCGGGTGTGAATCGCCCGGCGAGAAATGTGCTGTGAGACGGTGTGAAAGTATTAACTTCAGAGAGAGATTCAGAAATCCCTTCTCCCCTAAAGGCAGTCTTGTTAATAATTCTGCAATTTTATGCTAATAATTACCGGGCTCTTTCGGGCATTTCTCTAGCATCCCCTGTGCACAATATGTTGTTTTTGGAGTGAGAAGCTCTGCAGTTAGCAAATCCTGGACTCCTGCAGATGGAGTGCACTCATCTGTGAAGCCAGAGTAAGGAATATTAGGTTAAAAAACTTGCTGCAGTTGGAGAAGTATTGATCTCGAGAGCTGACTCGAGTTCTTTGGAGTGCTGCCTTGCATTCTTCATGAATACTGAATACTCAGAAGCTCTGAGTGACTGAATAAGTCACTCAGAGCTCTGAAGAGAACCAAGAAGGCCATCTGGTGCTTTTTATGGGTCATCAACTGCGTTATGATGAAATGACAAGGTCTGGTTTGACAAAAGTGGGAAAGTTTGAAAACTGCTAATATGCAGCAGTAGGTTCTGGGGAAACATAGTAAGGGGGTCTGTGAGATATTATTTTGTTACAGTGGTGGAAACCACAACCCACAGTTGTTAAAGTTTTTTTTTACTATCAAGTTCCTATAAGCCAGTTCAAATGGTCATTTTCAAAAACCAAATATTCAACTTAGATCTAATGTGTCCAGTTCCTGGAAAGTTCAGGAATAAAAAGCTCTATGGCTTGAGTAAACAGCCAAAAGATTGTTGTACACATAATAAATATGTAGACAAATATCTAGATAGTTGGATTATGTTCATAAAAGAACTCTGCACTGAATTTATTTTATCATAAAAGAACTCTGCACTGAATTTATTTTACAGAATATGGTTTGTTTTTTTTGGACTAAGTATTGGAACGTTCTGATGATGGTAAAGTCACATTTTGAAATTCTAGCTACTGAACAAGTAACAACGTGCCATCATCTATTTATTATTATTTTTTTTATATGTTCTTATTCACCCCTTATACAGTATGTGTCACACCAGCACCATGGTCTACTTTTCCTCTCTAGATCAGGGATCAGGTGCAACCATGACAACTAAGCAGGATGAATATGCATTTTGTGTAGGATTTCCAAGAATCAAGATCTAATAAATGACATTTATATAATATCACCAGTCATACTGAGGAGGAAAAAACAAAGTTGTGAAAACAGACAAGGAACATACCGTGTTCCGTGCAAGTATAGTGACTTTCAAAAGTTACAAAATGATTAACAAAATGAAAAATTAAACACATTTGTAAACATACAGATGTACAAGTACGATTAAAACTAGTAAAGGGCTTAAACTAGCTAAGGGCTAAAAATTCACAAGGACTGTTCGATATCCGTCAAACACGCACCTCTCGAAATTGATTTAAATGAGAACGCTTTGTTGACAGACAACACGTACCATTGCGGAAAAAAATATGCTTGTTCAAGAAGATCTTTTTGACAGAGTGTACTCTGACATGGTCATGTATCAAAGAAGACAATCAGAGCGAGGCTTCAGTCATTCACGTCCATGTTGATGAAAACGGACGAGAAACATTTGGCATGGTTGTCAGTTCACATCCAGAGCAGTAAGATACTAACAATCATTTCCGCCATGCAGCTACTGCTTAAATGTGGTTTGAATTGTCTGTGATCAAGGAGACATCATACAGGACACTGCTCCAAAGCTTAGCAAATGCGAAGTCCACCTTCATCCGAGTTTGTACCCAAACTTCTTCGATTACAGGACCTCAGAGGCTTCACATTCTTATAAAGGACTAACAGTTCCAAATATATGTATTCAGGCGCTTGATGGCTGATCCTACCAAATTCTAAACTTTACTATTAACAATGAAGTGAAACTTCATTAGTCTATATGCTTAGCCTTTGCAGCAAGACAAGTTGCTGCTAACTAAAGCTGAGACAAAACTTCTGTATAAAACCATACAGGCTGGTTAACATGCAAGGGTAAGGATATACAATGGAAAGCCTTAATCTAGTAGAAGATGATTGTCCAGGTGATAGAGAGTCTAGACGTAAACCCATCCTATCTTAATTAAACTTGTCTAAACACAATCTGCCTCATTTATCAAGCTAGATTTTACACAAGAAATGTGTTACTTATTAAAATCCACTTAGTTTTGGAGGGAAAGAAGTTCATTTCCTACAAGAGTTTGTGTAAATTTACATATAAGGAGATTCCCTAATGTTAACCTTGATTGATTGGCTTCAAATTTATATACAGATTACGCTGTCAAGTTTAAATTACTTATTTGTTTTAATTATATGCACAAATTTAGGTTTGTGCAAATCAGTCATTTCATATTAATGACTTGAAAGAAAACAATCCAAAAGAAATCCATAAATAAGACAAACAAGACTAGCTATTCAGGTTGGGCAAAAGAAATGGCACCCTATAAATGGATGAAGAGTTAGTGTGTGTCTATGGTAGCTGACTCGCTATATTGGAGGAGCTGCGTTATTGGAAGATTTAACACACGCGGTGCTTAGGAGGCACTCTTTTGCCATTTAGTTAGTTAGTTATTTTGTTGTTTTCAGGTCTTGCCTTTTATGGAGTTTTACGAGTGTCAAAATGTAAGTCAGCTGTGCTGTGAACATTCTTGGTAATTTACAAGTGATTGACATTTATCAACATATACATATCAACATGTGAGTATGAAGAAAATCAGCATTCCTTTGTAAATATGATGGGAATTTTTTATTTGGTTCAGCCTATGAATTTATTTAAACACAACTTTACTAAAAGATTTATAAATGAAGCCTGCTGATTCCAGAACCGCATGTAATTGTTTTTAAGAGTACCCTTACTTCGACATTCCCTTGTGACGTCTAACATGACCGCACTCTTTGTTTTTCAGGTCTGAAGCGGATTCATGCTCTGACCATTCAGGCTAATTATGAGTTGCGGATTGACCTGGAGGACTTTGAGAACAGCACTTCCTTCGCACAGTATGGATCCTTTGGTGTGGGATTGTTCTCCGTTGACCCAGATGAGGACGGCTACCCGTTGAGCATAGCGGACTACTCAGGAACCGCTGGTAGGTTCTTTCTTTGTCCTGAGAGCTTTATTATTCAACAGGTGTGATGAGGACTCTGCATCCTAGCCTGAATCTTTTAGATTCATGGGGAAGGAGGAACCCTTTCACAGATGCATTATACTGAAATGCTTTATGGATTGTAAAATTCTGTCTATTCTAAGGACACATTCTGTACAAAAGAGCTGCACACTATCCAGCCTTTTTCCTCTTGTGAAAAAAAAAATTGGCTGACCTTTGTTTGGTATGCTGTAATTGTAAGGAAATAACTGCAGTAAAAAGTGGCTTTTCTTTTCTTCAGAATTTGAGGGACAGGACAAGCAAAAATGAACATCTGGGCCAAAGTGGAGTTCAGAAAAATTAGTTTTAAGATTCTCTGAGATTTTTGTTCAGCAGCTTGCATATCTAGCATCTAATATGGTAAATTTGACTATTGACTATATTTTCTCTCTGCTACCATAAATTGTCACAATTTCAAGTTGGAAACAAATCGAGTTGACATTTTCCATTTGATTTATCAATAATAAGACATGGAATTTTAAATCTAAGTATAGACATGCTCTACCTGTACTGTCCTCAGTCCAATAACTAACATTAATTGGGTTTCTACTTCGACCTGTTCTGGGTTCCTCGCTTCCGTCTCCGTAGCCTAACTCACTGATCTGACCTTCAGATCACTGAAAAGAGCAGTGATAATGAAGCATCACAACACATAAAGTAAATGGTATTTCAAGAAAGCAGACAGTTCATTATTATGGAAGTCATAAACAAACACTCTATTAACATAAATCAGGGAGAGAAGGCTGCTTACACTCTGCTCTAATTAACCAGGATGCCTTCAGGTTTCTGATTCAAAACATCCATAATGTGGCAATTTCCATTCTTATTATTTAAAAGCTAGGTCTTACCAGCCTTCTCGTTGTCTCTGATTGTGTTTTTCTTTTTATAAACATAGTTTTCATTTGCCAAAGCAGTCCTGTGCTGGAATTTTCATTTACTTGTTACAATGAAAGAGCAGCAAACAAGCCAGTTAATGCTCCTCATATTTATCTGTTTTGAAGACAAAAAATATTGTTGGCCTCTTATGTCACCTGTATCTGTATATATCTCCATTAACCATCAATTCTATCTCAATCATATCTCAACTAGCTGTGTATTATAAAATAACCATCTTACTGCATGAGGGATTTCTTTGCTTAACAGCAGGATCTAAAGTACTTCAAAGCTTCAGTTCAGTTCAGGAAGAGCTCCAAGCAGAGAAAAAAAACATAATTGTGAACTGTACTGGCGGATGTGCCATGAAATCTAAGCCTAGTAATAAACTGAATAAAAAGGTGTTGTTATTTGACACATAAAAATGTATGAAAGTTTTTTAACATTTTTGGAAGGAGTCTCCAGTGTCAGCACTTTGGCAGAGCTAAAGCTGTTTTCTGCCCAGAGGACAGACGTCCTTTTCCTTACCAATTTCTTGGTAACATAACAAACTTGTTTCGTGAACATTCCTCAACAATAAATGTAACTATAAACCATAAGACTCTAAACTATAAGACATTTTATTTTATAATTAATGAAAACTGTAATCATTACCAAATTGCTGTTCTATTTAAGCAATATTAAATGAGAAAGAGTGTGGTTATACTGAATATCCACACGGCTGTGATTCGGCTGTAGGCATGAGCCCGCAGGCTTTAGCTAATCACAGCTGTGTAAATATTCAATATAACAGCACGATTACGAGTACAATATTGCTTTTATACAACAGTTCTATAAACAAAGTGACATTTCGGACACAGTATGGCAAAATTATCTGTTTATTTTTGGTCCACTAGCAGAAACAGATCCCGAAGAAGCCACACTCCCTTTACAGCATTTCGGCTAGCTGGCTAGCTAGCTCACACTGATTTGTACATTTCTGTTAAAGGTGCTTCTGGTAAAATTGATGTCCCTTCTTCTTTTTCATCTTCATCTTTCATATTTTAAGTTAAAAAGTATATTCCTGAAAATTATTATTTGCCATGTCCACTGATGATGTTGCTAACACTACTGTAGTAACCGTTTCAAACTAGGAAGTAGAATTTCATGTGGCGAACACAGACGAGCGGAAAGTCCCAGGAACGCGATTATAGGAAATATCAGCACTCTTGGAACGCTGCTCCACCATTCAAATTAGTGAACCAGAACTAACTGTTAAAAGAGGAATAAAACACAACATAACTTCCACCCATTGATTATTTTCCTATAACAGCACACTCTATTGTGTTTTATTCATTATATATTGTTTTATATTAATATTCCTAATTAAAATTAATAGATTTAATCATACATTAAATCTGAAATATGTAAAGGCCATTGCACACAGCCCGTGTAATTGACAGACAAAACATTCTTGCAACGAAATTTTCTAAACAAGCATATGCTACTCTGTGGCAATGTACACGCCCTTTCTGAAAATGTCATTCTGCAATGGTGCAGTTCCAAGTTTCAAATTTCTGAGTTTTGTCAAATGCATAAAAACCAGGATAATCAGCCAAAAAACCCAAAAACAGGTTGTAATAATATAGCTTAATTAATGTGGCTGCTGATAGGATTATTGTGTTTGTATCAGAGCACGAGGAGCTTTCCAATCCAAATTTGATGGTCTCTTATCTCGTCTATTATGGAGTTCAAGCTTTTGAATGAGCTAATAGAATTGGCACTATTTTTGGTGCTTCAAAACTTGGTGAATCCAATTACATTTTTTTTCTTTCTCTGACTTTCTAAGATTAAAACAACTGCAAACTCATTTTCTGATCTACTGCTTGCCATCTTCAAAAATCCGTAAGGTAAAATTATTACACTTCTTCCGCGAAAAAGATGAATTTTTTGCAGACACCGTTGCGCATCAAATAGTATGTGTTTTTTGCTACCTTTCAAATGAATAAAATGCATCCGATTTGGTGTGCAGTGGCCTTAAGTCTGGAGGGTGTCTACACCATTACCCGCTATGTTGTGCGAGTGAAACAGGTTCATAGGCTCTGGAAAGAAAAAGAAAAAAATAGAAACCCATGAAATGCAATTTTTCTGAAAGGCAGATTGAGGTTACGTTTGGGGTGAAAAAGTTCTGTATCCTCGACAACCTAAATAATAGTGTGTCCAACAAATGGAAGTCCGCTCCACAGAGTCCAGACATCACCAAAATGAGAAAGCAAAGTTTGGACAGGAGGTTTAAGTTTTGGGGAGAGTAGTAGGCAGCTTAATGTTTAGTGGAGTTAGTTTCCCATAATCCTTCTTGGCTTAGTGTTTAGAAGGATATACTAGTGCATGTGTGATTATTATTATTGTGGTGGGTAATCAGGTATTAATTGATATCTAATTCAATACAAAGTGGCAGAAGTTTAATCAAAGGACCTCTAATGAAGACATACTTGGATCACACACTAGCATCTACCGTTAATAACAACCATTTGAGTACTTCACTTGACTAAACCTTAAACACTTTTGAATTCACTCAGGTGTTACAGAGGCCACGTGTTGGTTTTAAAGCCTTTGAACTATGTTTGTCCTAGCAACAGTTTGAATGGGAATAAAATTTGTTTGGCAGAAAAGATCATTCCAGGAGGAGAAAGGACACAGGCTGTAAAATATGCGCATTCCCTTTTTGATAGCAGCTATGTCCACTTCCCGTCAACTTTATCTATGTGAACTTTGGATTCACAAGCTTCAGTCTTGTGAACAAACAGACACCAAGAGAGCGGGATTGTGGGCTATAATCAGTAAAAGCACAGGGCTGAAAGTGCTGTTTATTATTTGTGCTGTTAACATGGAGCCACTGCACTGCGAAAAAATGGCATCTTAGCAAGTGAAAATATTCTGAATATAGTCAAATTTATCTAGTATTTCCTATTATAAGATTATCATAAACCAAATATAAGATTATTAAACCTATTTCTGGCTCTTTTTTTTTACTAGTTTAAACTTGACATAGCCTTATTCTATTGGCAGATAATTTTGCTCATTTTAAACATTTATTTCTAGAAAGAAGCAAAAATATCTGCCAATAAAACAATAAAATGTAAAGCTCAAAATGAGCAAAAATGACTCTAAATAGCTTTAACAATCTTATGTTTGGTTTATTGTAATCTTATAATGGGAAATACTAGATAAATTTGACTATATTTAAGATAGTTTCACTTGGTAAGATGTCAGTTTTTGCAGTGTGACATGCGCTAGGGTTTTTGTGGTGAAATTCAGATTTTTCTCCCTGCCTGCCATGATTTTCTTGTTAGCAATGCCGACTCTTCTGTAGTAAAAGCATGCATAATCCTCCTCTAATGCATTCATCGCGAGCCTTTTTATGAATGTGTATGTGTAATGGGTATTTGAATTTTATTCATCTATTCAGGTGCTTCAGCTTTGAAGCCTGTTCTAAGTATCAGCACAGAGTCCTTTATGGTAACATGGTGCATCACCAGCAAATGTGTCAGAAAAGATGATTGAGTGTATGAGTAGAATACTCTAGTATGAAATTATACACATTTCAAAATTTGTTATGCTTTGAAATGCACTGCTGCGTGTGAATATCCACCTGTAGTCATAACAGTGTTTTGCGGAGAATTCCACCCAAATTGTAACCAAACATGGAGCAGGGGTAATTCCTGGTTTTAGTTGTAGTCAGCGCTTGCTTTCAAAAACAGCTTGTATACTGTTTGGACTGGATAGGATTTCTGGACATATGTAATGTTGCTGCAGAACATCTGTAATGATCATGCATTACTGTGATTCACACAAAATAAGCAATCTTGATATAAATCCCAGAGACAGGAGTGTTTTCAAAATGTACATATGTTCGTCTCACAGAAAGTTCCATAATACACCCTGTTTTAATACAAACTGAATGTTTTGTCCTTTATTATAACCACCTGCTGTAGAGCTTCTGGCCATGCATGTTACACTTGATCAGTAGAAGGTCAATTGACCATAACATATGTAGACTATATCTGTGCTAGGAACTCAACTAAAACACCCCAGAAGCGTTGCTTCACTGATAAGTACCTTTTACACTGCAAAAATGACATCAGGTGAAAATATCTTGAATATAGTCATAATTGATGTAGTATTTCCTATTATAAGATTGTAATAAACCAAATAAAATATTATTAAACCTATTTCTAGACTTTTACTTTTTTTTTTTTTTTTTTTTTTACTAATTTCACGCTTGAAATAGTCTCGTTCTATTGGCATATAATTTTGCTCATTTTAAGCATTTATTGCTAGAGAGAAGCAAAATGATCTGCCAATAGAATAAGAAAATGTAAAACTCAAAATGAGTAAAAATGTCTCGAAATAGGTTTAATATTTTATCTTTGCTTTGTTGTATAAGATAGATAAATTTGGCTATATTCAAGATATTTTCACTTGGTGAGATATCAGTTTTTGTAGTGCGAACGCAGTCTATATTTTATTGTTCTGTGTTTTAAACTTGATTTCAATGGGAGCCATAGAAAAGAAGAAAAACCTCTTTTAGCCTCACAGGATATAATGAAATTTTTTACTAAAATGTGAATTCAGAAGGGATATATTTTGCCTGAGGTTATATCTACTCTATTTTATAGAAGTAAGGCATAATATTTCCAGATGAGTGTGTGGGTAGTCTGTAAAAATGACTCACTTGACAAAAATGGATGGGGCAAAAATCTCAGATACTCTGGTAATGATTAAGTTACCCCACTTCCCTATGTAAATCTAATCCAATCTGACAAGGGTTTAAGATTAACTGCTTTGATTAATGGCAGGTTCACAGAAGATCTTAAATTAGTCTTGGTTCTGAGTTTTGAGGAGTTAAACCTGAAAATGAGCACCATCTATCTGTGAACTTAGGTTAATTATAGGACATATTTCAAACATTGAATAGACCTCAGATGTCAATGGAAACCCTTCACACTCTAACATTCACTTGTTTTTCATTCACTGGTGCCATCATTCTGGTCATTCATCACCTCACTAAACACACTGATGAGTTCTCGAGGCACATGAGAGGGATTTATGGCATGTAACTCTTCTTTATGATATGACATAACTATATCGCTACGATCTCCTTTGCTGCAGTAAAAGAGCCAGCATGAGCCACAGTGCTGCAGTAAAGCCTGATTTTATCAGCACACTCTGAGAGCTGCGATTAGTTTAGAATAGATGAGGCCGAACACTCACAGCCACATTACATTCTCGAGACTTGCAGTCCATCACGTTGCTTAAAAAGGGCACATTAAGCGAGCGGCTCGCTTCGTCGCGTTTTTTTTTTTTTTCTTACTCTCCTGTCCTGCATCGCTATGTTGATTCATCTTTTGAACTCCTGTTCTACTCTATTGTAACATTCCTGGGTAGGAATTGCTAAAGCCTACAGCCAAAGCTTGTGACTTAGATTCATTTATACCTGCATTTGTTAAACTTATGAGCTAATTAATAATATTTTAGTGGGTTATGTACAGCAAAAATGTACGGCCCAATGAGAATAAGGTGTCTGGTGTGATAAATTACACTCAGTGTAGTTTTTACTGTTTAATCAGTCTCAGTTATTCAAAGTAATTGAACTGCATGATGGGAAGTAATGAGACATAGCGATTCAGTGATTTTTCTATGCTTCCCACATTATTTCTAACTCTTTTTCCCCTTGGACAACACTACAGTCAAGTCCAAAATTACGGGCATCCTTGCTCTTAGGAAAAGCTTCCAGCATGTTATTATGGAGGTGGTGTCTCACAGCTGACAACAGTACTACAGTTCTGAAACTTTGGGTTCTTCTTTGCCTCGAAGGCCATCTATGTAATATAAGACAAGGAAAACATGAGGAAACACAAAACACCATTTTAAATGATAATTTAATTTATTGAAGGAAAAAGGTTATGCAACACCAGCAATTTCCCCTAAACCTAATAACTTGTTTTGCCAACTTTAGCAGCAATAACTACCACATGTTTGATGACTGGACCTCAGTCTTTCACATCACTATGGAAGAATTCTGGCCCACTCTTCTTTGAGGAATTGCTTTAATTCAGCCACATTAAAGCATGAACTACCCATTTAAGGTCCTGCCAGAGCATCTCAATGCGGTTCAATTCAGCACATTGACTAGGCCACGCCAAAACCTTAATTTTGTTTCCTGTGAGCTATTCAGAGGTGGAGATGTCAGATGTCAGATCATTGTCTTGCAGCATAACCCAGTTGCACTTGGGCTTCAGATCACAGACTGATGGCAGGACATTCTCCTTTAGGATTTTCTGGTAGAGAGCAGAATTCATGGTTTGATGAGCCTTGTTTTGTGAGAGGAGCCTTTGTGTTCCTCTTGGTTAGCAGTGGTTTTCACCTTGCAACTCTCCTACGAATACTATTTTTGCCCAGCCTCTTTCTGATAGTAGAATCTGACATGATGTGAAGCTGAACATGATCTGAGGCGAGGCTTGCAGTTTCTTGGGTGTTGGTTTGGGTTTTTGGTGACTTCCTGGATGAGTTGAGGTGAAGTGAAGAAAACTAATTTTAGATAATCTTGAAGTCAAGTCAAGAGAGTTTTATTGTCATTTCTCATAACTCATATACATTGGAATGAATTGTCTTTATATCAGCCATGGTAGAATCCATAACAACATACAGTAGCATGGTACACAGAACTACATAAGGTGCAAATTCACGACAATGTGAGACAAGTGACAAAGTGAACAATGAGTACACTGGACAATAAAAAAGGCAGTAAATACACAGGACAATGCACACTATTTAGACAGGACAGTAGAACTGAACTGGATGGAAGAACCAGTGCGAACAATTGTCTTTGTAGGCTCTACGCCAGTGGTAATCAAACTGTGGGCTGTGAGTGAGGGGTGAGATGGAAAATGCCAAAAAATAAAATAATAATAATAATAATAACTTTCAGACCTGCCAATGTTTATGAATTCTGCATAAGAGCTTTGCATTTTAACATCAGCATTTGAATAAGCCAAAAGAGCCATTGTCTTTTTTAATTAAAATGGCAAACGAGCCAATTGACATATGAATCTGGAATAATTTAAGTGTTTTGAACTCTCTGATATTCATTGACACTCTTTGGAAGCCCCACTCCATTCTCATATGTTCATAATGTTTAGTCCAGTGCTCATGGTGCAAGTTCTCAAAAAACCGAGAAGTGAGGGAAAAGTGGGGAAAAGTTTGACTATCATGCAGCTGGGTAGAAAAAGACACCAGTTGCAAAAAAGTGTCTCACTGTGGCATATTAAAGTGCAGGTGTGAAGTGATACTGGGGTGGGTGTTGGGAAGGTGGTACTGGGGTGGGTGTTGGGAAGGTGAGATATACATTGTAAACACAACATTATAAAGAATAGTTCAGGACAGGATAAAAAAGACTGTGATAAACATTGCAGGTCACTACACACTGCACTACTAGACAGTAAGGCAGTACACAGTGGGATACTAATATGGAGCTATATACAATTCGTGTCATAAGTTTATATATCCCTTGCAGAATCTGCAAAATGTTAATAATCTAAAAAAAAAAAAAAAAAAAGAGGAATCATAAAAATTGCATTTTGTTTTTATTTAGTACTGCCCCGAATAAGCTGTTTCACATAACAGATGTTTACATATAGTACACAAGACAAAATAATACTGAATTTATACAAATGAACCAGTTCAAAAGTTTACATACGCTTGATTCTTAATACTGTGTGTTGTCACCTACACTGCCCTCCAAAAGTTTGGAAACGCCTGAACAAAATAGGGTTTTTGGGCAATATCAGCATAAATCCTCTTTAGTTAGTGACCATTTTGCATTGATAATAAGGGACAACACAAACTATGAAAACATATTTTATTAAATAAAAAGTTTATGAACATAAACATGAACATAACATAGAAAAATACTCAAATTTT
>CM040982.1:5835803-5853508 GCA_022985145.1 Pangasius djambal | reverse complement strand
TCACCTGACCTTAACCCCATTGAGCTGCTATGGGAGGAACTGGACCGTGATGTCCGTAAGAAGTGTCCAACCAGTGTGAATCATCTTTGGGCAATCCTCCAGGAGGCTTGGAGTAATATATCAAGTCAGTGTTTGAATAAACTGACTGCTCGGATGCCTAGTGTTGTCCCTTATTATCAATGCAAAATGGTCACTAACTGAAGAGGATTTATGCTGATATTGCCCAAAAACCCTATTTTGTTCAGGCGTTTCCAAACTTTTGGAGGGCAGTGTAGATGATAACAATAACAATTACACCAACCATCCTGTTCAAAAGTTTACATCCCCCTGGCTCTTAATGTAGTGTGTTGCCTTTTTGAGCATCAGTGAATGTTTGCACCTTTTGTACGAGTCCCTCAGTTGTCCTCATTGTGAAATGATGGATCTCAAAATCACATAGCCACCATTTGAAAGGGGTCAAATATGCAGAAGGTGTTGGAAAAGCAAAGAATGTGCAGGACCTGGAGTATTTTTCTAAAGAACAGTGTTCAGTATAATAGCTCAGGACAAACAAGAGACTCATGAACAACTATCACAAAACATAAAAACAGTTGTTGATCATCCAGGTAACAACACACAGTATTAAGAATCAAGTGTATGTAAACTTTTGAACTCAAACAAAAAACAATTTTTTTATGATCCCTCTTACTTTCTTTTAAATTATTAAAACATTTTGCAGATTCTGCAAGGCATATATAAACTTATGACCTCAACTGTAATTGCTCTATTATTGAAATTCTCTTGAAAGGTGCCAATAATTCTGAAATTGACTCTGAGTCACTGTTTCACGGAGTAATCCTGCCTGTCTCTGTTGCTGTAGGTGACTCACTGCTCAAACACAATGGCATGAAGTTCACTACAAAGGACAAGGACAACGATCACTCGGAGAACAACTGTGCCTCCTTCTACCACGGAGCCTGGTGGTACCGGAACTGCCACATGTCCAACCTGAACGGACAGTACCTGCGCGGCCAGCACTCGTCCTACGCCGACGGCATCGAGTGGTACTCCTGGACTGGTTTGCAGTACTCCCTAAAATTCACGGAGATGAAAATCAGGCCTACATGTGAGCAAAACGAATGAGTGAAGCACAAGAGGATCTTCAGCATGTAGGTGTTAGAGACAATAGCTACAGAAATGAGCGAGGACTGTATGCTGATATATTCTCCTCCTGTTTTGTGTGGTTCTGTTTCCAAACCTTTTTTTTCCATCGTCCACCATTCCAGTCGTAGTGTAGTGTTAGTGATGAAACGCACTCTAGCTGGTTACTTCTCTTCTGAATATTATGAAACCATGAAGTCAGTTATGTCTTAAGGTTATTGTTGATGAAATGTTAAAAAAAAAAAAAAAAAAAAAAAGGCTTCCTGTGTAATTTAGTAAGGATTTGTCTGGACTTTTGTTTTAAAAAGCAAATGATTACCCCTGTTCTCAGAAAGATTTAAGCTGTTTTATGTACAGAAGATGTTTTTTTTATCGTTTTATTCTGGCATCAAGCTTTGTTAAATCCTGAAAGCTGAGTATTTCAGCCACTTGAGCCTGCAGGAAAGCAGAGAAAAAAAGCTACTCTTCTAGCACTTCAATGGCACCATGCAGCAAAATGCACAATTACTGAGAGGCTATTATAAATGGAGCAGAGATACCGAATCCCTGTTCGTAAAGAGCTTGTCATATCATGTTGTTCAGTAATTAATCACAATGAGCCAGAGGGACAAGGAGTGGGAGGAATTATTGCATTAATGGAAACCTTATTATAATAACAAGCTCACTTCTGATTGGAAGTGCACTCCATATACATGGAGTACTCTGGAGTAGATTACAGCGATTAGTCCTTGTTGATGATCATGTGCAGTTTAGTAAAGGAATATCTTAACTACATCTACATCTTTTATATATATATTACCTTCCATTTGCCAGGTCACTGAAAAGCAATTAATTTTGTTCTGGGATTGTAAATCTAGAGCTCAAGCCTTCTTGTATACACTATATGGCCAGAAGTTTGTGGACAACATACCATCTCATCTATATGTGGTTCTTCCCCAAACTATTGCCACAAAGTTGGATATAGAATGTCTTTGTATGCTGTAGCATTGCAGTTTTCTTCACTGGAACTAAGAGGCTCAAACATGTTCCAGCATGACAATGCCCTGGGCACAAAGCGAGCTCCATGAAGACATGATTTGACAAGGTTGGAGTGGAAGAACTCAAGTGTCCTACACAGAGCCCTGACCTCAAACCCACTGGACACCTTTGGGATGAACTGGAATGCTGACTGCACCCCAGACCTTCTTGTGCAGCATCAGTGCCTGACGTCACTAATGGTCTTGTGGGTAAATGGACTAATCCCCACAGCCACGCTTTGCAATCTAAGTTCAGATGTTTTTATAACAGCAAAGGGGGACTAAATCTGGAATGGGATGTTCAACCAGCACACATGGGTATGATGGTCAGGTGTCCACAAACTATTGGGCATATATTGTAGCATTCAGTATTTCAATACAATGTTGTAATTCTGTTCAAACACAAGCACAATTGAAAAATTACAGATATAGGGTATGGCATTATCTGTAACTATATCTGTACTGTATCTGTACTGTGTCAGTGCTCCAAATATCTGTATTTGGATTTAAAGCAGAATTGGGAGTGGCCTCAACTGGAATATTTATTTATTTATTTATTTATTTTCAAATTAAATATGAATCACTATGTTGCCAGAAATAGTGGGTGGAAAAACCAAAGGATAAAACAGAGGCAGAAATACCAGCACTGTCAGCATTGTGTGTGAATTCTGGCTCTGACAGTTCCTCAAGCTCAGCTACATCACTCCAGTTCATAATCGGTCTTAACTAGAGACAATTTTTTTTTTTTTTTTTTTTTTTAATTCCGCTCACGCAGTTATTATTTTTGTTTGGACCTGCTTGTGATGTTTTCTAACAAATCTACTTGGTTCTATTTCCCAAAATGCAAACATGATATTAGCCTAATTTAAACCACAATGACCGTGACCAGACAGTTATAAAGCGTGTTAATGAACAGGGTCTTTCTTTGTCCTGCAAGCTTCATATTCGACTGCTCGCTTGAGACTGCATGAAAGTAAAAACCTTGTTTTTGTTGTGTCAGCACACATCTAGTCTCAATCAAATAACCCAATCTTCTAAACAAATAAAAATAATAATAGTGTGCTTCTTATTCATATATGTATTTGTACCTGTTCATTTCTATCCATTATGCATTCCTATATAAGCTATTCCTCATATTCGATTACATCCCTCACAGATATTTCTTATAATGAAAACTATTTTACATTCATTTATAAACCACTATTAATATAACATTGCATAGTCATTTAGCCTCCAGTCATTTAAATGCTAAATAACTGGGTCAATCATTTATCATTTATTCATGTTAAATCAGTTTTTCAGTGTTCATAATAAATCCATAACGCTGAATTCATATGCAAACATTATTGATCCAAATAAACAAATTCTTAATTTTTTTACTGAATTAATTATGGCACAGTGCATACAGTGTTACAATCTTCGCCTGTTTGGTTGATTTCATTTTGCTCTATAAATTGATTTTTATCTGAGACGTGAGCTGTTTGCGTTTTACTAAACCTAGTGTTTCCACACTAATGTGACATTTCATTTTACAAAAAATATGAGTTTGTTCACAAGGAGATTAAGAACCCCTGCAATTTGTAATGTTTCTACAAACACTGAAATATGAGTGAGCATTATGACAAAAATATCATATTGCAATACATGAAGATGTTTCTACAATAAATGAGATTCATAATGATATACAATATATATATACTACCAAACTGCCTGCAAAACAGCACAACTGTGAAAACCTGAATTCAGTGATACTTTTATTTAATATTTACAAAAGAAATCATTTAACACTGAAAATAATTTTTTAACTCTCTACTTACATTTAATGAAATGATATAAAACGACATTAAATATTTAATGAGTAAAATATTTAACTTAAAATCAGCTGCTCCCAGAGTATAGTATTTATTTAAAAAGTTATAAAAAGATACTATGACATCCGTAATGTCTCAGAACAATGTATTGTCAACGATTATCATATTGCCCAGTCCTACACTGAAAGGCAAAGAAGAAATTATTTCAATCAAATGTGAATATACACTGAAAACAAAAAATGTTAGTGGCCCATCCAAAGTAATGCATTTTAGGTCAGGATTCTGTAGTTTGAGTATTAAAATGAAGTTTCAGTCTTAAAGGAAAGGTCCACCCTGAAACACATCATATATGTTTTGATTTAAATATTTGTGATGTATTTCTGATTCTGGGGCTGATTTGTTGGTTAGTGCTGTATTTTCATTATTCCTGTGAGAAGTTGCTGGTTGTCTGTCACTCTGATGTCACACAGGGACATTTCTAGCGCAGTTACAGTGGCACTTAATAAGAGAAAAAAAATTCAATTTCAAATCTCAAACATAAGGGATAGCAGTCAGGTTTCACAAGAGCAAGAGCTTCTTTTCTCACTCACTATTTCCATCATCATTCAATGTCATATTGACGAGATTTCCAATGGAGAAGTGGGGGAGACAGCACACGTTGGACTCAAAGTTCCAGAATGCAGTGGCGCGGTTGCACTGAGTTACAGCAAAGACTCAGCTCTGCTAGTTAGTGATCTATGAAATGGCATTGATGGTGGGTTTAGAATGAAAATTGATGCTTTGGAAGCTGATCTGTTTGAGCAGAGTGTACATATGAGAATGTGAGAGAGCTGGACAGACTAAAAGAAATAAAGCTCTGCTGCATCACTATCTTTAGGTAGAAATGAAGCAAGAGATAAATTCCACTGGTGCTACTATGAGCAGGTAGTCAAACAACATTGTGGATAACGTAGGGAACCATTCACCAAAAGTGAAAATAGACCAACGTTTCAGTTAAATAAATAAAAAACAATTCTAATCAGAATTTCTTTATAAATTGAATCTTGGACTCCACTGAAGATCATGTTAAAAATTAATATGCAAGTCATTCAAGGTGGATTTTTCCTTTAACAGTTAAAGTCAAGATGTTCAATCAATATGATTTTTATTTTTCAGTTCACTAATACTGTATGCCTAGTAGTCAAAATCATTCATCTATGGAACAGATTCCAATTTTTACAAAGTTCATTTAATTACCTGGACAGTTTCTCTGTGCGTCTCTAAATGAGAGAATAAATTTTCACAGGCCACCCCATGTTAGTTCCTCACAGGGCATTTGACCGCTAAAGACGAGAAGAGTTTGAAGAAGTAAAATAGAAAAGTAATTAAATATATGAGGGATACTGGAGGAGAAGTAGGAGGAATGCAGAAAATTAGATTATCAATCTAGTCATTTGACGTAGTCACGTCTCATATCCTATCTTACCTTTTCAGGTCTGGTCTGTAGTAAGCCTATGTTCTTTTCATTTCTCATTAGAATCTATTAAAGTAAATGTGTTTTAATGTTCTGAATGACATGGAATAAACTTTCAGAAATTTCTATTTCCATTTATTGTCTCTGGTATTTTTCTATAGAAGTGTGTGGTAATTATTCCTCGTGGTCAGCTAGTACATAGCAGCCAAAGGTCAGCTCATTAGTAAGTAAGTGTTTACATCGGCCAGATATAGATTAAGCAAAGCCGCTTTCGTAGACATTCCGGACATGCCGCATTGTCGTACAAATTAATTGGTAGGTTCTGTTTGGCAGTCACGCAGAACAATGCAGCAAAGCAGACTTCATTTTGCTGAAGAACTGGCAAGCAATGCAAACACGTCTTCCAGGTGAGGACTATATGAAATGCCACAGGAGCTGACATAAAAGATGACAGAAAAAGAGGAATGGGGGATTTTTTTTTCTTTTTTCGATCTGTTCTGCTTCAGTTTAAGGACAGAACGAGTACTGATGGGGCTCATTAAAATTGAAGTCACTATGACTGCCTGGTACCAAATGACGTGCTGTATCTCAGCGTGACAGAGAGGCGCTTGGAGCCTCCTGCGTGAGCAGAATGAGGTGTAAAATAGGCCGCGCTTCACCTTATTTGACATTTTTACATTGCAATTATAAAAGAGTAATGTTCACTTATTCTCAGCACAAGGTAAAGGGCAGACATTTGCATGACATCATGTCCCATTACATCGCATATCGAATATTATTTTAAATTAAAAATTACTTCAGCTGACAGGAAGTTTTTACTACAGTGCACTATAGTGTAGCTTCGGTTTCTTAAAATAGTTACAGTCAGAGGTACAGTTATGTTCATTCTCATGTCAGATTTTTAAGTATGTAAGGAGTAAAACATGACAGGGTGTGCCATTACAGGAAAATAATCAACAATGGGGTGGTGTGATGCAAACCAACATGAAGCAGAGTTGCTCTTTTTTTATTGTAAACAATTATAACTGAATGACACATCATACTATTTTAACTGTTTATAGTTACATATAATGTTGTTAAATGTTCACAAAACAAGCTAGTTCCTGTTACTTACATTATAGCAGCTATAAACCATCATTCACACAACCACAGGCTTTCTTTTTTTCCTCTCTTGAAGTTAATGAGACAACAAAACACAGCTTGTGGTGTTACCCAGAAACTGGAAAGTGAAAACACCCCTTTCCTGAAGACTTTCCCACTGTGGAAAACGTACTGCCTATTACAAATCACTGACACTGGAGACTCCTTCCCTAAATGTTAAATAAACATGTCCTTGCAGAAGACTTCACCATATCAATGTTTATGTGTTTTTCTTTGTCAAATAACAATGTTTTTTTTTAATTTTTAAATCTGTTTGTTATTAGCCATGGATTATGTGGCGCATCTACCATACAAGTTCCTCTGAATTAGCGGTCACTATAGAAACAGCAATGTATTAGAACAAGTGCATTAATATAAACCTGTGATTTAATTTAAACTATTATAAGAAAGATGCTAATGACTAAGAAGCAGTGGTTCACAGCTGTTCCACATGATTTGAAGAAACTTTCCCTTTCTTAGTTAAAAAAAAAATGGTTTCCATTAAACAGTAAAATCTTTAGCTACTCATGGGTATATGGGTTAATGGTGACTATAATTTTAAAGCAATTTAATTAAAATTATTTTTTAAATTAAAATGACAATTTTATATTTGACTTTTCCACCCCGTGTGTGAGAAAAACAGATCTTGATGTCCAATGTTTTCATTCTCTCATTCAGTTCAATATGCCGGAGGATTTTTTTTTCTTTTTGCTTCTCTCTCTTGTCTGTCTTCAAGGTCATTTTTAGTTGTGCCTGCCATGTTCTCTCTGAGAAGGCCGAGTGTAGGAGGCGAGTGCTCACATGTCCTCAATGGCAAGGTCTGCCTTTGAGTGCTGCCGGACCATTCAGCAAATCATAAGCTTGTCCATTAGCTTCCTCTGGCTTGTATCCTATATGTCTTAGCCTCGTGATTATGCTCTGCAAGCTAGACTTACAAGACAGGCAACCACAACAGGATGGGATTTGCAGTGTTTATCCAGCCTGGGACCTTTCATATCTCCTGTCTATGACTGATCGATAATCTGCGGTGTGGTCAAGGTTTCAAATCACCACTTCACTATATGCATCCATTAATGGCTTTGCATGTCTATGTGGTGATTTAGGAGGACTTAAAGCTCTCTCTTTACTGCACACTTTCGGTCTAATGGCAAGAGTCTTTTCGATGAAGTAGTACTGTTGTGCTGGTGATTCAATGGAAACAGACAGGTGTAGCCAGGCTATCTATTAAGACTGTAATTGATTCATTGTGAAGAATAACTTCATGGAGGTAAATAGTTTGGTTCAGTTATTGGTACCCTAAACTTGATTTTAAATCTCTCAGACCCCTCTCTTTTAGTAAGAGAATTAATTGAACTCTGAATCTGTAGAATCCGTGCTAACAAGACTTTTTCACAGTCCATTTCCATTCAATCACTGTGAGTTATTTATGTTACATGCAACCTATAGCTATGAACAAGGGTTAAATTGGAATTTAGGGAGTAAGCAAGCTCAACTTTTTTTTTTCTTCCATAAAACAGTACAATTCAATTTGTGTGTTATTATATGGTGTTCTTGACACTGATATCAAAGAAATGGGATTAAAATATGATTTCAATATGTTTGTTCTTTGAGTTTGGGTTACTGTCTGTGCAGTTTTAAATGTTCTCCCCATGATCATATGAGTTTCCTCCAGGTTCCCTGGTTTCCTCAAATTTCCCAAAAGCATGCCAGTAAGGACTGATTACGCCAAATTGCCTCTAGTGTGAATGAGTGTGTGAATGCGTAGATGATGCCAATGTACTGGCAGCCCATCCAGACTGTATTTAACTAACTATATTTGGATAGCCAGACCTTTATTTAGTACTCTTGCATGACTGCATCAAATAAAACAGATTCAATCATTTTTAAATATGTGATATGGAAAATCTTTTCAATCTTTTACTCTGAAAAAGAACTGAACTGTGCCACAGGGTTGAAAACTCTATATATGCACTATATGCAAGTGCATATAGATGAAAGTGAGGCTAGCCAATCAGATTTCTATCTGCAAGATGTAGACGTTTGTGGTAGCTACATGGGCTATGGTCTGTGGGCAGAGCCTTCAGGGCCAAAACTATGTGTAGTCTGGATAAGCATGAGTAGAAATCTATTTCTGCTGAAATAAGTATTTAAGTACAGGAATCAAAGAGTCCATAACACCAAATAAAATCTACAGTCTATGTAAAATAAGTATGCATAGAATAATCACATGGACTACATGTGAAAAGTGGACTACATGCGAAATATAACTTGAAGTGTCTAAAAACCACAGGCATAATTTATCAGGTAATTATTTAATATAGTTCATGTGATATTTCTGTAGGAGTATACACACTAAAAATGTATGCAAGATATGCATACTTACACTATATGGCTAAAGGTTTGTGGACATCTGACCATCACATTCACATGTCGGTCTTTCCCAAACTGTTGCCACTAAGTTTGAAGCACGCAACTGTATAGAATGTCTTTGTATTTTGCAGCATTATGATTTTTTCACTGGAACTAAAAGTCCCAAACCTGTTCCAGCATGACAATGCCCCTGTGCACAAAGTGAGCTCCATGAAGACATGGTTTGCAAAGATTGGCGTTGAAGATCTCGAGTGTCCTGCACAGAGCCCTGGCCTCAACCCTACTGAACGTCTTTGAGATGAACTGGAAAGCTGACTGCACACCAGGCCTCCTCGCCCAACATCAGTGCCTGATCTCACTAATGCTCTCGTGGCTGAATGATCACAAATCCCCACAGCCATGCTCCAAAATCTAGTGGAAATCCTTCTCAGAAGAATGATGGTTATTATAACAAAGGGAGACTAAATCTGGAATGGGATGTTTAAAAAGCATGTACGTCAAGTGTCCACAAACTTCTGGCCATACAGTGGATAAAATAATTATGATTATTAAAAAGATAAGTATGGAAGCACAAGCTCAGTAATTTTGATAATGTTAGTAAGGGTCATATTTGATTTTATCATTCCCATGCTCTCTGTCAGGCATATTCATGTTCCTGTGTTCAAATATGCAAAGTCTGACCTGTTCCTTCTAACCGCCAATTAGGTTAACTACGGTTATTTAAATGTAAAAAGGTTTGTGTAAGCCTTTGCAGTATGATGACTGTTTATTTAAACTGCAGAATTCAGTGTGAACACAACCACAGGTGGGGATACTATAAGAGTGAATTAATTCAATTATTTAATTCATTCATTTAATTAAATGTAATTTTATTTGCATAGTAGACAAATAGACTTTGCTGAAATCCGGATGTAGATTTAGATCCCTAATTTGCAAGCCAGAGGCGACCATGGTAAGAAAAAAACTCCCTGAGACAACATGAGGAAGAAACCTTAAGAGGAGCCAGACTCAAAAGGGAACCCTGTTCTGGGTGACACCAGAGAGCGGGATTATAAATTATTGCTCCTGTACACCTGTATACTGTAAAGTAAATCAGTACTAAGTGTGTGCTGAAAGTCTACATTATCCAGGTGAGATTGTCCACTGAGGAAAGAGACTTGGGTATGAACTGTTTTAGGGAAGCACAAAACTTTAGGGTATCCATTTTGCACCATCCACAGCAGGTATTTAGAACTGTGACTCCTGGCACCATGAAACCTACCCTTAAATGTTGATTGGAGAAATGTGAGGAATGTTTGTGCGATTGTTTTACACACATATGTGGAGCCTAACCGAGTTACTTAAGGTCTTTTCTTGTATTTATTTCTTGACTCTGGAAACATCAACTGACATCTTCTGTTCTCACTCTGTTTTCTGAAAATAACTTTGTCAAGAAGAAAGTTAATGCATAAACATAGGCCATAGTTTTAGGCCATAGTTTTAGACTAATTCGGCACTTCTGTAGTACATCTTCAGCCAGGGTTGAAGAAATCTTTGAGTCTTAGCAAAAAACAAACAAACAAACAAACAACCAAACACAAAAATCCAAATCAAAGCAGGATTTGTGATTTTTTTTGGAACAAAACAGTGGCAACTTGACCACTGCCCTGAGGGATCAACTACAACTGGGGATTTGTTTATCTGTTTAGTAAATCACTTTTGAATAATTCATGCTCATGCATGCTGGGATGATTTGACTCATCTCTCTGGCTCACTCAATATTGATTTACTGAAAACAGCCATATTAAAAGCACTCGCTCAAGTGCCTTGTTCAATATTCAAGGTGCATACCATGAAAAAAAAAAAAAACGCTGCAGATTTGCATCTCAAAAAAACAGCCAAGACAAGCTGTATAGCGAAAATGTATGAACCCTGTCCTAGCTTATTTTAAAGAGATACATAAAATTATTAAAATTTTATGATAGTGTATATGATTTGAAGCCATGCTGTAATATTATAGAGCATGGGACTTGGAGTTTGAGTGTTATGCACTGTGTCCACTACGGAAGGGAAATGCCATAGGTGTCTTGCAACTGCACATGTTCATCAAATTTAAAGTGCATTAATATGTGCAGGAAAAAAATGTTACTTCATTTTAAAATAGTTTTCTGCAGAGGTCATGTTTACATCTTTTAACTTCAAAAATCAAAATATGTATTTTGGCCAGGGGTGCCCAAACTAGTGCATACATCTATAATATAGGAATGATTTGGTGTAGAGACTTACTTTAAATTGAAGCTTAGGAGGAAAATAGCTTACAGCTTCACAGCTGAGCAATACATTTTTTTTATTTAGTTCTGAAAAAAGCACCATGCAAAAATTATATCTTAACAAGTGAAAATATCTTATAAATTAATATTCTAATAATAATATTCTAATATCTAATATCTCTGATTATAAGATTATAAAATAAAAAAATATATTCAGCCTGTTTGTAGATGCTTTTAAAATTTTTTCTTGAAATGTTTAATATATAATTTTATATTTGAGCATTTTTATTGACTATTGACTATTAAACTGTGGCATTAACTCTGTGATGGTACGTTTGTACGATTATATGATGTACAAGTTATATATAAACTTGTGCGTTTATATGATGTTTGCGTGTGACTTCACACTCACTCACTCTATGAGCTCCTGGACTGAGATATCAAGCCCTTTCTTTGTGAACGAAAGCACAATGGTGCCAAAACATTGTCCAAAAGCAAGCCCAAAAGGGAGAAAGCTGATTGTGATCACAGTAGTCTGGATTCAGAACATGAGCGCTTCTGTAATTAAGGACTCATAGAGAGCCAGACACCTGCTGTCTATTCCCCTGAAGGGCACCTGCGTACCCACTGTAATTACCACACAACTTCCTCGCACAAAACAAACCACACATGGCAATGACAGAGGAGACCAGCTTACACACACCTCAGGCTGCAAAGGTGCAATGAGATGGAAACAAAAAAAACAAAACAACAAAACATGCAAATCCGCAGCATCAGCAGCAGACGAAATGTTACGTTATTACTATTATTATTATTATTATTATTATTATTATTATTATTATAAAGCAATTAATAATTAACAATTAACTTATTGAGGTATTCTCTGTTGTAGATTCATGTAGATGTACTGGTAATTTTCCAGAACAGCAGCTCTTGACAGTAGTGTTTATAATGCACTCATTCTCATATGTGACCAGTGAGTGAGTAAGTTCTCCAACCTGAGAAAGTCTTCAGGACAGAAGAGTTGCACTTTCTGAGAAGCTCTGTTTTTGTCTTATTAACTTCAACAGAAAGAAAAAAAAGTTTAAGACTGGCAAGGGAACAACTGTTTATAGCTGCTATAAGGTAAGGAATAACATGAACAAACTTGTTTCATGGACATTCCATAACATTAACTCTTTTCACCAGAGGGCAAAAAATGGAATTTCCACCTGTTTTGGGCGTGCCCGTGTTCAGCATTGAATTTATTTGTGATGTCACACTCCATAGTAGTGATTAATGGCTCATATGAAAGTACTGCGAAGAAAGGGTTAAATGCAACTATAAAAACTGACCGAAAGCAAAAAAAAAAAAAGCTACAGATTTGCATCTCCAAAAAGGAAAACAGCTTTTGTCTGTGTTAGTATGAAAAGAATTATGTACCCTGTCCTAGCATATTTACAGAGATACATAACATAAATTAAAATTTTATGATAGTGCATATCAGTTGAAGCTCTGCTGTCAAGTTGTAGAGCATGTGACTTTGAGCTTGAGTGTCACACACCATGCTTCCAGTGCAGAAGGGAAATGCCATGGCTGTCAACTAAAGTCAGGTTCAATGTCTTATTAACTTGTGATTAAAGAGTGACTAGGAGAGGGAACAACTCTTTGCTATAAAGTAAGGGATAATATGAACAAACTTGTTTCATGGATATTCTGTAACATTAAATGTAACTATAAACTGATAAAAGCATGATGTGTTAACCTTCCATTAGTTAAAAAATATAATCATTGTGGTACTGTAGTAGAGTAATAAAACACCTTGGGTCATGCTGTTATATAAACATATCTATAACACCACGCTGTCAGTGATTATTTTCCTATATTCCTATTTCTTACATGTAGTCTGAATACAGTAGTCTAAACATGAAAAATGTTGAGCTGTGTCTCCCAGTGCTTACTGAAATGCTGAAAACGCTATTCTGTTTTTGAAGTGGCCCTCGTTGCTCTCATTATTGTGGATATTGCTTTCCCTTTTCAGTGGCTCTATATCGGCTTTTGCCTCTGGTACAAATGATGCCGAATACAGAGATATCCAGTGTAGAGGCAGGTACACACCGGGGACATAATAAAATTTTTTTTTTTTTTAAATCCAGCGAAACTGTGCTGCAATGGAATCCTGCAATGGAAAGCCAATAAATAGGCAATTACTATTTCACATACATTATATAAAAAAAAAGCTTTCCAGTTTGACACTTGGAATATGGCAGTATAGTATGGTGGTTGTATAAAACTGCAACATTTTGGTTGCTGAAAGGTGGAACAAGCTGCTTGTTAATTACACCAAGCCTGTGTTAAAGTCTACAAACCTACATAGATAATTAGACAGAACTTCTTGTATCTCCCTCTATCCCACACAAATCATGACCTAACCACAAAGGCCAAGCATAAGAGGCTTACTGTCTTACCAAAGATTCAGCATTGTGTGAAATCTACCCTAAGCAGATCCTGAGATAACAGCTGCCTGTCGCATTCCTTGGGTGTGAGATTTACTGACCTCCCGATAAGCCTTAGCAGAGATTACAGACTGTCCATTGCATTAATTAATTACAGCATTGCAGGTTTTGTAGTAAATCCATGCCCAGACCCCACATCTTTGATTAAATCTGATGCTAAACCTAAAACATTCCCGAATAGCTCTAGATCCAGGTTCTAAATTTGTGCTCAAAACTGGAAAACATCCTAATGGAATTCAGCTCTTGGGTTTTAAAGTGCCTTAGAGAGAATTCTTGTAAAAGCTTGCACACTGTGGGACTGACAGTCTGTTCTCACTTTTGACTCTCTAGCTGCTTCCGTAATTATCTTGGTTCCTAGAGCCTGCTCAATGCTGAGAAGCTTTAGTGCCACTTCTAAGAAGGATTCTGATTAAGACTCATAATCTGCAGCAGAGGAATGATCACAGACAGGGAGGACTTTCAAGGACAAATCCTGAAGAGGACTACAGTGCCGAATCACTCCCATGGGTTCAGTTAATTTCTTTCATTACCTGGCCAAGATTTCTCATCAGCATACAATTTTGCCATACAAATCACTATGATTCAGCATTTGCTAACACAGAAAAGTGTTCGCCATATAGTCTTGAGATTGTGACTTCAAATCCCAACAGTGCCACAGCCAACCGTGGGCAGACGTCCGAGAAAGCAAAATTGGCTGTGCTCTCTGGGTGGGACAGGTGGCATACTTTCCTCCCTATCAATCACAGCAACATTAGACAATCATGGCCATGTATGAGCTCCTGCACATAAAAAAAAAGAGGTTGGCTGGCTTCATGTGTCTTGGAGGAAGCACGTGATAGCCTTCACCCTCCTGGATTGGTAGCTGTCGTATGATAGGGGACACCTAACTGGTGAGTGGATAATATGCCAAGACTAAATTAAGGAGAAAATTGGGGATAAATCCAAAAAATACAAGACTAGGCAAGCTTAGTTTTGCCGTACCGCCATCGGCTGAATAGCATTTGTTACACAATGTCAATGGCATTTCAACAACAGCAAGGCAGTCGTTTATCTAGAGTATAAAGATATGTCCTTGAGATGTAATTTGGCCTTGAGAGTTTTGGACAATGCCCTGTGTTTCAAACGAGGTGCTGCGACACCTTTAGATAGGTAGCTAGCAAAGTGCAGAAGACATATTTAAAAATATTTAAAATAATGTAACTGGCATGTCAGGTGATTGACAAGAGAGAAATGTTCCCTAGATTTGATCTCCATTTGGGCTGAAATTTTTCATCTCATGAAGCACGTTAGCCTTCACCCTCTTTGGTTGGTAGTGCCCATATGATACGGGAGGGATGACTGGTGGGTGGGAAATGGAAGATGGGGAGATTGGGGAGAAATTGGGGAGAAAAAGAGGAAAATTTAAAAAATAATCAGTTAATACATTGCTAAAATTCCCCCGATGTGTCAGTCAGGGCTTTGGAAGTTGCTGTTCATAAACTGCTCACTAGCCATAGAACAACTCCAGTGCAAGTTCCTGCTTTAAAATCAACCCAAATCACCTGACAGAGGGTTGACACACTGTCATTCATCTTCATCTTCAATATTTGTATAAGAAATACTGCCTGAATTAGGGATGGGATCAGTGAGGGATCTAGATCATGAGCTTAAACGGGGATAGGATCAGAGCCTGAAACTGACAGGATCAGGGCCTGGGAGTGAAACAAGGTCAGAACAAGAAGTAGAAATAGAAACAGGGTCTGGGCCAGGATCAGATGAGGAAACAGTGACAGGGGTGCAGGATCCATGACTGCTAAGCTCACACGGTTGGAAGCCTCAGACTCTCTCTTCTTATCTCACAACAGTTAAATATACAGCTTATGATGCATGCCTTCATGGTCATGATTTATCCATTTATAGTGACTTAACTGCGATTTTTTTGGTCAATATTCACTACATTATTATTACTAGAGCAAATAAGCATTCTCTAACTGCTGATGTTAGCCACTGAGTTCTTGCAGGGTTGCTCGTAATGATTGTCAGCCTGTGAGTTGCTTCACATCACCAAAATAGTACAGTTATCTAACAACAAACTGTTTTAACATTAACACAGTCCAACTCTGTACCTAACTGACAAACGAGATTAGACACATTAAAGCTGATAGTCATTGAAAATGCATGCCTTGCCTCAAATCATTAACCCCAGCAAGCGTTCAGTAACGACACCAGCATTGAGTTTTTGGAACCCTGTAAGAGTTCATTTAGCTTCTCATTTAGCTGTGTACTCGAATACACTAATGTACCAAAGGAACAGTTGATGCTCCAAGTAATGCTGATGCAGTTGAATTATTTGCAAAGTTAGATGTAGTCACATTGGTTAGTTATAGTGCTTCATTTCCTGTGAAATGGCTGCATGAGTATATGCAAGTCTTTGCTGTTTCATGTTCAGTCTATAAATGAGCTGGTTTATGTAACGGTGAGTGGCAGCCAAAATGGAAGGGAGGGAAAAAAAAGTGCTGCTGAGTGTGATAAAAAGAAATATTTTAGACACATCAGAAAGAAGCAGAAAACAAGCTTTGAAACTTGGATAATACAAATCCCCCTGCTGTATTAAAATAATCTTGTGCTGATGTTCTGCTCCAAACCATGTCAGCCTTTGGTTTCTATTTTGAATGTCATTTTGGCCTTTGTTACAATGAGTGGAAATTATGTTGTTCCCTCCATAATTCTATAACAACAACAACAATTATAATAATAATAATAATAAGAAGAAGAATCATCTTTATTAATATAGCACTTTACATTTTGAGTCCAAAACCTTTTACCTAAAAGTGATTACATAAAAGAATAACATTCACCAAATAATAAAACAAATACACAATCATGAATAAAAGAATTGGAAAATACAAGATAATTTTTATTAATTAAAAGCAAAACAAGTAATCAGTGAAGATAAATGGTACATGATGTTCACAGAACAATTAATAAATAATATTAATAAAATAGTTCACAATTATTAAAACATTTGATAGATATAAAAAAAAAACTCAAAAGATTTAATCAGTCACAAATGATGTTTAATGACAGGAACTATGAATAATCCATTTTGAACCGGCAGGTGTTTAATCTGGATTTAAAAGCATTTAAAGAACTTGCGTTCCTAATATCCTCTGGAACACTATTCCAGAGATTAGGGCCGATATAAGAAAAACATTCACAACCTACAAGGAATTCATAATAAACCTGCTTCAGTTGAATGAACCACTCGAGATGGGTTGTACCATTTCAGAAGATCAGGAAGATATATCTAGAGTTAAACCATTTAGATCTTTGTGTATTATGTCATTATCATAATGTTGTAGTCAATACAAACTTAATTGAATGTAATTTGAATAAAATTGGAGTAATAATGATTTGACTTTCTGTTCTTGGTAATGACATGAGCTGCAGTATTCATAATTAGCTGAAGCTTATTTAAAGACAGACTTTAAAGAAACAAATCGCAGGAATTTATGTCCATTCATAGGTCTACTAAAATAACTGATACATGTACCTCATGTTTGAAAACACTTCTGAAGAAACAAGATCAGTGACAGAAGCAAGGCAGCAATCTTATTTATCAGTGTCTAGCCCCTTTTTGGACTTGGGTCAGCTTAAGTGAGGAAGCTCCTTAGTAAAGAAGCCAACAGGGCTGTGCTTCACTTATCAGCTGCCAGTCTGATCATCATTTGATCATTATCCACATCGTCTTTCTGTGTTCCAGACCTGCTGGTGCTCTGCAGCCTTTTGTCCTGGGATAAAACACTCCTATTTCTATTTCTATTTCTCTCTCTCTCTCTTGCTCCATTAGGACAGAAATCAGTCAATAACTAAACTTATCAACACAAATAATATGGCAGCATTCCACTCACTGCTCACAGAAAAAGAGAAAGAAAGAGAGAGATCACATTAATAGAGCAGGAAAAACTGGATGCAGGTGTGCTACGTTAGTCATTACACCTGTAGCTCATCCCCTCATGCTCCCTCCTAGTGCAGACCCGCTAAGCCATGCC
>CM040982.1:5816592-5832725 GCA_022985145.1 Pangasius djambal | reverse complement strand
CAGTTGCTTATCAAAAGTGAAACATTACATCCACAATTCCGTCTGTGTGCTTCCTTTTCTAGACAATAGCTGAGTAAGCTGATCTGGCATTAACAACCAAGCACATTTTTCACAGCAACTAAATGACAGGCTCTGCTCCCCCCAGCAAAACTCTCCCTCATAATCCACTATATTACTCATTTGACTCAGTAGTACAGTACTGCTTTGAGCATTAGGGTTAAATATAATAAATTGAGCTTATTGAAATGAATAGAGGAGTTAGAATTTGTCATTATTCAACTACAGGTTTGAAAAAATCCTTCCTGTTTCGCTTGGCTTTTCATCCACCCACAACAAGGCAGCATTCTGAAATCTAACAAAAAAAATATATAGCTGACCTCTAAGAACTTTAATTGGAGAGTTAATACTAGAGCTCATCTTTTCCTTGGCCAGAGTAAACCATACTGTGTGATGTTCCACATGCCCCAAGGTCAACCGGTTCCCCTGTACGCACTGCTGTATATCTGACTAATTATAATTTGGCACAGCAGAGGAAACATGGTGGCCATTTGCCAACTGATTCTGAGGAACCATGTTACCTGGACTTAATCCATATCTGACAAATCAAAAGCTCTGTGAAGGTCGCTGTGTGGGAGAGAAGTGGGAAACTGCTCTCTCAGCTTAAAATGTAGCTTTCCTTCAGTTTTCTAATTAGTTAAATTTGCAGACAAGTAAATCACATCACTCGATATTGAGTAAGGTGATTTAATCAATTTTTGATAGTCATAACGCCTTCCTCTCTTGGCTCCAAACTCACTTAGGGATATTTGATATTAAGATAAGTTCTACCTCTTAGACAAATACATTTTTTCACTAGGCAATTGTTAATCTCACACATTATATTTTCCCCGAGGTGTTCCACAAGAATCTGCTCTTGGTACTCTTTATTATGTACATGTTCCATGTGGTGCTATTATCCATGGTCAAGGGCTCTATCATTTCTATGTAGATCTATGCAAATTTACCTGTAGCACTAACCCTTCCATTTTCCTCCCACCTATCTCACTTATGAAGTGTTCACACAACTTAAAACACCAGATGCCTACACATTTTCTTAAATAATGACAAGCTAGAGATCATGATTATAGCTTCCAAGTGGCACTTGGGAAAGCTGTGGATCTCAATCTCGCAAGTGTTGGTATGGTACTTTCTACACGTAAACATCAACAGCATGAATCCATGGACCCAACCTACTTTGTGCCACCTGATCAGGCTGAAAGTGGTGGTGTAATGGTGTGGGGAATGTTTACAGCTTAGAGCTTACAGCTCAGGCTATGTGTTTGGATAGCCATGAGGATGTGAGGTCGCCCACAGCACTGTTGTGTGAGTACTACTGCACATACATTTTAATGATTTATGGGCTTATTCAAAAAGAAGATTGAACTACACCTAGTTGTTTCTTTAGATAAGGAAAAATAAACTATTTGGGCAGAATTGTACAAAATTTTGATACAATTACCAAACTAAAAATAGCAAACTGAACATGAATAAACTAGCTAAATCTTGCTCAAGCATTATGAATTCCTGATTCTGATGCAGGCAATAAAAGAAAACTTCTATTGCCACCAATTAGCAGTTGCCAGTTGTTGATGCACTAATCATAGTTCTCGAGCCTTGATATATCGACACTTTCCTCAAAAAATGGGTGTAACAGTGTTAGCCAATATGCAATTATCTAAAATGTGCAAACATCATATTGTCTTAGATCTGTTAAGAGACATATGAACTAGACTCTGATCTATATGGATCCATTTTCAGTAAACTTATATGGCAGTTTGTTGACATAACACTTAGTTAGCTTGATGTCTCTAGTTTGCAGAAAAAAAAATAAGTATACGTCTGTAAAAATATGCATTTGCACCGCCTAGCAAATCATGCCACCTACATTATGCTAATTAACTAAATACTCACCTTCCTCCATTCCAATATTTTATAAATTATATGACTTGATTGTTTAAATGGACTCATTTATTAGAAATGAATTTGTTTAAAAAAAAAATCAGAAAAAGGTCTTATTATTAAACTTGTTATTCTGTGTTTTATTCGTGTACAGAATCGAATGCTAAAGAGGAGCATATTTGTACAACAGTATTCCTATCCTAAAAGGGGTTATATAAATTTGACTGAAACTGTAGAACAGTTGAGATTGTTAATGAAAAAGACAGCAGGGAAGAAAACAGTTCTGTCTTCTTCGTCTCTGTGTCACACCAGCAAGACTTATCTCTCATGTTTTACATATATCAGACATATGTTATAATTATTACAACAGCCAGACCAGGAAAAACATCACTTTCCTAGAGAAATGTTGCCTAATGGATGAGAAAAAGCCTATAGATTTTCGTAAATCTCTCACCAGAGTGACAGATCGCCAATGGCTGCCTTGGCCTGTTACTCCGTATGATGTTTACTGCCATAAAATAGCAAGCCATTGCTAAATGTAGCACATTTACATCTTCTTAATGTGCTTTATTTGCACATTTTTTGCTGAGTGCACTCTAAGTGGTCTAGATTTACTTTTCAGCACTTTAGGTAATCAGTTTTTTGGGTTTGAGGTAAATCTGTAGATAATATGTTTCAAATTTGGTTATATTGTGCCTAAATTTATTATTGCTTTTTCAGTCTGTTATGCAAAATCCAAAGACTACATCAGATCCAGTCGTTTTATTATTTGCTTTGCATTGCCTAGGCATAGGAATGAATATAAAACCAGTATGACTATGAGAAGAATTATTAATGCATAACTCAAATAAGATTGGGATGCATTTATTATATTCCTGTAATTAGAAAACAGTGTTGTTTTGCTATTTCTGTACACGATCATAAGCACATAATTAGGTTTTACAGGGCAATGCACTTACAGCAGATTATAGCAGACACACTACATTTAAATTTATGGGATCATAAATTAATGAATTATAGATAATTTGAGGCTTTAGAACTGCTCATTATTGTATTTCTGGTTTATCATTATTGTGTTTTTTTTATATATATCTACAGGGTGTCCCAAAAGTCTCCATACATAGGGGAAATTAAAACTTTTTAGCAAAATGTCTTCCAACATTTTTCATACTGCTGCCAAACTTATTAACAAATTCAAAAAGACTGATTGTATAAATTGATAAATATTATTACCTCTGCAAGAATAATATTCACTACAGGATGTCTGAAAAGTCAGGAACCAATGGGAATATGTTGAGCAAATACGTCAATCTGAATATGTTGATCAAAATCTGCAAAAAACCACATGATACCCTGGCTGAGAAAATGCATAGAGCGTAAGAGTGAACATGTAGAGCATATGTTGCAAATAATAAATACAAATTACGTGTGTGTACTTTTACTCTCATTAGTTCCTGATTTTTAGGACACCCTATCGAATCCTATATCTTGTTTCCTTTTTAACCAGGGAATGACTGAAATTGCATTACACAAATCAGGAGACCTTGAACCACTTCTATATGAAGAATGAAGCAGAAAAATGGTGAACATGGCTGCACACATCTTTTATTCACCTTTGAATCATCAGCAAGTCCAGGTGGCTATAGAAAACATCAGTCTTAAGCACAGATCTTAATTAATAGAAGGGATGTTAATAAACACTTATACTGAAGTTGAATGTTTAAATGTGACTGGTCAGAAGCTGTCCATGATTTTTTTTTTTTTTTTTTTTTTTAAATAAAAGCAGCAATAACAGTAGCTCCAGTTGCAAGTAAATCTCAAGGCAATTGTATTGCAGATGCTCCACAAAAATCTAAACCCAATTCTTTATATATATATATATATATATATATATATATATATATATATATTTTTTTTCCCCCAAATGCAATGTCTGCAATGTTATTTAACAAAGAAAAACTTCTAAAATGTTGATATGGTGAAGCCTTCTGTAAGGAGACATTTCTTTCACATTTATGGAAGGAGTCTCCAATGGCAGTGCTTTGTAACATTTAGCAAGTTTTCCACAACAGTAAAATTTTCAGGACAGAGGACTTTGTACTTTCTGGTCTCTTGGTAACATGACAGCCTTTTTTTTTTTTTTGCTATACTAACTTTAAGAGACAGAAAAAAGAGAATGACTGTTTATAGCTGCTATAATGTTAGAATAAATAACTTGCAGGGTCCAAAGACATTCCAAAACATTAAATCCAATTATAAAAGAGATAAAAATCACATTCATTAATAAATTAATAACTGTAATTGTTGGACAGTTGCTGTGGTGTAAGAGATAAGAATAAGAGAAAACCCTTTGGAGTGTGCTAATATAGGACATAAACTTACTAAGGGTAGTAATGGTAGGTGGCAGACACAGTTGCAGATTCAGAGTTTTATTAAAACAACAGCCAAACAAATCCAAAATGTAAGGCAAGATGAAGGTCAGGACACAGTCAGCAGTCAGGCAATATACAATCAGAGTAACCAGGGAAAAAGATGAAGACATCAACCAAGTAACCAGAACAGGAATTGTAAACAGAAACCACTATGGCAGAAAAAGGCTTGGTATCACCTGGTAAGAAACACTGAGCATATACTTCGCACTGTGGCAGTAGAATGAGTGTCCTTATATACTGTTGGCATGATTGTGTAAGTGAGACAAGGTGTGTGTAATCAGTAGGATTGTGAACGTGAGTGTGACAGAGTTTGTGATGGCTGTTGGGTGTTGTAGCCTTTGGCAGCCATGTTTGTAGGCTGCTTTCGGTTCTGGGAGTTGTAGTCCACGACCATGTTCTGTGTGAAGCAATGAAAATTCCGGCATTGCCATGATAAATAACAGTAACTCTGTTTCATCATCGCGCTACATCACACCATCCTGTCACTGATTATTTTCCTATACCAGTACTTCCTCTTGTATTTTATTCCTTACTTGATGAAAAAGATGCCTGAAGTTTTGGTATGGGTAGAGACTTCCCTTATACACCATTCTGGGATTCTGGATTCTGGATTCTGTGGTTTCTGTTAGAGTGGCTTGACTACAGGAGTTTTTTTGTTCAGGCTCAGCAAAGGAAATAGCTTTAAGTGTTTGGCAAGAGGAGACCGCTGAGTGGACTAATGGCAACAGGAACTCATGGGGAGCGAGAGAGGGAAGAGCAACTCCTTCATGTGGTGGATACAAGAGTGGTGAGAGAGCCATGATTCCCTCTAACAAAACTCGTTAATGAGCTCAAAATGCCAGTCAGAAATCTCTGCAACCAGCAGGGCAGCAGCCGAGGTCATTAAAACAGCCCACAGATTCTACCATATGTACATTTTTGCACATAATTCAAGTCTAGAGATATTTTGTGGAACCTATACCGACTGGCTTTATTTAAATTCCTCTGTGGTTCATAGCAGAACCCATGCATACTTAGAGACTCTATTGTCAACATGGGCCATGAATTTGAAACTGGTTTCTCTCCCCCTGTGTTTTCACAGGTCAGTGTGATGTCTCTTAGCAAGGAGGACAAAAACAGCAGGATAAAACACTGCTTTCTTTTTTAATTTGGACTGAAGGATAAAAGGGGGACATATAAACAGTGCGAGGTGCTTTGTCAAAAAAAATGATGCAGAGGTGTGAAATAAGGTGATCATTATTTCTGTGTGACTCATATACCTATAATTCTTAATGTGACTATAAACAGATCAAAACATGTAAGGACACCTGTAAAATAGACCTAGGCAACAAAAATCAACAAGTAAAAAATCAACAGCAGTGACAAGATCTAAGAGAAACAGAATCAAGCCCTTGTGAAAAACAAAACAGTAAATGACATTAACAAACAGCATATGATATACTAACATACAATAAAATATATTATGGCTTATTAGGATAAATATAATGAATATATTATACTAGGCTATAAACGGCAATGAAAATGTCATTTTAATTCTATAAATATACCTACATTATTTCCTTTATTTCTACATTGAGGACAATTGACAAAGCCAGGGAAAATTAAAAACAAGTAAAAACCTGTAGATTATATTTACACAGGACAGCATTTATTTATGTATACAATTCTTGGAACATCTGAAATTAACAGTAGCATCACTTTCACTCAAACTTCAGAATACACAAATCATACTCTAGTTTTAACAGTTCTTAATATTTGTATACAGAAGTGCTGAGCTCAACTGCTTCACATACCAAGTATACAATATACTGAAAAAAAATACAAATAAAAAAGATGGCGATTTAACCTTTCTCGGGGCTGCATTTACACCTCTTCAAAGCACACAACAGAAAGTCTTTACAAAACTCATATCTAAGGAGAGACAGATCTGGAAGTGAACAATATGAAAAACAATAAAACCAAGAGAGTTCCTGAGTCCACTTCAACATACTATATCTGATATATTCTGTATACATGTTTTTATGTACTTCAATAGCCCATATATGTATATTATAACATATTAAAAAAAAAACATATATTGGCATATGAGTAAACATTTTGCTCAGTATTATTTCAATATACAGTATCACAATATAGTTCAGTTTCATAAGGGAGACAACATAAGAAAGCTACAAAAAGTCACAAACACAAGTCACAGGAAATTGCCAGGTTTGAGATAGACCAGTATAATAAGTATGAATTTTATAATTATTAATGAATTTAATGGAATTGTCAACTATAAACTATAAACTGAGTTGAAAAATGCTTACAGGTTTCATTGAGATTCAAGGGTAAATGTTCGAACTGAGTTAAAGTTTACATTCCCTTTTCCTGTAAATCTCAGGCTGGCCACTCTTTCCTGACCACAGTGTCACCTTGATGTGTTGTACCAGTAAATGTGTTTTAAACACTTGCCATTTAATGTGAGTAAATAAAATATATTTTGCATCTTGGTGCCATTATTAAAAGATCTAGGAAGTGATGCTTTCTTTCTTTTATTATTTCACTAGTTCATAGCTTACTCATCAGCTGCACTGATTAGTTTAAATAGAATGGTTTAAAACCACTGTCACTTCCACTGAGGTGACACATTGAAACCACATTAAAAGGATACAGCTGTGATTGCTGAAGTTGTACTCTTCATAAATAATACAATCAACTCAAAGTATCACTTTTTTTAATATAAAAAGGATGAATATATGCACAAACCTTTTCAGAAAAAGGATGTCACATCATGTTCTACAGAAAATTTCCATTCTCTAGGTCAAAGGTCCATACTTGAGTGTCTCCTAGCTTTCTAACTAGATTTGTGTAATAAAACTAAAAAACTGCTGTAGCCTTGGCCACACAATGTACTCAGTTAATAAATCACACTGATAAATTAATAATTGGCTGCAAGGTCAGGAGGGCAAGGATGAGATATGCTTGTTGAGAAAGTGCTTGTGGAATGTTTCTTTCTGTGGATTGAGACCTTGTCATGGTAGTCATGGCGAAGGGGCTTGGTGAACCACAGGGCATGTCGCCAGGAGCTTAGTGCTCCTACTAGGGCTGCCCTTGGTGAACAGATCTGAGAGCATAGGTCAGAAAAAGAGCAATCCTAAAGCTCCCCATGATAGGTACAAATAAGACTTAGTATACCCTGTCCTGACTGGGGATATCAGGACCCAGCCCTGGAGCCAGGCCTGGGAGTAGTGTCCACAGGTGACGGGGTCACCTACGTAACTTGGTCAGACTCAGCCTAAAATAGGGGAATTGTGGGCTCATCACCTTCAAGATAAATGGTGGGGGTCAGGTGCAATGCCAGTAATGCAGCAGGCAAACACTAATCTTAAATGGTCTAGACCCTTGCAATGGAAACTGGCTTTGTAAATGTGGAATGTCACATTTGCTGGTAGGGGTAGCGTTAATGAGTGAGATAGAAAAATCTGGATTAGATGTAGACCAAACTCCTCCCCATATCCAAGCTTTTGCTTCTGCAACCACTTTTGCTGGTGCTTCTGGCTCATCTATACATATGATTATTTGAGCATTACTATGAAGCCCTCCTTCTTCAGCTTGACAGCTTCCCTCAGAGACTTTTGTTACCACCACCCGTATTGCGTGTGGACATAAGGCAGACTATATCTAGTCCAAAACTTTCCATCTCACACATTATGTCCACACACAATATGGGCTGTGGTATCAGAATTCTCTGAGGGACGCTATCAAGTTGAAGGAGAGATTCCTAGTAAGGCTCAAGTTAGGGTCTTCTGATTCAGCTGAAATGTATAGAAGTGCCAGAAGCATCAGCAAAAGTGGTTGCAGAAGCAAAAGCTTGGTCGTGGGGGAGTTTGGAGAGGCCATGGAAGAAGTCTGTCAGGTAACCTCACAGATGATCTACTAAAACATTTGACACCTTTTTGCTTCTGCAACTGCTTTTGCTGATGCTACTGGCCCTCCTATACATTTCAGTTGAACCAAGAGAGCCCTCCTTAAGCATTACTCAGAAGATGCTGCTAAGAAGGCTGGCACGAAAATCAGCACCTCCAGTCCAAGGACATGGTTGTCTCCCAGAAAATATTTGGATGCTCCCTTCAGGTGACATGGGATGCTAGTCCATTGCATGGCACCATGCATTCACACACTCATTCACTCCTAGAAATGTATCTTATCCAATCCACCGACAATCCACCGACTTTTCCCCCACTCTACTCCTTACCACCACCCTCCAAAAATGTGGTGAAAAATGGAGAAGTAGTGGATGTAAAATTTCATCTAAAACATGTATTAAATCTGATTGCATGTGTCAGCACAGCACAAGAAGGGGGAAAAACAGCAACTGAGGAAAAAAAGGCCACTTCGTCTATCATCCAAAGAAAGCAGGCAAAATTGGGACAGTTTATCCCTAGAGGCAAAAACAGGGATGACATACACAAATTATACAGACTCACAGGAAATGAACTGGGCTTGCAATGAGAATTACAGGAGATCAAGGATAGCAGAGGACTATAATATAAGGCTTAGGAATGTATGGGATTGGTTAAGTATATTTTTCATTCAGGGCGTGTGTTTGAATAAAGACTCATTTGTATGTGCTTGAATGCTCTGAATCCTCTGAGTGTGAATCGACTTGTCATGTGGTGCATATCTACAGAGATAAGGATTAAAGCTAGACTTTCTCTTGCTGCAACCAAACAGCCTGAAACAGTGAAACAGCACTCACTTTGTTCAATTATTCATTAAGACAGTAGAAAAGAGTTAATTTAACTGAATAAAAATATTAAAAATATGGTTATCTTTTCAATTCTAAGGCTGTTGTTTCTGTTCAAAGCACAGAGCCTCATTTTTCTGAAATAGTTTGAATGCATGGCTGTAACCCAATCACATTTAGATTTACGCAGGCCTTATTCATTTAGCTGGAGTCAACTGGCACATGGTTTGTATCTCATTTCACTTCTGTCTGTTTTCCTGCTTCCTGTGGCATGTGCATCCTCAGAGCCGGGTGCTGTAAACAGAGTCAGATAAGAAGCTGACAGATGAAATATGAAGAGGTTCACTACTGAGACCATCAGGAGAAGATGGGAGGATTGGGGACTGAGCTATAATGATAAATTACAGTCTGCAGAAGGATCTATAGTAATAAAGAATGTCCTTATCGGACAGACCGTTTGACTCGTTTAGAACAAGTATATAATCTCAGCAATACGTTCTCACCTAGATACAGCTAGTCTGCTTTTATAACTTAGCCCTGCTGCCACATGTTGATTTTTTAATGCATCCATTCATTATCAGGAACCGTTCTATCTTACTCAGATTTGCAGCGGATATGGAGCCTATCCTGGGAACCTTGGGTTTGAGGTGGTCCATTGCATGCACACACACTGATTCACATCTATAGGCAATTTAGAGTAGCTGGTCATCATACTAACATGTTTTAGGGGATAGGAAGAAACTGGAGAACCTAGAGTAAACCCACAGGGACATGGGGAGAACATGGGGAACATACCACCTCACAACACTGGAGTCGTGAGGTGGTATGTATGTATGATGTATAAGTAATAAAAATGGACAATAAATCTGTCAAGGTCTTTCATGATTTTAAAGTTTAGTACAGGGTTTGAGAGGTTCAAATTTTGTGTTCTGGAACTGTGATGGTTTTATTGACCATTGATCAGCCTTGGCAACCTATGAGAAAGAGAGCAGAGATGCATGACAAATATGTGATAGATGTTAAAATCAACTATTCGGCAGACATGAAATGATATAACATTGAAACTTCACAAATAAATTATGTTTTTTCCAACAAAAAAAAAATGCCTGTAATGATATATATACATACACACACACACACATACATACATACATACATACATACATACACACACACAAAACAGTCATGTGAAAAAATTAGGACACCCCATTAAATATTCAGTTCTTTATTAAGAAATGACAACATGTCAATTTCTGATCTTGTTTTAATTTGTACCTGTAGATGAAAGTGATGTAATTGCATGTAAACAACAAAAAATCACTTTGTTTTCACTTTGGCTGAAATAACCTCAATGAGATGTTTCTTGTAGCCATCTACCTGTTTCTGACATCAACTGGAAGAAAGTTTTCCCCACTCCTCAATGCAGAATTCTTTCAGCTGTGTGATGTTTGAGGGGTTTGAGGGGTTTCTTGCATGGACAGTCCGTTTCAAATCACCCCACAGGATCTCAATAGGATTTAGATCTGGGCTTTTGAACTCTTCATTTTTTACTTTTCAGCCAGTCCTTGGTGGATTTACTTGTATGTTTTGGGTCAATGTCAAGTTGCAAGGTCCAGCTCCGCCTCAGCTCCAATTTTTTGACAGATGGTCTCACATGTTCCTCAAGCACCTTCTGATACAATGTAGAATTCATAGTGGATTCTGTGATGGTGAGCTGGCCAGGTCCTGCTGCAGCAAAGCATCCCCAAACCATAACACTTCCATCTCCATGTTTCACAGTTGGTATGAGGTTCTTTTGCTGAAATGCTGTATTTGGTTTACGCCAAACATGTCGTCTGTTATGGTGTCCAAATAATTCAATTTTAGACTCATCTGTCCTAAGCACATTATTCCAGAAGTCTTGGCGTTTGTCTATGTGTTCTTTGGCAAACTTCAGTCTTGCCCTCGTGTTTTTCTTAGACAGCAAAGGTTTCCTCCTTGCACACCTCCCATGATAATTAAAGTTGTGCAGTCTCTTTCTGATTGTAGATTCATGCACTTTGACACCACTGTAGCAAGAGCTTGCTGTAGGTCCCATGATGATATTTTAGGGTTTTCGTAGACTTCTTCAAGCATCTTGCGGTCTGCTCTTGGGGTGAATTTGCTTGGACGGCCTGACCTGGCCATGTTGGCAGTTGTTTTAAATGTTCTCCACTTGTAAATGATTTTCTGGACAGTGGAATGGCTGATTACAAATTCTTTTGAGATCTTTTTATATCCCTTACCAGACTCATAAGCATCAACAATCTTCTTTCGGAAGGCTTCAGAGAGCTCTTTGGATCTCACCATGGTGATACCTCTCACTTCATGAGCAAAACAAATACAATGTCTGAGGTTTAAATAAGGCAAGCCTCCTTCAAAATGCTCTGTAACAATGTTCTAATAATTTGCACCTGATGTGATACACCTGTAGGTAATTTTAGCCATTTTAAGTACAAATAAATGTGGGGGTGTCCTTACTTTTTCCTCACAAGAAATTGGATTTTTTTTTTTTATTACATTTTACAGATCATTTTAAAAAGACTTTTATTTGGTTTTATTTGTTTAGTTATATTACTTGAATCTCCCAATATTGTTAAAATGAAGATCACATGTCCATATGTTTAACTATGTTAAAAAAAAAAACACAGGCTTTCATGGGGTGTCCTAATTTTTTCACATGACTGTATATATAAAACAAACTGACATTCTGCAGAGTTCACAGTTTATAATGTATAATGCCTTAAGCCTACTACATGCATGCATTACATGTTCAATGAACTATAACTGTAATAGCTGTGAGGCTGTGAAATGATTTAAAGTGGTATTAACAGGAAAGTTCTGCTTTGGGTTGTAATGCCATGTGGGGTTTTAACCTCATTATGGATTCATCCTCATGCCTATCAGTGTCTGGAATAGCTGTTGAATATCTGATGAGTTTCATGAATAATTCTTCTTTATGAAACACCACTCTAAATCAATCTATATAGACGAGAAGAAGATTTTTGGGGAAAAAAAGAGATATGTATTGCATATCATCAATCATCTATGACTTTTTGAGTTTCAGCCAGTGTAGGCCAAAGTTAATATTTGACAGAGTTGACATTATGCATTTATGTCTACTTGTACATACTCTTTTAAGACTATATAGATTCCCTTGTGGGTGTTCCAGCCGTGGAAAATATATCCAAATTCCTTACTCATGCAACTCATCTAAATAAATCTTCTGGTAAAAAGTTGAAGTACTGCTTCAAATTATTCACTCAGGTTAAAGTAGGTAAAATTTATAAACTATTACATTTACTTAAATTTAAGTATGAATATTAAAGTACAAGATTGAATCACAATATTAAAAAATGTCCGCCTCAAATCGCACTCTGGTTTTAGTTATTGATGGTAAATAAGTGCCTCTTTCACCAAGAAATGAGCTTACATGACAATGACTCAATACACAATACAATACAATACAATACTAGCTGAATGCTAATAGCTGACTGTCACAATACAAACTGTCTTGATAAATACAAAATATGCGAAGCAACAGGCTTCATGCCAAAAAGTCTTCTTATGACTTTACAAATATATGATAATATAAATATGATATAGTGTTAGAAAATGTAGTGAGTAGAAAGTAGAGAAATGCAGGAAGTAAAAATCAAAAGTATTAAGTGAAATAAAAAGTACAAATACATAAAAATCAGATTTCAAAGAAAATTCATTCAGTAGTACATAAAAACATGGAATTTAAGGAAAGATGCTACAGGTAGAAACAACCATTTTGGTCATGTTAAACATCGTTCAGATTTCTTGATAAATTCTATCTACAGCATGTCTTAAATCACAGTAAAAAATATCAAAAATCAACAGAAAAATGTTACTATCACTGTATTTACTCGCACCACCGTATTATCGGAAAACTTAGCAACTTTCATGAAGGCTTTAACTCGGACTATTTCACAGTTGCATCATGCCATATATCCCTGAGAAGCTTGTTTCCTGATTTATGTCAATTTAGTTTTCAATTTCTTTTTTATACCTTATAAATCACATTAACTAGAGTGTAAAAAACACACTGTACTTTAAAACTGTTTTTCCACAAAATCTTTCTTTTTTTTTTTTACGTATTCAGAAACGTAAATCTCAGTTTCTAGAGGGAATTTTACATGTTAATTTCTTTCCCTAATTAGAGCCTTATTATAGACAAATTTCTCAAAATATTGATATTCATTGGATTAACATTATATTTTATAATGAAAAACGGCATAACATTTTTTGGTGTTTTCCCTGATTAAACAACTAATGTTTGAAAGTTTTTTTTTTAAAACAAGTAAAAGTATTTATCTTGAGATATGAAATAAACATCGAAACATTTTAAACATCAAAAACTCACATGTAGTGACTGCATTGTGGTGGTAGGCTGCATGTGTATTGTGTGCTCTGCTCAGGAAGAAAACAGAGTCTGGTTATTCATCAACCAGACTAGAGTGAATGAGAGGAGTCTGGGTGAGTTTTATGTTTTGTAATTTTGCGATGTGATTTTTAAAAAAATTCTACTCCCATTCATAGTGGATGAACACTGCGAATTGATTGCGCTCCTGCTGTTCCTCTTAAACCCTGGCCTAGATAACACATTATCTCCTGGAGAAGAATTCATTTCAGCTTTACACTGTGTTGCATTATTCGGATGCATACATTATTTGTGTCACTGCCTTATCCTGAGCTTAACTGCATGCTCTTCAGTGTTATGCTGCATCTCTTCAGTTTTAATGAAAACTGATCAATCTCTCAAATCTGCTCACATTGCCAGATCTCACAGTGAGTGAGAAGGCGCCCCAAGCTAACAACATGGCAAAGGGAAATCTATTCTCTGTTTAATTAATTAGCACATCATTAAAAGCATTAATTGAAATTCTGTTGCCAAAGCAAAGGCCACATATGGTCAACACCACAAGCTACATGTACACTGGATATAGCTCTTTGAGTAGAATCATACATTCATAGGCAACTTCAATAGGAATACCTGTAACCAATAAACCAATCATGTGGCAGAAGTGCAATACATAAAATCATGCAGCTACAGCACAAGAGCTTCAGTTAATGTTCACATCAAACATTGGAATGGTGGCAGATGGGCTGGTTTGAACATTTCAGAAACTGCTTATCTCTTGGGATTTTGGGGTTTTATTCAAATCGGTATGAAAAACAAAAAAACATCCAGTGAGTGACAGTTCTGCTGGCATAAACTCTGTTGGCTTAAAGACCTTGTTGATGAGAGAGGTCACAGGGGAATGGCCATACTGTTTGCAAAAAAAAATCTCAGAAAGCACAACACATCAAACCTTGAGGAGGTTGGGCTACAACAGGAGAAAACCACAGTGGGTTCCACTCCTGTCAACCAAGAACAGGAATCTGAGGCTACAGTAGGCACAGGCTCACCTATACTGGATCTGGTTTTCTGACATGCGAATGGTGGGGTCAGAATTTGGCATCAACAACATGAATCCATGGACCCAATCTGACTTATGTAAACAGATCATGCTGGTGGTGGTGGTGGTGGTATAATGGTGTGGGAAATGTATTCTTGGCACACATTACTCCTCTTAATAATCAATTGTGCATTGATTGAATTTGACTATTGTTGCTGACCACACGCATTCCTTTATGGCCACAGTTTACCATCCTATAATGGCTAATTCAGCACAATCATGCATTATGTCACAAAGCACAATTTGTCCATGTCCATGAACATAACAGTGAGTTCAGTGTACTTCAATGGCCTCCACTGTCACCAAATTAATTCTAATAGAGTATTTTTGGGATGTGATAGAACGGGTGATTCAGTCCATGCCATGAAGAATTGAAGCTATTCTAAGAGCAAATCGTGGTCCTTCCCAGCGCATTCCTAATAAAGTGGCTGGTGAGTGTATAACAGTTATTCAACACAAGAGTACAGTCTTCGGGAGCACAAAGAATAAGGACAGAGAGAAATAATGGAGGCCAAGCATCTCTTGCTAGGGGTAATCACAAGTCAAAAGCACTTGACTGGTGATCAAATGCATGCTGGAGAAATATACTCTTACTGTTACAGGAGACATTGAACTCATGTATACTTAATACTAAGATATAAAATTTTTAAGACAAATCTATCTAGATATATACAGTAATTGCCAAAAGTGCATCTGTGTTGAATGCTGCTGAACCTATGTTCCTCCATGCTTATATTTTTATCTCTCTCTCTACTTCACTTGTAAAAAAGCTACAGCAGAGCCCCTAACACTGTCTGTATATTTATTTTAGCCTTCAAGGCAACCAAAGAGTTGAAGGACAAACTGCCTTGGGTAATGGCAACACAGATTCATGTACTTCTGAACATGAATACTCAGTAAATAAAGAAAACTCCAGCCTGAAAGACATTAAACATGTTTATATCGAAATATTTGAGATGTGCTTAGTGTTCCTGGTGCTCAAGGTTAGTGATTGTGTGATGTCACCGGGGGACACTGCTAATGCAATTACAGTGGCATTTAACAAGTGAAAAGAAATTCACACGTGAGGGATAACAGTCAGGTTGCACTCTTAGCTCCTAAAAACAAAAGGGTTTCTTTTCTCACTCACCATTTTCCAGTGACGTTCAATGTCAAATTAAATCCAGTGTGGAAGTAGTGAAGGTGGCCAATATTGGACTCAAAGTTCCAGAATGCAATGCAGCTCTGACTCAGTTACAGCAGAGACTCAGCTCAACTAGTTAGTGATACACTATATTACCAAAAGTATTCGGTCACCTGCCTTGACTCACATATGAACTTAAGTGCCATCTCATTCCTAACCCATAGGGTTCAATATGATGTCGGTCCACCTTTTGCAGCAATTACAGCTTCAACTCTTCTGGGAAGGCTGTCCACAAGGTTGAGGAGTGTGTTTATAGGAATTTTTGACCATTCTTCCAAAAGCGCATTGGTGAGGTCACACACTGATGTTGGTCGAGAAGGCCTGGCTCTCAGTCTCCGCTCTAATTC
>CM040982.1:5734024-5816492 GCA_022985145.1 Pangasius djambal | reverse complement strand
GACTGGATTTGTTGCACAGGTGGCATCCTATGACAGTTCCACGCTGGAATTCACTGAGCTCCTGAGAGCAGCCCATTCTTTCACAAATGTTTGTAAAAACAGTCTGCATGCCTAAGTGCTTGATTTTATACACCTGTGGCCAGGCCAAGTGATTAGGACACCTGATTCTGATCATTTGGATGGGTGACTGAATACTTTTAGTAATATAGTGTATGTATGAAATGATGGCAGTATTGCCATGAAAGTTGAAGATTTAGAAGCTCATCTGAGCAGAGTGTACAGAAGAGGAGGTGAGAGAGATGAAAAATCTAAAGGAGTAAAGCACCACTATTTCAGGCTCTTTAGGTAGAGATGAAGCATGGGCTAAATCCCACTGGTGCCACTATCTGTGGGCAGTCGAACGGCATTGTGGGTAATGTAGAAAACCATTGAAACAGACCGATTTTTCATTGAAAGAATTTTAAACCAAAAATGTCAACTCAGAATTTAATCATAAAATAAATCTCCATTGAAGGTTTCAGGCAATCAACAAATGGACCAAACTAATTTATTTTCCCATATTTATGATTATGTCCCTGTAACAGCACACTCCATTGTGTTTTAGTCATAACTTATTTGCATTATCACTTGTTGTATTATCATAGGGTGCCATATTTGACTTGTAATCCCACTCTCTTCCCACTGTAAGAGAATTTAGTCAACTCATGCTTTGGTTTTTTTCTCAGTACAGGGCAACGTGTTGAAATTCTTGCCTGTGGTGATGACTATAAAATACAGATTGAGATTGGATTGAAAAACGCTGGAGTATGGAGTGTTCTATAGTATTCATTCAGTGAAGTCACCCTCACACTTCAGTTTGCTTTTTAATTTATCTGATCATTTCATATCATATAATTCACATCGCATGTTAAAGTTCCTTTATGCTTTCTTTGATTCCATCCATTTGCCCTCTTACAGGACGCTCTGACTGACTGCCTTTCAGCTCCAGCAAAACAACGAAAGCATGCCTTTTTAAATTTAATTTAATCTCATGCTGGGAAATTAAAAGTGCCACCGCTGATTAATGCTGGATCTTTTGAAATGGCTGCACTTATGACCCCGTTGTGTCACCTCCAAAGTAAATGGGGTTTCTGGAACAAACTCGATAGAGCAATGTGCTTGTGGAGGAAAAGGAAACAGCCTTATATACAATGCTTCCTTACTATTCCATATGATAACACAGCTGCTGGCCAAACACTAACACAAGTGGATTCAGTAGCAAGCGATTGTTGTAGTTTTTAAAACTAAATTCAGTGGAAAATTCTGGAAAAATCAAGAACAAGGTGACAAATCATGCAGTAGTTTAGTAAGGAATAAAACATGACAGGGTATGACTTTTTAGGAAAATAATCACCAACAGGGTGGTGCGATGCAGCCAGATGTATAAAGAAGTTATTATTACCACCCCAAAGTTGAGTATTTTCCAATAAGAGCATGTTCTGAAGTGTTATATTCCATGTGTCCTACAACAATGACAATTTTTTATTTCTTAGAGAAATATGCTTCATATATTTTATCCACTTAAAGTTACATCCTACATGTCCCTCTGAACAAGTTAGAAATGATAACCTATCAGAATGAGCACATTAATATAAACCTGTGATTTGTAGATGCACTACAGTCAGAGCTGCAGTTACAGAACATTATTCAACACCTTCTAACCCATCAGATTTGAGAATTCCACAGCTCTCTGGTGTAAAACATATTAATAAATATATTGAATACTCCAGTTCAAAATATGTTCTTGCATGGTGGAGACAATGCAGTGAAAGCATTTGGCACTTGGGGAACCAGCTCTTTGAGAGGAAATATGAACATTCAGTTTCATTAAGCTTCACTGAAGGGCTGAATTTTGCATCACTCTTTTCATTAAAATGTGAAGCGCTGCTGGAGTGTTTTGCTATGCAATCATTTGGCAGTCCTTTTTTCCCCCTTTGTCTCCAAAGAAGACTTCTATTGCAGCAATTAATGAATCATTTTAAACGAGCCCTTGTTCCTTGCTGTTACGACCTCGATTCACCTTCCACAGAAAGTAAATATGACAATATAGTTTGGGTTTTTCCAACATACACACCTTGAGGAATACTGATTGAAAAGTCAGAGTTTCTGAAAGAACTGATTGTCATTCTCAGCATGACACTGTGGAGTAGCCCTCTTTTCAACACCATATCTTCGCACTAAGATTTACACACATTAGCTAATTGCTTGCTATTTTCCTCATTTCAGTAACTTTTCAGCAAGTTATCAACTGATTCCTGAAGGCTCATTATCAGCCAAATGGTGTTGCTTTTTTATCACTGGTTCGCTTTAGATAAAGTAGCTCTTGACTTCGCAGTACTTGAAAAACTGAGTCCAAGTTTCAATAGAAGCCTCATCACGGTCAAGTCAAGTCAAGTGGCCTTATTGTCATTTCAACCATATACAGCTAGTTAGTACACAGTGAAACGAAACAACGTTCCTCCAGGACCAAAGTGCTACATTAGATATTATATATATTTACATAAAGCGCACAGTGCAAACATGAGCAGACGGCACAAGACAGTACAAAAACTATCAAAACAAGACAACATCACAGTCACTCCAATAAAGAATTTTATTCACTGATAAACTACTAGCAGCCTGAGAAGATGGTCAAACACACACAGACACACACACGGCTTTGTCTATGACTATGACTAGCCTAAGCACCTGTTACAAAATTTACTTACCTGTTACTTTTGTTAAAAACTCTCTTAATGGTGAAGATGCACATGCGACTAGTCATACCACAGAACAAAAGCTTGTGTTAAACTATTTAAACATCCTATTATGTGCATGTTAAAGGAAAACACTAATATAAACACTAATATTAACTGCTTTGATGAACATGACCATAATTTCAAGTTGAAATCTTTCGGAATCCAAACCAGCAACTAACCCAGTGGATCAGAATTTTTCCCCTTATTTGACTGTAACAATTTATTTAAGGGCAGTGTTCATAAGACTACTTGACGTACACTACATGGCTGAAAGTGGACACCTGACACCCATATGTGGTTCTTCCCCAAACTGCTGCCACAAAGTTGGAAGAACACAATTGTCTTGAATGTCATTGTATGCTGTAGTATAACAATTTCCCTTCATTTGAACGAACAAGTCTAGCTCAAACCTGTTCCAGCATGACAATGCCCCTATGCACAAAGAGAGGTCCATGAAGACATGTTTTGTCAAGGTTGAAGTTGAAGAACTCGAGTGGCCTTTCCACACAAAGCACGGTCCATGAAGACTCTTTTTTTTTCTTTTTTTTTTCTTTTTTTACTGTTGTTGACGAAAAACTCCAGTGTCCTTCACAGTGCCCTGACCTCAACCCCACTGAATACCTTTGGGATGAGTTGGAACGGTGACTGCACGCCAGTCCATCATCAGTGCCTTCGTCACTTTCATCAGCTTTCGTGGATAAATGAGCACAAAGCCACAGCCACTCTCCAAAATCTAGTGGAAATTGTTTCCAGAAGAGTGGAGGCTGTTATAGCAGCAAAGGGGCTACCAACTCCATATTAATGCCCTTGGTTTTGGGTATTCAACATGGGAAATTCAACAAGCACATCTGGTTTTGATGGTCAGGGGTCCACATGTTTTTGGTCATATAGTGTAAGTCTACATAAGGTCTCCATAACAGCTTGACATAAACTTACATAAATGGTTATTCCATCAGGTGTCAACATAAAGACTGCTTTTGTCAATTGTTTTGACAGGTTTATTGTTGAAATGAGGTTGTGTTATAAAACATTCTATGGCTTTGTGTACTTCTGGTTTGTTAGAGTCACATAAAGATAATGATCAGTTCTTAATTTGTAAAACATGGGGTACATAGACCTATGGTTAAGAGAGTAGGTAGGATGACTGTGGTACAATGAGGGATTACAATCATAACATTTCAGTGATGCTATGTGAGGACTGGATGAGGTCAAGTGCACATTTCCGATGTGTTAAGCTTCAAAATATGCACTCAACTGCACAACAAACGTTTTGCTCAGAACACTGGGGCTTACAAAACAACATAATGTGAATATAACAGCATGAATTAATGATATTAATATATATTAATGATAAAACACATTAGCTTGGCTAATTATCCAAATTACTATGTCTTATATTACACAGCAGGTTTATATGTCCATGTCACCACCAAGTACTGGGTTCCAGACACACACAGAGCATCCTTTGGAAATCTTTGTTTGTCCACTTGAACCCACACCAAAACCATTGTGTCACCCTGACAAACAAGAAGTATGTCACTAACCCACAAAGTTTTCATGACATTGTAACATAACACAACCAAACTCAGAGGTGTTATTTTCGAGTTCACATCACCATCGAAAAAGGCAGTCTTTATGAAAGCGGACTTGTTGGGATAGGTCTTTATAGATGGTTATGTAATTTGTAATAAGAAGCTTGTGTAGGTGTAATGAAGACCTTGGGTTAACAGCCATTTCTCTTTTTTTGCTCTGCCTCTATCTTTACATGTTGAATTGCAGCTGAGCAGAGGAAATTAGGAGTCAGAAACCCCCAACTCTAAAGAGTTTCGAGAATCAGCTCTGAAGTGGAAGCTCCAGCTCTCTGATGGGAGGATATTTGCCTGTGTTCAGGCACTGAACTATGCTCAGTTTTCAGCTTCTTGCTAAACATTCTAAGCCTGTCAGAAGAAATTTACATAATTAGCTTTCTAGACTATAGGGGTAGTGTCCAAGCATAAATTATTTACAGGCCAGTGAATGTGCTTTATTTACTTCTTGCTCTTGGTGAACACTGACTCCTTGACTACATCTGAACTGTTTAACACTGCCACGATACTGATCAGTTTAAGCCCTGTACTTGAAATTTTCATGGGAGGAGAGATAATACCGGGGAATATGTGTGTCTGAATGTCCATGCAAGTGTCCTGGAGAACTGGAGGACATTAATGGAGCTGTGACAAGTGCACAAGGGCCCCGAGGCAATCATGCGTCACATCACATCACGGAGGGTGACTGAAGCATCACCCTCTGACAAAATCCAGACAGCACAGTGTCAGAGGAGAAGTCTCTCAGACCTGACATGCCCCCTCTCCCTTTCTCTGTTTCTCAGGATACACACATTTCCTTTTGCTTTTTCTCAGGATACACAAACACACACACACACACCTTCTGTAACTCCTTCTCATCCCTGACAGAAAAATAACTTGAACTTAACGTGAATAATCACACGATTCCCATATGATATTTACACGTTACATTTCACACCTTTTCACATGCATTGCATGTGTATTTATTCTGACAGGATTTATACGCGATCAGTTTATTTTGACATCAGTTTTACATGATTCATTTTTCACATGTGGTTTTGGCACACGATTCTTTTATTTTCATATGTAATTTCCACACCATTCATTTTCATAAGCGTTTTTGACACGATTAATTGATTTTCGGCTGTTATTTTGGCAAATGATTCATTATTTTCACATCCGATTTTGTTGTGTTATTTATTTTCTCATGTGATTTTTGGGAAATGATTCGTTTATTATCACATGAAATTTTGGCCTAATGCACTGGGCTATTTCAGGATATAACATGCTGAAATGCATTTTCATATGTTTTTCACATGATCACATATTATTCTGATAATCACAAGTGAAAACTTATGATCACGTGAAATATAGGTGATATCCCCCCCCACCCCCCCACCCCCCCAATTTTAATTTGCGCTGTAATTTTTCATCATGATATGACTACTCTGAAGTAACAAACGTTGCCTAAAATGCATTTTACCTGTCACATACAATAGCAGCCAAGAGCATTGTAGATAAAGACAATGCTATTATGTTTTAGCACCCTTAGGCACACTCCAAAATGGAAAAGTTTCCACATTAACATTGCCTGTTTTTGTAATGCCATTCAGAGTGACGTGAGAAAATATGATGCCATCTTCATTAACACATCTGGCAATGCTGTGCTTCCAACAGTCCCAGTTTGATGAGTGTACCCTCCTTGGCTGAGGCTGCAGCAAAAACCTCACTTTCCATTTTTTCTCTAGTTATTAACAGTGCTTGAATGTCTCAGGATGACAGATGTCAGCTGTGCTGTCTAGGTGATACCTGCCAAGTGCTGTCACAAGCTCTTAAAGTTCAAACACAAGTTTTTGATGCTCTGTGAGTTGTAAATGGACCACATAATGATCATCCAGGTGTGCACTCTGATAGAGGAATTTCTGTATAGAATTCATACCAGATATGCATATTTCCTAAGATTTGTAATAGGAATTTCATGCATACTCAATACTCCATTGCCTAATACCAAGATTCTGAGGATGACTATGTGTAGTTCATCCTATCAGACAGAAGAAGCTCTTATTTTTATTGGATTATAACGCTTCCCCCTTAACGTCAAGGGGGAAGTGGCAGGTGTCCCAATATCCGAGTAGAGGCTAAAAATCTAAAATCTAGCTATGCAAACAGACAGACAGACAGAAAGAAAGAAAGAAAGAAAGAAAGAAAGAAAGAAAGAAAGAAAGAAAGAAAGAAGCAAGCAGTTAGCTTAACAGACATCTTACTAACATAGCTCTTTGTACCAAGGCCAAAAAGTATAATTTTGATCTCATCAGAGCAGAGAATCTTTTTTCTACATGTTTGCTGAGTGTCCACCATAAATTTTTGGCAAACTCCAAACAGGATTTCATACTTCTTTCTTCCATAAACCCAACTTTGTGGAGTGTCCAGGCAGTGGTTGGCCTGTGAACAACTTCTTCCATCTGAACTGTGGATTTTTCAGGTTCCTTCTGAGTTACCCTTGCCTCTTGATTGCATCTTTGACTAATACCTTCCTTACCCAGTCACTCCTCTAGACACAGTTGTGCCATATTATTTTAAATTTTCATCAATGGATTTAATGGTGATTCACAGGATGTTCAAAGTTTGGGATATTATTTTTTATAGTCAAACCTTGATTGATAATTTTCCTGAACTTTGTCCTGAATTGTTCTGATAGCTCCTTGGTTTTCATGATGCTGTGTGTTTAGGTATGTTCTGTACCAGGAACAGGTGTCTTTATACAGGTGTATTTATGTGTGACACTTTAATTACAAATGGAAGTGGACTCCATTTAACTAATTATTTGACTCCGATGGGAAATGAGCGCGTCAGAACTAATTTAAGAATTTAACTTTAACAGGGGTGAATACTTATGCATAAGATTTACATTATTTATTTGTTAATATTTTTGCACACATTATTGAGTAAATTGAGTAGTATTGAGATTTTGTGTAGATTCAGTTCACATAATCCAACATGTGAAAAAGTTCAAGGGAGGTGAATACTTAGGCAAAGCACTGTATTAAGACCACTGCTTAAGAGCTGACTTACAGATTAGGTCTAGAACTGGTGCAGAGGCCAGCCCCTCTCAGGAGAATACACTTTCTCTGAGACAGAGGTGGAGTTGATTGATATCCACTAAACTTGTGAAGAGCTGCTTTAAATCGTCCTAATCTGTGGGGATGAACTTGCTTTAAGATAAAATATACAAAATCCCTGTTTTGCATTTTACCAGAAACTTAATACATTAATCTTTTGTAAGCAGAGTCTGAGAGAAGAACACCTTGCAATATTTTTTTGTCAGCTATACAAAAGGAATGGCGGGAGACCTGACAGATACACACGTTAGCATTTACCAGTGATTTATTCCCCGCCTTGCCTGATGACAGCAGCAGTCCTGTTTTTTCGCAGGCTTTTCTAGATAAATGAGCTAAAAGACCAATCAGAAGTTTCTTGCTGCAGCCCTAAGGATGACCCTCCTCTCAGATCTAAAGGGAAATGACAGCCACTCGTCTCCTGTCTCCATAAATACTCTCTCCATCACTCTTGACTCCCTTTCCCTCTGAGTCAGACTCAGCCATGGATTTTTTTTTTCATCTGTGCTCTTTGACTTAGAGGAAGGAAAATATCTCTGAAGAGTGTCTGACAGAAGATGAGCTCCTTGGTGAGAATGGCAAGTCACTAAATCCTCAGGAGCAGCCAATTAATATTGCTGATGTAAGTGAAAACCTGAGTTTCTGGCCATGATATACACACTGATATAGTGCAGTCATATAGAACTCCAGTGAAGTTTTGTGCAGGTTTTATTCAGCATACCTGGCAAGGGTAATGCTCAGCATGTTGCTACCACCATCATGCTTCACTGTGGGGATGGCCTTCTCAGGTGAGGAGCAGTGTTGGGGGTGTCTTGAATTATACACAGGCTCAAATTTCATATGTAAAAAATGTCTGCTTTAACACCACATATGCCCTTCTACAGCAGATTTCCACTGCAAGCTGCAATAATATAATCAGCCTATAGGTAGAATAAAACAGCCTACAGCTTGAGTGACTCATCCAGCTGATGTGTCATACTGGTGTCCACTCACTCACAGGATGAGAAACTTTCACATTTCACATCCTCGTTTTACTCACCACAGCTGGATATTATTGACGTCCACATTATTGAAGTCCACATTAGTGACAATTGACCATTGATGGAAAAGTGACAGGAAGCATGGCACATGTGGTAGGAAGCACAATTTAATACAAAAAATGTCTGAAAAGCATCCCACACTTTGTGCAGTTGTGATGATAAAGTGATTCACCTGCAGAGTGAGTAGGCATGAATAAATAGCAGAGTAGTGACAATACAAATCACCAGAGATCAGTTAGAGACAGCTGTACTAAAACTTCATGACCTTGGTTGATGTGAGAGGAGGAGCTAATACTGAAGCTCTGTAAGTCATGGGTCAGTCAGGGTGATATTGTGGCACAGCAAAAGTCCTATTGGAGTGAGACTGAGAAGGTGGAAGATTGGTTGTTCAAAGTGGCACAGAAGGGCAAGAAGTTGGAATTCGGTGAATTACTCCAATTACAGTTATAGACTTTGAATGTGAGGACAGTGTGGTCAAGTCTGGCTTGAGGAAGGGAGTCTTGGAAGAAAGCAGTGACCAGATGGATACTAAGGAATTCTGGGGAATACAACAGGCATAGAAGCATGTTGTAGCTGTAGAGGATTTGGAACCATAGTTGCCCATATGGGTTCTCCAAATTCAAGGATGCAAAACTGGGGGAAAAAATGAAGGCATGCAGAAAAGGCTCAGATGGGCACATGCTGTATGGGTATGAGAAGCCATACTATCTAAAGTAGCTGAGAAAACAAAACAGTGTGGAAAAAGTCCAGTGTTTTAGTGTTTACCGAATAAGCACTGGGAATTATCTAGCAAAAACCAGGAAACTCCTATACGTACTAACTCCACTTCTTACATAGTAGAACAGCCATATTTGCTTGTATAAATGTTTTACCACTTTATCACTAGCTCAGAAAATCTCAGGATGTGTAATTGCTTTTCAATTCCTTCTTTCCTAAAGCCTAATCTTAACAACATCTAAAAAATCTGGTTTAACCTGCTACTAGCTGAAGATGAGTGAAGATCACCTCACACTCAAATTTTTATGCTAAGGATAGAACTTGAGGTATACTAAAGGCCTTAGAGTAAATCCTAATGCCATTCTCAGTGTACAGTTGTGTACATGCAGTACACTGTTAAATGAAAATAAAATTCACTTTAAAACTATCGAATTACTGTTTTTACGTATATAATTTATTTATTTCATATTGGCACCCTAAGCCCTCCAGAGATGAGCAAAATCAAATTAAAAACCTGAGCATGTGGGTTGACTAAATTTGTCCACTAATAACACTCTGAATCATTACAATAACTGACTTGTTTACCTTTCCATGACTCAGTTGCCTCCTTTGCTGAGAGCACAGCAGCAGTTTAGGTCTGAGTCAAGCAGGTTGTAGTAGCTGATGACATGAGAGATATGAGACATGCTGATGAAATGTGTAAATCGACGGCATGGGCAAGCATACTACAGTAAAGGTCACCAAGCCCAGTGGTGATGTGGTTGAAATCCTGCACATCTGCCTGCTCAAAGACACCTGAGTCTACTCAGCAGTCAATTATAAAACTTAGCAGGAATGTTATAGCAGGGAAGTTAGCAAACTGTGCTGTTCTCGAAAGATTTAGAAAAAAGTGAAATTTTTCAGGTTGGAAATTTTTATACTATATGGCCAAAAATTTGTGGACACCTGACCATCAAACCATATGTGGGCCTTCCACAAACTAGTGCCACAAAGTCAGAAGCATACAATTGTATAGGATGTCCTTATATGCTGTAGCATAACAATTTCCTTCACTGGAACTAAGGGGTTCAAACATGTTCCAGCATGGCAATGCTCCTGTGCACAAAGCGAGCTCCATGAAGACATGGTTTGCCGAGGATGGAGTGGAAGAACTCGAGTGTCCTGCACAGAGCCCTGACCTCTTGTTCCTGCCAGGCATTAGTGCCTGACCTCACTAATGCTCTTGTGGTTAAATGAGCACAAATCCCCACAGACATGCTCGAATATCTATTGGAAAGCCTACCCAAAAGAATGGAGGTTATTATAACAGCAAAAGAGGACCAAAGCTGGAGTGGGATGTTCAAAAAGCACATATGAGTGTGATGGCCAGTTGTCCAAAAAATTCGGCCATATAGTGTGCCACTGTATTAAACTGAATAGGGGACAAAAGCCAAAGTCCTTTTCTCCAAGCCAAAAAGCTAGGAAATGTGGGTGTAACTTTGCTTTGAAAGGTGCTGGGGACCAAAACAACAGTAAGGGAATGCAGCAGCTCAGAGAATGTAGTGGGTGGAAAATCAATCGCTTTTGTATCTATGACTTGGAATGACCTTGAAAACTTGCATGATCAGGGACAAACCAGGTCTGAAAGAACACTAAATAGTTTTTGAGGTGTTTTTTTCAACTCACTGAATCACGGATGCTTTTAAAGTCCTTTACATGTTATTCATGGTGACATGTTTAACATTACCTACATATAGTTTTCTCTTTGAGCTGTCTCTTTGAGTAGAGCAAAGGAAATGAGTGTGCAGTCATTCAGGCTGATTAATTTGGCCACTGTAATGGCAGCTACATCCAGTATAAAGCCACACTTTATATATTTACTACAATACACCATAATATATAGTACATACCACAATATCAAGAGTTTTTATAAATAAATTAATTATGTATATCATGGATTAAGTGATATTTTTACAAAGTATTTGGATTAATTTCTGCAGAAGTCCTAAACCGCACAATGTGTTTTTTAAAATTGCTATTTTGACTTAGTAACTGATCATTTAAAGATACTGTCGTTAATTTTGATTTATCATCTCGTCATGTCTAGATATTATGTCATTGACTTGTTTCCTTATTGCAAAATATTGTCATTATTTTGACTTGTCCGAAAATTGTTTTAACTTTTGACTTAGTAACTCAATATATGTTGTTGCTTCTTCATACTTCATCAAGATCATGTTATTTTAAGATATTAAGTCAAAATAATGAAAAGTTAAGTGGAAATAATTGCATATCTTAAAGATATCTGGAAATACCTTTATAAAATATCTTGAAATATCTTTATAAATTCTTTATAATTTTTTTTAGAAAATAAAATAATATGTTATGAATTCAGAATAACGAGATATTAAGTCAAACTAATGACAGCACTTCAGCTTTTGTGTGTGTGGATCAGTGCTTCTGTAAGTTTCTGTTGTAAGCTTGTATAAAAGATTTTTAACTGGCTATACTTTGAAAAAGAGGTGTGGGCATGACCCCAGTGTAAATTACACTTATGTCAGTCATTTATGACTCTATTAATTAACAATGTATTAATTGCTAATGATTATTGATGTATGTGTCTTTGCACTAAAGCTGCAACATGCAAATTCTCTAAATGTGCTGTTGATTTGAGTATGCTTTCCAATCTCAGACTCTTCAATCTCAGATGTGAATCAATCACTGTATACACACGACTGAGCCAATAACACATAAATAATTTTAGACATAAATAAATTTGGTCAAAATAAAGCCAATCTTGAACCATGTCACATGTAAGGTTCAGGATGCATTAACATTTTGAAAAGCATATTGGCTTTGCAATATAAAACAGCATAATTGGAATGAAAATTTAATAATTTTCAATAGTGCCCAGAGATCTCTGAGTCAGTGCTGTGGATCCAATGACTCATCTCTCATGGCTGAATTTTAATAAGAGCTGCTTATTTTCAGCAAAGAGGCCAAAGACCCTCTCAGATGCACTTCGCAATATCAAACCGGTTTGCACTTCTTTAATGTGTACATTCCTGGGCAAAAAAATGGGCCAAGCCCAAAATTGCAAAAAATATTAAGCGTTTAATTGTCTTGCTTTTGCTGCAGAGAACTGTTAGGGAAAAAGCTAGAAACAGGGAAATTCACTTATATAGTCTTCTTGTACGCAAAGGTCAAATCATGATAATGATTAAAATGTTTGATGTAAAATTCTAACTAACACATGTCTGGGTGTACAAAATTTTACAAAAATATCTTCTGGGATGTTTTTTTTTCTTCTTAAAAGATCATTCTTTTAAGAAAAGTCATTATTTGGTTATTTGCCACACCAGATGCAGCCTATCAAGGGCCTGATAACAAGCTCATAAATGGAACCTGGATTGATAGAGAATTGAGAGATCTACAGTATTTGTTTAATTCTTGCTAATTTCCTATTCAAAGGTTTGTTGTTAAGACCATTAAAAGCTTAATATTTTTGCCATTTTGGGCTTGGCCCATTTTTTGGCCCAGGAGTGCAAGAAAAACCAACAAGCTGAAAAAACAAGGAAGCAAATATTTATATGATGTACAAAATGGCCAGATTGTGATACCTGTTAGAATAAGCCTTTTTGTGTCAGTTGTTATGAAGGTCCTATGTAGCTATCATGTAGCATTTAAAGAAAAAATCCACCCTGAACTTTTAACAAATTAACAAAATGATCTTCATTGGGATCCAGGATTTATTTTGTAATGCATTTCTGAGTCAAATTGTTTAGTTTAAACTTGTCATATGGTTATATATTTTCACTTTGTTTAAGTTTCCTGCATGTCCTACAGTGCCATTTGTCTACCTGCTGATAGTGTAGTATAAGGAGAATAAAACATGCTGTTATAGGAAAATATGCCACTTTGCAATGATAATGGCCCGATGTGAAACATCACACCATCTAGATGTTGATTATTTTCATTGTTGACTATAGCACACCCATTGTGTTTCATTCCTTACTGGAACGATAATTAGCAGTATGTGTCAATTAGCACTTGGCAAATGAGCTCCAAACAGTAATAGTGCTATCAGCGCTGCATTGACGTCTGGAAATATACTACTTCTGTTTCACAGTGAAATAAATGATAAATCTTCTCATTCTTTTCACACCAGTGAAATGGTCCAGCTGACGGCTTTAGCTTTGTCATCACATGCCAAAATATGAGAACACTCATAGCACTCACAGACCTCCACCAGTGTCTGAGGGGAAAATGTAACTGTCAGACCATTCCATTAATGTACCATTATCATCTTTAATAAATGATTTCATCTCTCTGGCAGCGACTGCTAGCTAAAGCACTACGCTCTGCTTATTGAGAGTTAATCTGTCATAATCGTATTAAAAAAAATATCAGCTTGTACTAAGTACATTGCCTTTGATAAGGAAATGACAATTAGTCATATTCATTTAGTTTTCAAGTTAGTATAATAGAGAGTAGCTTTTCATACATATAAATATCAGCTTTTAAGTAAAATTTGTGACATTTTTATATAATGGGACTAAAATTGCTGTTGTTCTCCATTCCTTTTATTAGGAAAATGTATTTTATATCCATTTTTTAGAACATTTTGACCTTTTAGCTATCTTTTCCAAAACAATTTAAGGGTAACATTCTAGAGTGAAAACACTCGGATTTTCATTTCTGGACACCTGGGATCTATATATATATATATATGTATATATACTTCAAACACATTACCCTTGTTTTTTCAAATGTGTGTGAATTTCTGACCAATTCCTCAGGTCGTACAGACATTTATGTATATGTACAATTAAATATTCAAATAAATATTTCTAAGACTGAAACACTATACCAAATATGCAAGTCCATCCAGTATTAAATCAGTGACGAGTTTATCAGCGTTAGACAGGAAAACAGAATTATTTACTGTATGAACATAAATTATTAAATGGTATAGAATATGAATAAATAATGTAACATTTACTGTATACAGCATGTACTGCAGGGTGATATCTAAAAAATGCCCAACCTTCTGAAGTATTAGCAAAATAATCTCTTAGGGGTTTAACCTACGTATAATTATAGGCCCCTTAAAAAAAAGAAGTTGGAGAATACAGAGCAAGCAATCTGAGATGACTCCTTAATACAGAATCTCTCCAGATCCTCCAAGGTTTCTAGGTCCTCTCTTGTGGCCTCTTCTCTTCAGCTCACCCCTACAGATTTTTCAATGAGGTGTAGGTCCAGGGACTGGGGTGGCTTGATTCACAGCTTGATTCTGTGGTCATTAGGCCAGTATTGTGTGGATTTGGAGGCTTGTCCTACTGGAAGATCCAGCTATGCCAAAGATCCAGATATACCAAACTCACCTTGAATGAATTTTGCCACTATGCTACATTTTTATCCGACCATAGAACCAAACTCTAGTCAACGTTCCAGCAGGATCTTCAGTGGGATCAATACGATGACAATATGATCTTCAATGGGATCCAGGATTTATTTTGTTATGCATTTCAGAGTCGAATTGTTTAGTTTAAACTTTTCATATGGTTATATATTTTCACTTTGTTTAAGTTTCCTGCATGTCCTACAGTGCCAGCAGGATCTTCAATCTTCAATCTTCAAAAAAAAAAAAAAGAAGGCTTATCAAACAATTTGTTGGCATGAAGGTGGTGTGTAATTGTGTGTAAATCTGGAGACTTGTTCATCATAAATTCCATGTTATAATAAAGCAATAAGCCATGAGCAGATATGTTTACAGTGATTTTCTCAGGGATAAGGGTGGTTTTAGGCAAAATACGTTCAATCACATTCAATCAATAATTTAATGTATTATTATTATTTGCAACAATGCAACACAGTCTGTTAACAATAAGCAAAGCTTTGGTTGCTAAGCAACAAAATGGGCAAAAATTAGGGTTTTCCACAGACAGAAGAATGGCTAATGCACCAATATTTTCAAGCCTGTGTGATATTCTTTATAGTGTTGCCCCCCCCGCGACAGGTAACAATTGCAGCGATGAAGAAATCAAACCTTCAGCAGATCCCTGAATCCAGTTCATCTATCATTCATCTTTTTGTGTGGAAGGGTGAGGGCGAAATGTTAAGCACAATAGAATAACTTCTATATTTGGCATGTCATACAAGAATGTTCATTACGAACAGCTAAATATAAAGACAAACAGTCTGGCTTACAGTATAAAAATAGCTACATTTCTATTCACTATACCTCCAGTTCTCTTTGCAGAACAGACAATCCTTGCTGCCCACTTCTCCCTGAACAATTCATCTTATTCTCTTTTTTTCTTATTTCCATAAAAAATAGAGCAGATAGACATGATTAACAACTCTCATGTTTATTTTCCTGAGAAAGTGACGTTTGGGGATTGAGCCTTTGTCAGGGATCACTCCAGGTGAACGATGCAGTGTATGTAGTGCCACTCTTGCAGGCACTGTGGTGTAGTCCCAGGTGTGCATATATCAAGGATTTTACAATGGCTTTGAACAATGTTCAGCCCATCAGATTTTGGAACCAGAACAATCCGTTTTATAATAAGGTATTATAATAATTGTTATAAGGTGATGGTGTGATGAGCCGTTGGTTCGACTACTGTATACTGGAATAATTCTCATCACACAATTAGTATCAGTGTTTTAAGTAAAAAACAAAAAACAAAACAAAACAAACAACAAAAAAACCACTAGAACTAGACCACAAAAGTGGCTGATCTTTAGAGAGGTCAAAGATCAACAAACCACACTTTTGCTCTCTGGCTAGAGGGAGTAACTTATAAATACTTACATAACAAGCGCTTTGGCAGAGATTTTAGTAGAGCATAGGATGTCACAATGCTTGAACAAAGTGGACAAAAAGTTCATAAAATCATTTTTATTTAACAATATTATATAACAAATGCCATGTTATGACAAACATAAATACAATTAAAATGCCCACAACACAGTGCCTTATTGTTTTTTTCAGTGTCATTACAAAGCATGGAAAAAAAACAGCAGACCTCAGTTTTACTGGTATAATTGATATTTTCTTAGAAGTCACACTGATTTTCAAGCTCAGACCAATCCAAATGTATCAGTTAGCTTGCGCTGTGTTTGTTCTTTGCATCTGATCTTACCAGGTGAGGAACAGAAGTACTGAAGCTATAGCAGATGTTATGAATGGGAATGGTTCACCTTAACATTTACTAGATAGACAAAGAACAAAAATGTTAGCAAGTGATACTCCTTTTCCACCGACACACCGCTAGTGCTGGTGCTGTAGCGGGTGCTGTGTCAGGGATCTGGCTAACTTTCAGGAACGGGCCTATGTGTACATCGGTTTAACAGCAAAACCATTACATAATCAGATGTTTGATAATAGTCTATGTAAAAATAATGAGTACATATTTCTGGGACCACTTACTGATTTATCTGTTTATATGATTATCATCGAAAGTATATTTTAAAAAATTAAGTACCGTTCTGTATGTTTTGTTAAGTTGACATGACATGTAGTGGACAGCACAGTGGTACAGCAGGTAGTATTCCCATCTCACAGCTGCAGGGTCCGTGACTTAATACTGACCCTGATGCCGTCTGTGTGGAGTGTCCAATGTTCTAGCCATATGCTTTCTCTAGGTTCTCTGCTTTCCTTGCACCTGTAGGTGTCTGCAGGTCTGTTGGCTACTCTAAATAGCCCCTTGGTATGAATGAGTGTGTGAATGTGTGTCCTGCAATGGACTGGATGACTCTTTGAGTGAATATATATGTTAAAAAAATTGTGCGTGCCTACTCATATCTCCCTTTGTATCTGTTTAGAAAACATTATCTGGTCAATCCAAACATCGTATTCATATTTGGTTATATCTTAGTGCGCATGCACACACACACACACACTCACACGAAATTCCACTGTTGCTGCTATGCTCATGGTCAAGTTCAGCTCAGCCTGCATGGACTCTCAGTCTTGGGGTCAACAGCCACTCATTGCAACACAGTCTATAAATACTCTTCATTCTTAACCACATAAAGCTGTAACCATTCACTCATTACCTGCTAGTTCTCTGCGACTCCTCCTCCCATTTACAGGCTGTGCGTGACCACGCCCCCACTACCACAATCATAACTAAAGCTTTGTTGCTAACTCTGTCCCAGTTGGAAACTGTCCTATCCTGGGTACTGAATATGAAAATACCTGTGGTTCTAAGTAATAAAAAAATGATAGTTACTGGTACTTTATTTCCGATTTTTTCAATTTTCAAAAATATAAATTGCTTATTGTCCCAGCACAATGTTTTCACATCCATATCCATAGTCGAATCCATCCGCATCTATACGTAGTACAAAGATACTGTTAATAACAGCAGTTATGTTCAAGATGAGGTAGATGTGGATGTGTTACTGATTTAGCTATTGATTCTGTAGGTGTGATTAAAAAAAAAACAGCTCCTGATCCAGCACCAGCACACTGTTGGTGGAAAAAGTCTACCACTGCCCTGATGCATGGAGAAGTGAATGAGGAGATGTTCATTTACAAAGCGAACAAAGCCAAGCTCTGGGGATCACTAAACTATTTAGAGGCCAATTATTCTGCTAAAAGACTTTGCAGAATGTACTGCAAAGAGTCCACTGTGCTCTGTCAACCATTAATAAAGACATTCATAGTAATCCACTCGAGCATACCTCCAATCCAGCAGACCTCCAATCAAAATAGACTTTGTTTTTTTCTGGACCATTTCCATAGATTCAATTATTCTTTCACCTTGTTGTTCTTGTTCTGGTTGAGTGTGAGTAATTCCTCTCGATGAACAAGGGCACAATATCACCACTACACTGATAAAAGTCTCAGTAATTGTGCTCTTTCCTTTATAGTGCCATTGAGATGTCAGAGTGAGGAATAGTTCAGACTGGGCTAATCGCTCTGAGAATCGTGGTCGAGACAGTTTTCAGAGAGATCACAACATCATTGTACACTTCTCTTCTGTAGTTAGTGGCTCTAACACCTAGAGCACACCGCTTTTTTCCCCCCATTAGTAGCATTCTTTCTGTGTCCTGCTCACTAATTTTCCTCGCATAAAGGCCTGATTTTCATCTCCGTGAATTTTAGGGAGTACTGCCAGCCCGTCCAGGAGGACCACTCGATGCCGTCGGCGTAGGACGAGTGCTGGCCGCGCAGGTACTGTCCGTTCAGGTTGGACATGTGGCAGTTCCGGTACCACCAGGCTCCGTGGTAGAAGGAGGCACAGTTGTTCTCCGAGTGATCGTTGTCCTTGTCCTTCGTGGTAAACTTCATGCCGTTGTGTTTGAGCAGTGAGTCACCTGAAACAAAAGAGAAAACCGAAATAAAGGAAGCAAAGAGAAAAAAGGATTATTGTGTAAGACTCAATAAAGGGTAGAAGGACTTTTCGGAGACATATTTAAAAAACTGTCATTGACAGTTTTTTTTTTTTTTGAGGGCAAATCTACCTTGGAGGCAGGGGGAAATTTACTGGAATTTCAAACAGCCAATGGGTGGAGCTTATTTTTCAAACACTGTGTTCACCCACTAGCTAGTGACAATCCTTGGAGTGCTCGTTGCTGTCTTGGCTCGCTAGCTGATTTAGAATTGCTGTAAATTCTGATGTATAAATCATAGGTTCTTATTTTTAGGCTGTTAGCAAACCCTTTCCTGATAACTAGCATGTTTATACATTTTAGAAGTGGAGTTTAAACTGAAACATTGCCCAGGAAACTAGCTAGTACAATGTAATACTTTATTACCATTAGGATTACCATTAGGATTTTAGTCTATTTGAACTAATACCTTTTTGCATACATAGCTTGCCAGTAGTTTAAATATTTTTTTTGTTGGAGTAATGTGAAGGCATAACTGGGTCAACTATTATGCAGTTTTTGAAGAGTTCCACCCACTGGTTATTGACAGTGAATTTTGTTCTGCCTCCGCCTTTAGAATTATATTGATGGGTAATTTTGTACATTAGCCTCTTTGGTTTCAGAGTAGATTAAATGACATACAATTTAGCCATTGTAATTTACACTTTTAATATCCATTAATTAAGTGAGATTTATCACCAGTAATGGATTTTCATTTACATTTGATTCATTAAACCCTTTCTCTCCTATGTGAGACAGAATACAAACCAGGCTTATAGATGCTAAATAATCCAGTATGTGATTGGATTGATATGCAATTTTTAATTTTGCTATTTTCTAATAACATTCATCTCTGTCTCTCTCTTTCTCCCTTCATGAGCTTGGCTATTTAGTACAATTATGATTACTATTATTGTGAAGTGTTCCAGTCATAAAGTGGTTGGCCATTAAAAAAAAAAAAAAAATTATAGGGCATGCAGACTTAGAGCTGAAGTTGATGAAGACAAAGTCTCACAAGCCACGTGTCTAGCTATATGTAGAGAGTCTGGTAATCATGCCCAGCTCTCTGTAGAGAGTTTGTCACTAATCATGACCAACAACCACCTAATTTCGACAGGAAGTGGCTGTTTGATTGACACTGCAAACCATAAAATGTTGTCCTTAAACTTTTGGCAAGAGAGAGAGAGAGAGAGAGCTATAGCTAGAAAAGCTAGAATGTGGGGTGTGGAATGGAGAGAATCAATATCACATTACTATGTCTCATTACATTCCTTTATGAAATTTAATTACTCACAATAACAGACTGATTCGACAGTACAGAATATAATTCATAATGTCAAAGCTCATCATTTTAATAAGGGTTTTACCTTGTACTTAATCTGCTAAAATATTATTCATTAGCTTAGAAGTGTTTCAACAATGCAGATAAAGAGAAGAGAAATACAAAGGAGATGAAGAGAATAGAATTGGAGAAGAGAAGAGAACTGAAACAGAAGAGAAGAGAAGAGTAGAGAAGGGAAGAGTTTAATTTGCCGTAACAGCTTAATTTGCCGTGTTGTAGCAGTGTGATGGACTGCATGTCTCATAAATGTAATGCTGCTGTGCTCAGTGTAATGGAATTTGATGGTAGTTGACGACATCAGCCTTTACTGCAGACATATGAATCACACCACAGCTTTTACAGAAATAAAGGACATGCCATATCATAAAGCAGAGATACTCTCATGATTGTGGAGACATCAGTTTCTTCTTTGATTTATTCAGTGTGGCTTGTTTAAATGTCGTAATATCTGTGATACGACCATTCCAAATGCCGTCTGTGACATCTTTTGAAATTGTGGGAAATTGAAATAACCCATACTCCAACCTTAGGGGTGCTCACTTTCTGGTTATGACATCAAATTCACATCAAAACACCATGGAGTTGAAATGAAATGAAATGAAAATTAAGTCTCTTGATCATTTATGACCAGGCGTGATAGCATAGTACTGCTTTCCATCTTGGAAAGTGTAATGTCGTTTGATTTCTTTCCCTCTCATATTTCCAGAGTAATTTCAGCTACAGGACGTTACAAAGCATAACAAATCACTGATCATGTACAAGCTAATGCTGGAATTTTCCCACTCATACATACAGGGTCAACTGATTTTCCAAAACATTTCAGGCTTCAGAGCTGCAGCACCTAAATGATTAAAACATCCGACTAGACCCTGCATTTAAATCAAACGTCTTGGGACAGACCCACCTATCATTAAGAGCTATTATGCACACAAATTTATAAATAGACCAGCGCAGAATACATTAGAAGAAGTGTGAACTCATACAAACGTTGTTATGTAAGGAATAAACCACTTGGGGGTGTGCTGTGGCAGGAAAATAATCAGTGACAAGGTGGTGTGGCCCACCGTGAAGTTACTCTTACCATCCTGAAGTTGGTTATTTTCTTATAACAGCCCAATTCAAAGTGTTTTATTCTTCTTATACCACAGTGATCTGCCAGTGAAAATTCACTTATCATAGTTTTTATCCATTTAAAGTTGCATTTAATGCTGTGAAATGTCTGCGAAACAAGTTCATGTTATCACTTACTATATAATAGCATATTATATATGAGTTCCCTCACCACCTTCTTTTTTAGTTACAAAGACAAAAAAACAACAGTTTGTCATGTTAAGAAGGAGCAGAAAAGTGTTCTGTCCCGAAGACTTTCCTGTGGCGGAAAACTTACTGACTTGCGTGCAAAGTGCTGAAACTGGAGACTCCTTCCACAAATGTTAAATAAATGTCTCTCTACGGAAAGCTTCAACATAAACATCTACATGCTGTTATAGAAAATTAATCAACATCTTCAGACCAGTCAGATTTGAAATTCTGCTCCTTCTTATTGACAAACATTGGTGCGTGAAACAAAAGTGCCATTAAAATTAGATTTAAGGTGGTGGAAAGGGTTGTCAAAGCACTCAGAGAGATTTGTTTTTAAAATGGCCGTTCTAATAGTTGTCCCATGAGTGTCTACACTGGAGCTTCGGTGAGTAAACTGTGAAATACTGACATGTCCTACTGCTTCTGGCAGCTGCAGAAACCTGATTGGCCACCACAGAATTACTCCTATACAAGAAGCAACGAAAGGAACCATGCGGTTCCTGAGGGAACACCTAAGGGGATTATAGCAAAACAACTGCATTAAACTTTGGGTTGCCATCCCCTGGCCTCACATTTTTTCATTTCTCATTTCAGTGGTAGCTGCAGACCACAGAATTACATGACACAAACTGCTTTAAGAAAAGACCAGAATAATATGTGTAGTGGTCTGGGAAAACCCATCGGGTGTTGCTGTGGCTGAATTCTGTCAAACGGCCAATAATTACAACAACAACAAAAAAACAGGGTTTGGATAGAATTGGCTTTTGGGGGTGACCAGAGTTTAAATGCTAGGATTTTACTTATGACTGAGATATAAACAGCTGGGGTCATAAGTTTACATACCCCTTGCAGAATCTGCAAAATGTTAATAACTAAAAAAAGAGGGGGATCGTAAAAATTGCATTTTTCATTGTTTTTCATTTAGTACTGTCCCGAATAAGATATTTCATGTAACAGATACATGTAGTCCACAAGACAAAATAATATGAATTTACACAAATGAATCAGTTCAATAGTTTACAAATAAATAACTGTGTGTTGTTACCTGGATGATCAACGACTGATTTTATGGTTTGTGATAGTTTTTCATGAGTCCCTCGTTTGTCCTGAGCAGTTAAACTGCCCACTGTTCTTTAGAAAAATCCTCCAGTTACTGCTTATTATTTGCGTTTGTAGCATCTTCTGCATCTTTGACCCCTTTCCAACAGCGGCTATATGATTTTGAGATCCATCTTTTCACAATGAGGACAACTCAGGGACCCATACACAACTATTACAAAAGGTGCACACATTCACTGATTCTCAAGAAGGCAATATGATATATTAAGAGCCAGGGGGGTGTAAAATTATGAACAGGATGAACAGTGTAAATTGTTATTATTTTGTCTTCTGAGAAACATGTAAATGTCTTATGTAGCTTCTGAAGAGCAGTACTAAATAAAAAAAAAAAGATCTTTGAACAAAATAATAACAATTTACACCAATCATGATGTTCAAAAGTTTACATTCCCCTGGCTCTTAATGTAGTGTGTTGCCTTTTTGAACTTTTGAACTGGTTCATTTGTGTAAATTCAGTATTATTTTGTCTTGTGTACTATATGTAAACATCTGTTATGTGAAACAGCTTATTCAGGGAAGTACTAAATAAAAAACAAAATGCAATTTTTATGATTCCTCTTATTTTTTTTTTAAATTATTAACATTTAGTTTACATACGTTATATGTATAAACCTAAGTTTATAAACATAAGTTTACATCTGCAAGGCGTATGTAAACTTATGACCCAAACTGTGCAAAAGAGACACAGATTTCAGTCCAAGAAAGTCTGTAGTTTTTCAAAGTATATAGTAGAAAATGTCAAAACTTCAGAGTGTGAATCGTTTTCCTAGGCTGTTACACTTTTTATATCAGATGCTGTGAAATTTTGTGAAACTCAGGGACTATATTTTTGCTTCCTGTCACACTGTTCAATAAATCTGTCCATGTCAGTGCATGGAAGTATGAGAGCCAATGAGCTAGTAGCTGGTAAGTTTCTGATTCAGATGGCCATTGAGTGTACAATCAGACAGTATCAGACGGCATCAGACAACATCCGAGTGGAGCATCTGTGGCTGAGACTAATTAAGATAACACAAAGCGCATAAGGGTGATTTGTTTACAAAGAATATAAAACATAAAACAAACATGAAGATCCTTAACTGCATGGCTTGTTGCCATTTCATCAATTTTTGAATTTTATCTCCGAAAATTGTCTGAGCTTTGGAGGCAAAAATGTGCGAGATCAGGAGTGCATGTGAAGCCGGCCAGCATTTAGACCACAGTATGCATCCAGAGATAAAGCAGGACCGGTTCATAACCATAGGGTACTTATGTCTCTCTCTGAAAAAACATAGCACACATACTGTACACTGACTCACTAGCAAGACCGGCAGCTTTTCTACTGGCACTCTGTCTCTCATGTTGTTTCTTTCTTGTGATCTGAGAGATCTGGTGATGAAAATGTGCTTGACCTCACTCTACACTTTTCTGAAACTTCTAAACTTTTCAACACTTCCCATAGGACTATATGTAAAACATATATTTGATATTTAAAAAAAAAAAACAGCGAGTGAGCCCCCTAAAGCATTCACCCCAATAGGAAAGCTGAAGGTGTGCTGGTTAATCAGAGCAGAGCGGAAGCCACTTTTTTTCCCTCCCTGATTTATATTTATAAAGTGTTTGTTTGTCTCCCATAATTAGCTAACTGTCCACCTTTATGGCATGCCATAGACGTGCCACACTGCCTCATTATCGCTGCTCCTCCCGGTGAGTCCGACCTGGTGAGCAGGCCAGAGGCAGAGGACAGGAACCTGGGACAGACTGATTGCAGAAAACCAATTAACACTTGACAGAGCACCTGAGGGCAGTGAAGGTAAAGTTTCTCTGCCACACTGAGATAAGCGGCACATACACAGCACATATATTTCTTTTTTTTTCAGTATTTACAGGATGGAAAACTTTAAACATATGTGCTAATTTTCATGACAATTCCCATACTTGGGGTCTGATTTAAGCCTGATCTCCTCAGACTTTGGTCTTCTAGTCGCTCTGGAGTCCAGTAGCCAACTTTACTAAAACTATACATTAGGTCTTTTAAGGGCAACACAGAGGAGATACTGCATCAGTAAGTAGTGACGTTTATGCACACGCTTCTCAACTTTTCCTGCAGTGAGAGAAATACGATTCCAAAAGGCCTCAGGCTAAAGTTGTGTCAAATGAAATAAGAAAGCGAGCAACAGAGGGTGAGCCGCTGTAGCGCAAAACCACCTACTGTTTGAAATTCACTAAACAGATTTTGTTTGAATGGTAAATAATATATTCTTCTGAATTCCATTTCAGCACTTTCTTTCCCTTAAGAAAAGAAGTTCATTCAAGTATACCACAAGTTTATTCACGTTTTCTACTTGTAATGCATACATGGAGCGAAGTACACTAAGCATGTAGTATAAGAAGTAGACTTATTTGCTACTTCCTGTTGGCTAACAGACGTATTCATATGCTATCATGTTTATATGCAAGAGTTTCTAAATATGCTTAAAAAAGGTACACAAGGTACAAAGTAAACTATTAGTTTACTTTTAGATATACTAGTAGTAATTAGGTTATGAAACGTATTTCTGAGTATTCTAAATACTCATATCTATGCATATTGTTATAAGCTAGTATACATTATACTCAAAATACAATGTTTTCTTTTTTTTAAAATATTGAACAGGTCTCAAATCCTATTTGCAGCACACTAGATGTCTAAAAACACCTGACTTGATTCATGACACTAAACAGTGCCCCAAAGACCAAACAGAATATTGCACATGTCAGAATTCATTCAAACCTTTCGTTCTAAAACCAGCTAGAGGTTTCCCAAGTGGTGCACGAGTTCAGCCTGTGGTTGGATGACCTCACAAGATGATGCCATAGTAAGGAATTATACTTTCTAATGGGTTGTCATCCAATACATACTGATGATCTAAAGACAAGCCTTTTTTTTTTTTTGTATGTTCTTTGTATGTATTTCTGTAGTGCAGCATGAATCCTTACAATATAACTCCATAAAGCATTGCTGTATAATACACCTCTGAAATGTTCCTCCTTCCCCATACATCTAACGGATTCAGCCTGAGATACAGCCATATCTGCTGAATACTAAAGCTCTCCGGACAAAGAAAGAACCTACCAGCGGTTCCTGAGTAGTCCGCTATGCTCAACGGGTAGCCGTCCTCATCTGGGTCAACGGAGAACAATCCCACGCCAAAGGATCCATACTGCGCGAAGGAAGTGCTGTTCTCAAAGTCCTCCAGGTCAATCCGCAACTCATAATTAGCCTGAATGGTCAGAGCATGAATCCGCTTCAGACCTGAAAAGCATCAAAGTCACACACAGGTTGGAGTTTGAGTAAAAACAGAGGCGTGTCTCAGTTGCATGAACTTAAGTGCATTTTTTTTTTTTTGCGTGATATCGACTCAAGTTAGGAGCAGTATTAAATCCAGAGACGCTGTCTGACAGTTTGCTGTAACTGCTACACTGAAATTCACAAAAAAGACAATAGAATGTTATTTGAGGCCAATATTAGACACACAAATATGATATCATTAATTAATAGTATTGTCCCTTTATAGTGCATGATTTTTATTGCACAGAAGACATAGGAGGAGAGAGAGCATCATCACTGACACATTGCTTATTTTGAGGGCCGAATTATTTGTAGATAAAATTATGAAGAACACTCAAAATGAGCAGTAAGCAGCAGGTCAGCTTATCCTTCAAAAGCCTCATATAATAGAGGAAGATGACATCTCATGCACACGTTACAATTTCATGACTTTAATCTTGTAACTTCATTAAGTTGTGTGCACAATTAAATGTTGGCACAATATATAAAAATGAAAACAAAAAATAGGATGTGCTGGATCAAGTGCTATTTGTTTTTTTTAAGTTGCACCATAATGAGGGTGGAAGCCATATTGTCAAATCAAACCAAACTTGCAGTGAAAAATGTGATAATCACAACTAGGACTATTCATGTAACTATTATACGTATTTCGTATAACTATATAAAATAACCTGGTCAACGCAAATAAAGTGTGATTAGATATTTATGTAATAATTGTGACAAGTCTAGTGATACCTAGTCTACAATACAGCTATATCTTCTATTTAACAAGCACTTTGTTATTGTGTAGTTAATAACGTGATATGATTCTTTACCGTAATAGACCAGTACTTTGTAATAATTGGATACATTTAAATATGAATACTTTTTAACCTTCACTCGAGTGCAACTGCCTCAATACAGACTCTCACTTTCATTTTTAATTGGGCAACATTTTGACATAATAAGTATAAGTTTTTCTGTATTTTTTAACCCTTAGCTGAGCTTAATGCTTCCTATCACTCCTTGAAAGCAGGAGTAATTGTGTGTCATGTACAAAACTGGTGCAGACAGCTTAGTCTCTAGCCCTCACTGCTATAAAGGCAACCATTAAGTTCATCTAGGGGTTAAAAAAAAAGTCCAGAAAACTATACTTATTGAGTCAGAATCTTAACCCATTAAAACTGATTGTTCAAGAAGCACTGAAGGGAAGCATTAAGCTAGATGAGGGCTAGATGTACAAAGCTGTTTGCACCTGTTTTTCAGACATAATTAGGCAAATGTTTTATGTTTTGTAGGAAATTGGCAATTTAAAATGGGAAGTGAGACTGAATACATATTTCCACTCGATGAAAGAAACTTTAAATGTTTAGGGAAATTATCCCCCAGTGTGATTTCGTGTGTGATTTTGTCTGCCCCCAAAAGCAGGTGCAAACCAGCGCCTTGCTCGGAGCTGTGTATGCAGTGCTGCCATTTTTTTTTTCCCCTACAGGCTGCTTTGAAACTGTCAGTGCAGATATTCATTCATAGATACTTTTATTTACGACAAAAAAGAGATCATTTTAGGACAGCTTTGAAATAACTATTTAGGGAAACTACATCTTTTAATTCAATTCAATCACATTTTATTTGTATAGTGCTTTTAAAAATGAACATTTTACACAACAAAGCAGCTTTACAGAAATCCGGATATAAAATTATAATTTAAATTTATCCCAAATGAGCAAGCCGGGGGGCGATGGTGGCAAGGAAAAACTCCCTGAGAAGTCAGGAGGAAGAAAACTTGAGAGAAACCAAAACACATCCTCATCTGGGTGACACCGGATAGTGGGATTATAAATCGTTCCACTTCCATCAATGTATACTATAAAGACAAGCAGTGCTACTGTAAGTGTGTTGAAAGGAACTTGATTATGAACATCATCAGAGTTTTAAGTTTCTTGTATCAGACTCAATTTATCAATGGTTCATTGATGGAGACTTGAGCGTAAACTGTTCTTAGCTATTGCTGTCTTACTGATTGTCCATTAATAAAAACGTCATTGTCCATTGGTCTGCTTTTGATTTATACAGATTTGGCAATGCTGGTTACAGGGCATGAACACAATTCAATCAATTTCCGCACATCTACACTTTTATGACACTGGCAGTTTGCTAAATGTTACAGATGCTGCTGTCAACCATAAGAAAAAGTACTATAGTTTAATTAACACTTAAAAACGTACCTCATTTAGCACAAATCTTTTCAGTAAAGCCAATTAGTAATTAAAAATGGAATGTCGGCTGCATTCATGCCCTCTACACTGTTTACTTAACACTTCTGACACGAGCCTTTGTTTAATAAGAACTTCATTTACATATCTTCATTACTCAACTTGCATTTAGTTCTGAGCTTTTTGACAGCTCTACTGTTAAACTTTTCCCAGCACTTCACAGTGGCTTTTAAACCGCAGTCTGACCCTGAGTGTCTAATTTAAGAGCATGCTCAGAGAAGCAACACTCCAAAGAACTCACGTCAGCTCTCTGACATCAAGGCTGCAACTGCAGTGCATTTTTTTTCCCCCATTTAATATTCCCAACTCTAGCTTCAGAGAGCGTGCATGGAGCGTACACATGAAGTCCCCAGGAAGACCAGGCACTTGTGTGTGTGTGTGTGTGTGTGTGTGTGTGTGTGTGTGTGTGTCTTTTATAACACCAGGACACAAAATCAATAAGGCTGGGATTTTTAATTGGGGATTTTTAGGTCTCTTAAATGGTTGCTCACAGCAAAATAAACTGGAGGATTGACTAAGTAATATCCTGATAATGCATTATGTCCAATTTATAATGAAATACACTTGGAAAACAAAGTCTTAAATATATTAGGAGTGTTACAGTTTGAAATAGGTATTTCTGGTTACTTGCATTTGGAAGAACATTAACATATTACTGTGGCTCCAAATGATTTACTACAGACCCAGTCATAGGAATGAGTGTCTACAATTTTCTCATAAAAGCTCTCCTTTTTTTCCCCTTTGAATTCTACTGTTAAGGGACATTTTCCAATCTTGAGGCTGGTGATGTGATGACAGACTAAAAAGATGTTAATAATTATGAGGTTGTTTCGTTTACAACGTGATGCATAAAATGTGAGGCTCAGTACCTGGTGGCTTTGTTGCTATTTCACCACTTAGGAGGCATCGAAAAGTTTTCACTTGCAAACTGCTTGTGCTCTATAATAAAGAAAATGGCACTTAGATATCATAGCATATCTTAAGGTTTTAAGAGTGATATTCAGTATTTCTAAGATGAAATTTTTAATGAAAATCCTTGAAAAGTGCCATATTTTATGTGCTTTCTGTTTTCAAGTGGAGAAATTCAAGCTAAATAAACCTCTATACCTATGCCACGGTTTCCTCCTTCATGTCACGGGTCCCATGGTTGCAGACGCCATGTACTCATGCTTGTTTTGGCTTTTTGTTCTAGTCCTGTCTCTGCCTCCATCCTTTCATTGGTTTGTTGGCTACTTGTGTTCACCTGTTCTGTGTTAGTCCTTGAGTAGTTTGTCTATGAATGTCCTGCTGTTTGTTTGTAGCGTCGCAAAGTCTTACCATGCTTTTCGTATTGTTAGGTCTGAGTCTAGCTTTCTTGTTTTCTTTCAACTCTTGTCTGACTCTGGTAATCCATTTTGATTACAGCTTATCCTTGTTTGATATATTAAATTGATACCATTTTAGAAAAGTTTTACTACCACAAGTTACAGGAAGTGTACTTAATCCCAAACACTGTGTAAACACGTATATAGTCAGTTTAGCTCATTGCAAAACCTGGAATTGACATCTCAGTTTTATTAGACCCTAACAAAAGGCCAGATTTCATCCAATACAGTCTCAGGATTATAATTTCAAGGGTTTACAGAAAAGTAGCTTGTAGCTTGTAGACAAATCTACAGGGTACGCTTTAGACAGCTTTATGCTTGTAATTTTACTTGCAACTTGCATTTTGAATGGAGTTGAATGAAATCTCTCTTGTTCATTAGCGTGACGTTTGTTGTTTGGTCATGTCAGTTGACAACATTTCAAAACCACATTTATCAAGAATACCAATCTTGTGTCAGCTTCGTTGTATGCTTTACAATATACACATCAAAATGTGATCCTAAATAAACATGCTACGATGTGAACTGCTTATAAAATGTAGACGTAATAACATACGGCCTAATTGTACTCATGTGTCTCTCTAACCATGTGCCAGGACGCCCTTTACTCTACCTTCACAAAATAGATAAATAGACAGGTATGTATTTGAAGATCATACAGATCTCTTTGCCGCAAGCTTAGCCAGACAGAGCAGTCACAGCCGCGGGCTTGCCTGAATAAAAGAACGCACAGTTCTATTGATTTATTATCCAAATGCAGCAAACATCTGAACAGTAACCACACTGCTGATGTTTGTACAGTTCACTTGTTTGGAGGTCTAATTTATTCTCACATGAACCAAAGCTTAATGTTTGGGTCTAACCACAATAATTATAGTTAGAGTATTAGATTTTATCAGTTGGTTCTACACATTTTAACACATTTTCTTAAAGTAGAACACATTTTGCTTACATAGTTTGTGTGCAAAAAAATGTTTTAGAAGACATTTATTTAAAAAAATAAAATATTCTATACCCTGATTTTCATATACACTTGTTACGCTGTGTATGCTGGCATCTTTGCTCTATACATCAACCAAGGTTTATTCAAATATTATATATGTTTTTAAAATTTTTAAAAGAAAACAAAAAAAAACCTCTTGCTAAAAAGATTGCCAAAAAATATTATTGTAATAAATATACTTGTTTTGGTAAAATAAATCTGTACTCAAGGGATCTATTATCTTTTTTTTAACAAAAAAAAAAAAGGGGGGCTCTGTGACCATAGTAAGTTTGAGAACCTCTGGTTTACATTATGTGAGTGTTAATGAAAAAAAGCTGTTCTTTTTGAGTAAGATGTGTGTACGTGTTTTGCAGTGGAGCAGCGCGCCAGTCAGCTCTACTATCCTCTTCTCTCTACGCAACAAAACAGGGCCATTAATTTTTAATCACAGTGTGGCTGCTCTTTGGGAGAGCTTTTGGGAAAAGTGTCTCATATATGGAGGTGTTCCTTTCACTCTGTCACACAATGGCAGAGAGAGCAGAGATGAATAGAGAGAGGAGGAGAGAAAGGTGATAAAAGCTCAGCGCACACACACACACACACACACACGCACACACACCTTCTCTCTCTTTCTCTCTAGAGGTGAGTGTGTTGTGCCTGTAAGCTGGGGTCTTTGAACACCTGGCATGTGACTGACATGTCACAGACACATTAGCTCTTTCACACACACACACACACACACACACACACACACACACACACACACACGCATATAATTCTGCCACTCATTTCACAAGGCCCCATCTGAATATAAATGATAAATACTGTATATAGTCATGATACAAGGTTAAATATGACCAAAACTTACAAAAAATATATATATTCTAGAAAAAAAGCATATAAAAAATAATGCATTTGTAACAGTTCCTTTACAATGTCACAATGAAGTATAATTATAAATATCATTTTCTACATATTGGTAATTTTCTACAATTCTGACAGCATCAGATGCTTCTATCTATCTGAAACTGTATTAATCCATCAGCTTCTCTATCAACGTTTTTGACTCGTTTTACTCTCTCCATCTGGTTTCCACTCTTCCCCTCTGAAAAGCGTCACACCGTATACATTACTGTTCATTACTGCTTTCACGTCCAGCTAACCAAATAGCCTCTCTGGGACCACGAGGCATGTGGTAAGAGGCATGTTTGGTAAGTACTGTATGGTCTAGGCTTTCGCTTAATTTACACATCACATTTCTCAGCACACAGTACTGCTGTGGTTTGAGAGTAGCACCACAGAACATCTGGATAAAAAAAGACTTCCAGTGAAGCAGAAAAAAGACGACTATGTTTTTCATTTCCATTCGCGGTATCTGCATAAAACTGGAGGACATTAATGCAAGTGGAGTGTCTCAGTATTATCGAGTGGAGAAAGATAAGTAGGCGGCTTTATACAATAAGAGTGAGGATTAATGAAATGCTTTGTGGATGTTGAACGAGGTCATGGTTTATTCAGGAAGATCAGGACTGTAGATAGATCACAGATAAAGACCGCATTATAACTACCAAATATGTTCGTGGTGCATGACAACTCAGTGTGGATTGCAGTAGTGTCATGTTGATGGCTCTACCTATAGAAATGGATTTTCCCTCTCATCAAACTATACACACGCAATCCATAATACTGAGGAGAAAAGGAGTAAGATCAAAGATGTCTTCCAGGATTATTTATGTAATCCAGTGGAGTTCAGGAAGAATAGCTCAAGAGTCTGTGATTTTTTTTTTTTTTTTTTTACAATGCTAAAAATCACAAACAACCATGCCAGTACCTCCATACCTCAATGACTCAAAAACAAGAAGACTGATAAATAATGTCAACTGAGACCTAATGTGTTCTGTCAGTGGAAAATTTATGAATAAAAAGCTCTATGGTTCCAATAAATAACCAAAATATTATTGTATACATTGAAATAATGAGTCTAGTATGATTCCATCCAACCATCCATCCATCCATCCATCCATCCACTCATCTGTTCTTCATTTAGTAGTCCAAAAGTCCATCAATCTTTCACAATTTTGCACTTGTTGCTTTCTGGTCGTTGCTCCCATCCCTGATTACATGCACCTATGCCTCGTTTCCGTCTCATTAACTTGGGCAAATCCTCTGTGTTTCTGTGTGTTTTTGTAAAATATTGCATTGAAAATATGCTTTATATCTTAGACAAAACTAGCCCATGGTTTTGTGTATCTCGTGTTTCCTGTTTCCTTGGTTTACAATTATAGATTTGTTCTTCTACAGCCGGTCTGCTGTGATCTGACCCCTGCTATGGACTTTTACGCCTTTCTGGTTTTGCCTCAGTAAACTTCACACTGACATGTCACTGACAGTCACACCGTCCAAACAATATTTCAAACAAACAGGTTTCATTGGGCAGATTAACCAAGGTGGCAATATGAAGGTGCAGATTTTATTGTACATTTTTAATAGCTGAACATTTGATGAAAATTGTATTACTACTGGTCCAACAGGACCCATAATTAATAGTCAAATAAAATGTCCTTCAATCAACTTCTAAACACACTCAGGATAGGCAAAAATACACCCCATTCTCATTATACTTCTGCTAAATCAATAATCAACAACCAAGCATTCATTATTAAATTATTCGTTATTGCCTTGGGAGTAATCAGGGTGATTAGAAGGACAAAAGCTCATATATCTTAAGCTATTACTAGTGATCTCTCTAATACCCCATCCCCACTCTATACCCCCCTGCTGTCTGGCAAAAAATACCAGACTTTCGGGGCTGTTACTGCTAGGTTATGTACCAGCTTATTTCCTTGGGTGGTCTGACTCCTCAACACCTGCCACTCACCACAATTCTTCATATCCCTTATTTGGACTGTACCCACTGATCACACAGGACTGTCTTCTAAATGTTATGCTTACTACAAACTATATACTTCACACTGTATACATGGATATGGTCGGGATGACAATAAAAACCAGCCTGGCTCTCACTGTTCCATCTACGTGTGCAGGTTTGTTGGTCTGCAGTATTTTCAAAGGTTTGTAGTTGTGTTTTGTCTGGCGTGTGCAGGTGTGTTTTGTTTGAGGTATGCATGTGTGTATATTATGAAGTTTGTAGGTGTGTTTTTTCTGGGATGTTGCAGGTGCATTTTGTTTGAGGTGTGCAGGTGTGTTTTTTGTCTGCAGTGTGCAGGTGTTTTTTTTTGTCTGCAGCGTGCAGGTATGTTTTGTTGAGGTGTGCATGTGTGATTTCTGCGGTGTGCAGGCATGTTTTGTCTGAGATGTGCAGGTATTTTTTGTCTGTGGCATGCAGGTATATTTTGTCTGAGATGTGCAGGTATTTTTTGTCTGTGGCATGCAGGTATATTTTGTCTGAGATGTGCAGGTATTGTTTGTCTGTGGTGTGCAGGTATATTTTTTCAGATATGCTTAGGTATTTTTTGTCTGTGGCGTGCAGGTATGTTTTGATTGAGGTGTGTTTTATATGAGGCATGCGGGTGTGTTTTGTCTGAAGTGTGCAGATATGTTTTGAGGTGTGCAGGTGTGTTTTGTTTGAGGTATGCAGATGTGTATTTTTTGAGATGTGCAGGTGTGTTTTGTCTGAACTGTGTATCTTTGTGTATCTAAGTGTTCATTAATGCATTGTTAGAGTTGTGAAAGTGTGTTTGCTGTAAGGTGTGAATTATCCACTGGAATTATCTAATGAATTCTTCCTCCCTCATATGATTCAGACAACAATGCCAGGGGCTGTACATTATGTGTCTAACATATTCAGGCTGTATTAACACGTTCTGCTTGTCATTTGTATCTCCATGTAAGAGTGTCAAAAGATTCTAGCTGCTCTTTGAAAATCCGAGGCTGTGAAATATTAAGGAGGTCTTTCAGTAGCAGCCAGCTGTTTGAAAGTAAGCAATTGTGAAATGTCATAACACAGAACTTCACAAACACTCACACACACATAAAAGAAGTGACAGAATAAAGCAGGCAGCAGGAGGTATGGAGATATGGGGAAGAATAGAACAGAGAGTAGAAGATGCATACAGTGAGTAGCCATGCTTGTCAGCAAAGTGTGTGTTGTACATCTCAGGAACTGGATTTCAGTAGACCAGACGGGAGAGGAGGTAGGGGAGGAGAAACATGATCACACCATGTGCTTCAACAGAACATAAAAAGGTGTAGGAGGAGAGAGAGAGCAAGCACAAGTTCTGGCATCAGAGATCGCTGACAGCTTTGCCAGAGAATGAAAAATTCTACTTCCTATTGAATTTTATGCTTGTTTAAATGCAATATGCTCCAACTGATGTTCACATATTTCTCTGTGGTGCAAAGCATTGGTACTCTTTTCCGAATCCCACAAGAATACTCTGGACTGGCTCTGGAAGGAACTATTGTCTGAAGTGTGCAGGTGAGTTTTGTCTGAAATGTGCAAGTGTGTTTTGTCTGAAATGTGCAGGTGTGTTTTGTCTGAAGTGTGCAGGTGTGTTTTGTCTGAAATGTGCCGGTGTGTTTTGTCTGAAGTGTGCAGGTGTGTTTTGTCTGAAGTGTGCCGGTGTGTTTTGTCTGAAGTGTGCCGGTGTGTTTTGTCTGAAGTGTGCAGGTGTGTTTTGTCTGAAGTGTGCAGGTGTGTTTTGTCTGAAATGTGCAGGTGTGTTTTGTCTGAAGTGTGCAGGTGTGTTTTGTCTGAAATGTGCAGGTGTGTTTTGTCTGAAGTGCGCAGGTGTGTTTTATCTGAACTGTGCAGCTGTGTTGTGACTGACATGTGCAGGTGTGTTTTGTTTGAAGTGTGCAGGTGTGTGTTGTTTTTTTTAAAACACCTTTAAAATATAAAAGTTCACAAACCTATCTAACTGAGTATAAAGGCAATTTCAAAGACTCTGAGATGATATAGCACATTCACAGTGCATAATGAAATCACACTGCTGAATGTTGTTGTTTAATCTTACAAGGAGGGTGAGAGGACCACAGATGAGATGCTACTGGAGAGTCAGCATAGTCGCTAATAAGCAATGAGGTGTCATTTTCAGCTCAATATGCTGAGAAGTGTCATCAGCTTCATTAATGCATGAACACTTTGCTGTAGCATCCCCGATAGCATCTCCTCTACAAGACATTTCTAACCACAAAGATATAATCAGAAAGTGATAAGATACACTTCCTGTGATTGGGTTCAATTGGAAACTGAGGTGACGACTCAAAGACCTCTGACCTTGTCAAGGAGTTTGTCACAGGAGTGTGGGCTGGCCTGTTTTGGTGAATTCAAAGTTTTCTGATTTGGGACGGCCTGGATTTCAGGATAATGGACCAGGTTTCAGATTAAGAGCATTAAGGAGTGTCTTTTCATCTTTCCAGATAAGGAAAGATCAGGGAGATGCAACTAATCCCCTCCTCAAAATCATCAAAAGCTTTTAAACGAACATTGATCAAATCATTAAACGAGAAACCTAAACTAGTCCAATGAAAATTACTAAATTACAGAAAAATATCAAGCTTCTCCTTTATTGCCAAGATCCGTAAAAAGCTAACACTTTTTGTTTGTTTGAGGGCTCTGTGTGTGAGTTTTTACAACAACATCCAGTTAGTTCTGTCAAACCTACTGAGTATGTGTATGTGGCAGACAAGTGGTGTGTAAAAATAATTCCTATTTTTAAACTGATGTGTAAGCAGGCTAGCAAAGTGATTCATCTATAACTCTGATACTTAAAATAGTCATTCTCTACAACATTAGATGCTGATTAAAGACTACTAATATCATATTGTATTGTGTGGAAGCCTGAGGATTACATCCCTAGTATTATTGTTATTTATTAGCATATTGAATACCATTTAAAGTCAACCTTTCAACTGTAAATGATATGCTACACAGTATCATTATTATTATTATTATTATTATTAAGAATGCATCAATACCGATATTGGTATCAGGTACTGGTCTGATACTGTGCTAATTTACTTGTGCTTGCAAACAATGCTCCAACACCATCTGATAAGTGTGGAGTAATGAAGCGTGCAAAACTGTTGTGTGAGAGCACTTCAGTTCTGTAAGCACTGTGAAACATGCATGTCCTTTCCCTTCGCTCACTAAGGTCTGCTCATGAGCCATGGTGCAATTCCCAGCACTTTGAACTCATAAACAAAAAGAGAGTTAAAGAAAAAATGTTCCATGGCACCCCTGATTGCTGAACACTAAGAAGGTTACTCATTTCAGCATAAGTATCAGTGCCAGTATCTATGAGTATCAAATATTGATGCATCCCTTATTATTATTATTATTATTATTATTATTATTATCATCATTAAGTCAATTGGCAATTCAAACCTTCCTAACGTTCACATTTCACGATCTTCAACTGTCAATCCCTCTGTCAAACCGTCCTACAGCTGAGCTGCATCTCTGCTGTGAGTTTGTCTTTGCTGAGGGCAGTGTGGCCTCTACACTCTCTCTTTCTCCATTCCCTTATCTTCATGCCTGTGTACTCTTTATTTTCTACCCTCCAGCTCATCTCTTTGAACTCATAGGTTAATTGTGCTCAGTTTCCTCGTGTCTTATTGATCAGAGATCAGAGGAGCTTCAGACTCATCTTCATAAACAGCAGTGGCATCCTAGAGCCACCATCAGGCACAACCATTGGGTTCTTTGGATCATGGCTGGGAGCATATTATTGGGTATCCAAACAAATATCAGGCAGTTTCCCAGACTTGGGGTCAGTGTCACAAGCCAGGCTTCTTTATAACCTGCCAAGGGGAAATATCATTCCTCTTCTCATAAACATCATCAATTGCAGGGAGAAGACATTCAGTGACAGGCCTGTCATTCCACATTATTGGTGCCTTAGTCTCAAGAACATGTGCACATGTTTCCCTTGAACAGCGCAGAATAAAACAAAAATGGAGTCATCCCTGAAATGGAACCATTTTGCATCAGAAACTGTCAATGTGTGACTTTCTCCATACTGTGGTCCTGATAAAGTAGAGGCAACCTTGCAGTAAATTAAAGAAAATACTATCAATCTTGCATACATTAGTTGTATCTGATAGTAACAGATAGTCAGAAACACACACACACACACATGCACAGATTTACGCAAGAACGTGAAAGGAATATATTTTCAGCGAAGACCTTAGAAGACTTGTTTTGTACCTCTCCCTTCTGGGGTATCTCATATCTGTCTTCATGGCTATCCCTGCACCCACCACTATCTGTTTCTGCCATGGTGCTGCATCAAAGTATTCTATACTAGGTTACTCTTTTCTTAATTCTTAATTTATTCTTAATTATTCTTAATACTTAATTCTCTAATAAATCAGGGATGTTAATTACAGTCAATCTGTCTTGGGTGTGTCATCAGTAGTCATTTATTCAGACTGTTGTTCTCTAACATCATTCTCCTAAAATAATTTTTAACTAATGGTAAAGGATGAGTAAAGTACCAGCCACGACATGACGGGAAATTAACAAGACCTGCTTCAGCCTTTAACTTTGAAGGCATAATTGCTGATAATGAACTCCAGCCAATAATTACATTTGGACTGAAGCTAACTTGGTATTTATCTTTTGAAAATCACTCCGTAATATGTAAAATATAATAAAACAATGTCTTACCAAGCCAGTGTTCCCCTGTGATCTTCCCGAACCCGTCGCGATACGCAGCCCAGTCCCTGTAGAAGTTTACGGAACCGTCCTCTCTGCGCTGAAACACCTGGGGGACATGAATTACAAAAGTCAAACTTTAGAAATGAACCTCTTTATTTAATGACGGCAGCCCCGCTGTGACACACAGCATTAGTAAGCAAATAAATGTGATGTACAGTTGAAAGAAAAAAATCTTTTACAATGGAATGATTAACCAACAAGATATTTAATGTAGGTTTTTACTAGGGGTGCAAAAAAATGTGACAATGGGTATCGTGGCACTGTTTGAACACCAGAGGGCACAATCTGCACAACCCATACAGTTAAAATATATAGAGAGCGCGCTGGGCCTGACTTCACGTGCTTGTAGAACTACGATTACATACATAACCTGCAGTTCTCCTTCCATTCATTCCAGATCACCAGGGTAGGTTTCTTTACAACTAGTGGAGTCTGTATATCCAAAGTTAACAAGAAGGTTTGTTACACCTCCTGCTAGTGCACCTCATGAGAAAATAACAGATAGAACTCATAAATAATGCCATACTTTATTAAGAAAGAGAATCACTCAAAGTGAGTCAAGACGAGAGTTCATCAAGTTGCTGATAGTGCTGACAGTGTCTTTATTGAGGATAAAAATTGCTCAGAGTCAGATATTGCTCAGAGCTCAGATACTGTGTTCTATTGAGAATGAGAATCACTCAGGGCTTTAATACTCTTCATTATTGAGGATAAGAATTGCTCAAAGTCCTCACGATGTACTCTATTGAGGATGAGAATCAGATACTGTGTGTTGACCGATAATGTATACAGTTCACCGGCTCTCTTTGCAGACAGACAGATGACTCGCTGTCCAGTGTGTTTGGTCAAATCTACAGCTGTACTTTCTTTTTTGCATAACTAGCCATACAGCTTTTTCAACACAATAAACATGACTTCGACCTTGCCTATTGATGAAAAGTAATACTGGCTGCATCACAAGAAAAAAATAAAATGCCGCTTACAGTATGATGAAAGTAATACAGAGCATCTAAAGGACCATCTATTATCATGCTCCATCAGCCCTTTCTCCTGTTCCTCCCATGAAAATATGCTGAAAAGTAATCCAGCCTCATGCGAGCCAGCGCTGGGCCTCTCTCTCACTGAAATGTCATTTAGCCATATTATCACCTTCTATTGTCGTTAATAAGAGATGAAATGCAGCTTGTTTCCGATAAACTGCAAAACCCAACATCCTCTTAAAGGAATAGTTTCATCTCCTGTAACAAAGAGTCGACATTGGAGACTTCTTCCAAAAATGCTAAATAAACATCTCCTCGCAGAAAACTGCACCATATCGATGATTAAACGTCATTAAATAATAACACATTTTTTAATTGGTTTATCGATAGACTTAGATTATATGAAGCATCCTCCATCCAGGCCCCTGTGAATTGGTGTTGCTATAGAAACGATAACGTATCACAACAAGCCCATTAATATAAACCCGTGACTTGAATTAAAGCCAGCATTAATATCAGAGTTGCTGTTACAGAAAATTGACACTGTCTGATTAATCAGATTCGAGAATTCAAAAACGTTCAAGAACTGAATTCTGAGAATGTTATAGAGCGCTTTTCAAAAAGACGTCACTGATCAATAAGAAACAGTAACGCAAGAATGCATAATTTCAATCAGAAATATTTGCCCACTCAGCTGTAAATGATAAACGTTAGTCTTTGTGAGGGTGTGAAGGTAAGACCTGGAGAGAATTTAAAGCATAACTCAGACAGTAATTGACTGCTGATGCCCTTGTAGAAGACTAATCAAGCAAGCAGTGGATCAATGACTGCTGGAAATGCCAGGAAAGGAAAAAAAAAACCTGGCTACCAGTTTAAATGAGGAGAGAACAGTGTTCTCCTCATGTGCTTAGCAAGAACAAAATGTACATACCTACCCACAAAAACTGCCTTGGGAGATGCTTCCCAGTGGCACTCATATTCCTTCACGAAACTACAGAAAAATGAATGCACACCAATATAGACACATCCTCCAGTCTAAATTAGAAATAATTACATGTCTACCTTGGGTATGTGTGTCAGAGATCAATAGCTTCCTTGTCACCTGGCATTCATTTCAAAGTAAAGCTTCACCATTAGTGTGGTTTAGCTGTGGGTACCTGAAGGCCTTTTTCTCTGTGAAGATATGTAGCGTATAACCCAGATCCCACAATGAGGCCTGGGAGCTGCGCCTTTCAGGCAAGAGATCTTGGAAAACACAGCGCACCTCTTAATAAAACATGCGAGTGCTCTATGCTGGTGCTTGGGGCTGCATTTAAAATGAACGGCTGCATTTCGATTCTAAATAAATCCCCTCTTTCAATCCTTCTTCAATCCACAAAGCATCTGAAGAGCTTTAATTATTCACAATAATCCCTGTAACTACTTACTGAGTCACCTTTAAGTAGGAAGAGCTCTAAATCTTTATGGCACCTAGAGTATAAATTTAGGCAGTTAAAAACAAGGGATTTCTTGTGTTTTGATAAATATTTCACATGGATGGATATGAAAATTCTCAACAGGACCTTGTAGATTTGCTTCAATTTAAAAAGCATTTAGATGATATATGGAAAAAAAAAAAAGACACACCGACAAAGATCTGGAAACTCCTGACTTCAAGAGTTAGAGAGATGAGAAATTGGCGGTGATTGAAAGGTGTAGCTTTGGGTATTATCTCCACAGCAAACCCGCTGACTGTATCGTCTCATATGGTGGGTAAACAGGGAAAAAAAACACCTGCTATAATGGCATTAGATGGAGTGGGAGTGGGTGTGAGATGTTTCCTCCCTCAGTTTCTCTTCATATCCACCATGAATCTGCTTCAGCCTTCACACAGTGTGTCCACAAAGCAATTTCTCTCCCTATAATGAATGTCCACCGGCAGCAGAGCACACAAAAGCTGACACTAGTCCTTCAGCTCGGATGAGCTTCAGCAGCAGATTGCACTGCTTTGCCGTGGACGCCGGCCCACATTTGTCTACGGGCTTTAACACAGAGCGATGACCTTGTTCCGAATAATGAACTATTATACCACAGTGCTGCCGAATTCTCAAACGTGATTGGTCAGGAGGTTCATCAGCAGCTCTGACGCTAGTTCCAGCTGCAAGGCAAATCGCAGGTTAATATTAATGCACTCATTTTTAATATGTTCTCATTTCTTTAGTAACAACTAACACTGGGGGCTGTGTAGTAGACTTATAGGTCCACATAATCTAAAACTCGTAATAAACAGATTTTTTTTTTCATTTAACAAGATTTGGTTATCTAACAAACAATAACTTATAATCAGTTGATAGGGTGAAGTTTTCTTCATTTATTCTGCATTTATGGAAGGAGTCTCCAGTGTCGGCGCTTTGTAACAGTCAGTAAGATTTCAGTCAAGGGACAGTCTGCACGACTTTCTGGTTTCTTGGTACCATAAGCTGCATTTTCTGTATTATTAAATTTAAGAGGGAGGAAAAGACAGGCTAGTGAGCAAACAACTGTTTATTGCTGCTGTAATGTAAGGGATAACAGGAACTTACCTGTTTCATGGACTTTCCCCAACATTAAATGTTACTATGAACAGATAAAAAGTATGACATGTCGTTCATTAGTACATTAAAAAGAGCAATCTTTGTAAATTTGCTGTGGTATAAGCGGAATAATACATTTTATTGTGCTGCTATTGTAAAACGAGCTAAAACTTCACTCCGCTTGACTCCGCTTCATGTGGGGCCGCAGCACACCACTGCATCACTGATTATTTTCATATAACAGCATGCACCGTGGTGTTTCATTCCTTACTTATTATAGACAACAGTGTTTATTCTGGATACAGGAAAGTAAGAATGTGTACAAAGCTTAACGACTTCACATCCCTCACTTGTCCCACACATAAAACCTGTTATTGTATCTGAATTGTGTCTGAATTGGTGGACGTATGATATTGCTGTGTGTTTCTGTTCTTCATGACTCACTGTGTGTGTGTGTGTGTGTGTGTGTGTGTGTGTGTGTGTGTGTCATCAGGCAATAGTAGTCATGGTTTCATACTGATGTGTCAAAACAGGTCCTGTGCATAATCTGACTGCTACACAGAGCTGACACTGAAGACTCCTTCCAAAAATGCTAAATAAACATTTGAGTAAACTTCATATTATTACTAATAAGCTATTCTTTGTTAAATAACAATGCGTTTAAATATCCAGTTATTATTAGGGTTAAATTATGTGGAACGTCTGCTGAGTCTCTGTGTATGATTTGTCACTATAGAAACGATTACGTATTAGAACGAGCGCATTAATATAACAGTGTGATCTGCCTTGTAGCCAAAACTACTGTCGGAGCTGCTGTTATGGAAAATGAATCAACACCTTCTGACCAAGCAGAGTTGAGAATTCAACAGCAGTGTGGTTAAAAAATAGCAAGCAATGCATGGTACGCCTTTTGAGACGCCGTTCAATGAGCAGCGAAGGCAAGGCACACTTGCTGAGGACTGTCAATCATCTCAGCTCCGCCTCCTCTGTGGGGGTTCACAAGCAATTTGAGGAAGCAATGAGGAAGCCCCAAACCGCATCTTCGCAAACCTGAGTGCCTCAAAAGTGCACAACAAAGACACGCGTTCGGCGACTGCAGCGATCGATCTAGTCCATTAAGGGAGCAAAGATTTCATAGCCCTAAATTCTGTCAATTTTGCACAGATGTGATGAGAAAAGGACAGTTAGGTAGCAGACTGAAAGTATTGCTTTAAAGCCTGTGTTTGCTTTCCAATTTACAGCCTCTCCGTCGATCCTCGCACAGTCCAAATTACGCAGCTCCATCAATGACAGCGATCTGCCACGAAGACAGAGCTTTTCACCGATGGAATCCACAGCATCTCCTCTGCAGCTCTCTAATCCACAGACATCACAGCATAGAGACAAATAGAAACAAATAAACTGATGCACATTGCTACTGAAGCACTTTTTTTCCCCGTTCTATGTGCTAAATTGCAGAGGAGTCGATATCAGGAGTCTAATCTTTAGAAATCCTTTAAAGCTCTATAAGACATTGTATAGTTGATATGCTTAATCCAAATTACTGTTCTCTCATTTATTTTTCTCTCATTCTGAAATCTGTTTATTAACAAAAATCTTTTTTTTTTTGTTTGTCAGACAACAACATGGATTAACGTGGTATTATGGATGTGTTAAGCTAGTATAACAAGTCAAAATAATGACATGCCATTTAAAAAGAATATTCTCTTCATAGTTTGATTCAGTGCTTCTGGAAAATACCCTTCCTCGTTATATGCATTCAGCTTTTTTCTTTTTTACACCTTTTCGTGGCACATAAAAATCACTTCACTTTACACTAACTGATAGTACGGCAGGATTGAGCAGCAGTCTGTACAGTAGGCTTTAGATTTAAGCAACCTTGGGTTTGAGAAAGACACTACATAAACTAGGAATAAAATGAGTTGTGCTGGTGCAGGAAAATAATCAACGATTATAATGGTGGGGTGATGCGAATCTGATTATTTTCCTATTACAACGCAACGTGTTTTTTTTTTTCCGTATACCACAGCAATTTGCTAATGTTGGCAATTTTGTATTTATTACAGAACAGCACATCACACTTTTTATCCATGTATAGTTACATTTAATCTTGTGGAACGTCCATGAATCGAGTTCGTTCCTGTTATTAATTACGTTATAGCAGCTATACACAATTGTTCCCTCACCAGCTTCTCTTTATTTCTCTCGAAAACTGTTCTGCACCAGTGATTGCTCAGCGAGGGTATTTACAAAGTACAAAATAATCTGATTTGAAAAAAAAAAAAAGGCAATAATTTGAAGAATGAATGAATTTACATACACTTAAGTAATCAGATAATGGCCAAATCTTAGTCAGTCAATAATCAGATTTCTTTTGTCTACAAAGAGAGAAGATATTAATATAAACTGCTTCATCAACCAATTAGAGTAGTAGCTCCGATAAGATGTTTCACTTTTTAAACTTAATAAATAAAACATCCCAGAGTGCGCAGTTATCCATCCATCCATTTTCTATACCGCTTATCCTACACAGGCTCGCGGTGAGCCTGGAGCCTATCCCAGGGATCTCAGTGCACGAGCCCAACACAGGGCACAATCACACACAATGGACAATCTGGAAATGCCAATCAGCCTACAACACTTTTTGGGACTGGGGAGGAAACCAGAGTACCCGGAGGAAACCCCTGAAGCATGGGGAGAACATGCAAACTCTGCACACACAGGCCGGAGGCGGGATTCAAACCCTCAATCCTGGAGGTGCCAGGCAACAGTGCTAACCACCGAGCCACCATCTTTCATCTCTAGTTTGATTCAGAGATGAAGAGCGGTATTGTTAGTGCATATGCACAGATAGACAACAAAACAAACGAGATTATAGGGATAAACATACTGAATTAACCAATTATTGGGCTAAAGATATCATAGTATGCTGTTTACATGCACACCTGATAATCTGATAAGTGCCAAAAATCAGCTAATTATCGGATTATTAGTGTGCATGGAAACGCAATCACTGTATCACAGAGATCCAACAGCACTGAATTAAAGCCAAAGACAGCATGCCAGCATCCATCTGGACCAAAATGAGAGCGAGATACGGAAAAAGTGAGGGACAGAGAAAGAGAGAGAGAGAGAGAGAGAGAGAGAGAGAGACTGCAAGAAGAATTTAGTTCTTTTTGTCTGTGTTGGAACCTTGGCTTTGAGAAAGGTGCTGTATAAATAATGAATAAAACAAGGCAGGGCATCCTGTTATACCCTGCAGTTGTTATTTTCAAATAAAACCATGACTTAATTAATTTGCCAATAATCAGATATGAAATGAAATAAAACACATCTTACTTATCATTCACTTACATTCACCAAGCACTTAATTAGAACACCCGTACACCTACTACAGGTACTACTACAATTATCTAATCAGCCAATCATGTGGCAGGAGTGCAACGCATAAAATCCTGCAGATACGGGTCAGCAGCTTCGGGTAATGTTCACATCAACCATCAGAATGGGGAAAAAGTGTGATCCCAGTGATTTTGACCATGGCATGATTGTTGGTGCCAGATGGGCTGGTTTGAGCATTTCTATAACTGCTGATCTTCTGGGATTTTCACACACAAAAGTCTCTAGAGTTTACTCAGAATAGTGAAAAAGAAAAAACATCCAGTGAGCAGCAGTTCTGCAGACGGAAATGCCTTGTTGATGAGAAAGATCAATGAAGAATGGCCAGACTGGTTCGAGCTGACAGAAAGGCTACAGAAAGCTGAGGCTGCAGTGGGCACAGACTCACCAAAACCGGACAGCTGAAGACTGGAAAAATGTAGCCTGGTCCGATGAATCTCGATTTCTGCTGAGGCACACAGATGGTAGGGTCAAAATTTGGCGACAACAGCATGAATCCATGGACCAAACCTACCTTGTGTCAACAGTCCAGGCTGGTGGAGGTGGTTTAATGGTGTGGTTTTCTTGGCACACTCTGGGCCTGTTTATACCAATCATCGCTTGAATGCCACAGCCGATTAGAGTATTGCTGCTGACCATGTGCATCCCTTCATGGCCACAATTTATCCATCTTCTACTGGCTACTTCCAGCATGGTAATGCACCATGTCACAAAGCAAAAGTCATCTCAAACTAGTTTCATGAACATGACAATGAGTTCTTCAGTGGCCTTCCCAGTCACCGGATCTGAATCCAATAGAACCCCTTATTGGTAAAATAGGAGAATGAAAGTTCATCTGAAAAATCTGCAGGAACTGCCTGATGCCATCATGTCAACATGGACCAGAATCTCAAAGGAATGTTTTCACCATCTTGTAGAATCCATGCCAGAAGAACTGAAGCTGTTCTGAGAGCAAAGGGAGGCCCTACCCAGTATAGTGCTCCAATAAAGTATTCAGTGAGTGTATATTTACTTTTAATATGATGGAATGCCTGCCAAACAATTTAGTTCCTATTATCAGTTACGATATAGCAGATAGAAACATTCATTCCCTCACCTGTCTCTCTTTTTTCTCTCTCTTGAATTTAATAAAACAAAAAAGCACAGCTTGTCATATTAAACCGCAAATTGCAAAGTCCTCTCTCGGGCACTTTCCCAGTTGCGGACATCTTACTGTTACAAAGCACTGACACTGGAGACTCCTTACATAAATGTTAAATAAACATCTTATAGAAAGATTCACCGTATCATTGATTAGATATTGTCACGTGTTTTTATCCGTTTATGTGGAGAATCGAGTCCTTGTGTACGCTGTTACTATAGAAACAATAATGTATTCGAACAAGCACAATAATAATAATAATAATAATAATAATAATAATAAAAACTGAATAATGTAACAAACTGAAAGTTCTATTAGAGCTGCTGTTCTAGAAAATGAATCAACACTAGTCAACGCAGATTGGAGAATTAGCGAACAGCGCTGTTTCTAATTTAACTTATTATTTATATGATTGTTTATTTGTGTAACTCCAAACCTTTCCATTGATTTTACTGTCATTAAAAGCAGTAAATTTAAGACTTTATGTTGGAGGATGTGCCAATTTTAGATACAAAATTATGCTTATATTCTGGAATAAAATTTGTGTGAGGCCCCCAAGAGGAGCAGCACTTAAGTGTATGTTCTTGTTTCTGGCCATTTTCGTGGCAAGTCGTAGTATCTTCGTTCACTGTATAGATTTCTAGTTCTGTGTTTATTGTGCTTACTTTCATCAAATCCTTTGAGCACTTGTTTCGAGTACTTCTGTGACAATCATATCAAAACATGAAAACAGCGCTCAAAATTGGCAGACATGTTCGTTCTTTGCGTGCAATTCTGAGTGATGTTTTCTCTGTTTGTGATATCCGGTTTGATTTTGGCTTCTACCCGATTTTAGCTTTGATCCCGATTCTCCTTTATTGCTTTATTTGCCTGATAAATTGACCTCTGCCTGTTTCTTTTCTCTCTCTTTTTTTTTTACTTTGACTTGCCTGTTGTTGACCTCGAGATTATTCTGTAATTATGAAAACATATATCCCCTATTTGCCTTTATGTATTCTTGGTACTACACTGATTTTGAGGCAAAATGGGATCAGATTTCCACAGACTGCCACCTGTTTCATTATTTATACGTCAAACGTGATATCTTTCTAGCTGGCGCTAATGACATTGCAAATGCTTCAGTAGAGAGTGCCAGTGCAAATGCATATAAGCTAAATATAATTACATTTTTCATTTTGAACACTGAAATGGCAGCAGGAAGTGTTGCTGCCTCACAGCTCCAGGGTTCTCCGGTGTGATTCTGAGCTCAGGTTACTGTCTGTTTGAAATATTTGCATGTTCTTCTTATATCTGCATGGATCTTCTAAGAGTTCTCAGGTTTCCTACCACCTCCAAAAACATGCCTCAAAACGGGTTGGTTACCTTAAATTGCTCTTTTGTGTGAATAAGTGTGTACGCGGTGTTTCTGATAGCGTGCCACGCCGAGTGTTCCCAGGATCGGCTCTGGATCCAGTGCAAACCCAGCCATGATAAAGAGGTTATTGAAGATGAATGAAAGAATGAATGTTTTTCCAAATTGCAATTTACTTTCCAATTTAGTTTAAATAAACCACCCACGTCTTTGTGTAAATAAAATGTCAATACTCACACACACCAAACAGCATATGAAAAAGTTACATATGAATTTTTAATTTGAGCCAAAAATTGCACATATGGGTGGGAAATTGAAATTCATGCACAGAAATGCAAAGCCATTCCACATATTAGACTTCCATTTCACTCCTAATCAGATTAGGGCCTTAATCCAGAGCAGGAAATTAGCTCTTTTCTGAAGTAAAGCAGGACGCTGACATAAGGTGAGAATTTCAACTAGCTCATTTGCCTTCAGTTCTTGGAGAGTGTTTATCCAGTCCATGCAATGTCTCCACATATATGCTCTTTAAAAAGAACTCTCTCTACGGCTCTCGCTACTGATCAGAGCTGCAAATCTCATAGCATTATTAATCAGATTACATCTGCTGTCCATCCCCATACAGGATTTCTAATTCTAAATGACATCCGAATCACTTACAAGCCACAAACCTCCAAAAAGGACTTGACATACATAGGACCCGTGTGTTACCTTATCCTCAGTATAATTTGTAAATACTGATTAATCATGCAATATGCAATCTGTCCAATTAAATGAAACTGGGAAAAGTGGCGAGTGGAAATCACTGGGACCATCTGCAAACCATCAGTAATTTAACACCCGCTAATATGCTGCACACTGAATTGCAGGATTGGACTTGTGCAACTCCTCCACCAGCAAATCAATAAAAGCCAGTTGGGCAATCAAGGATTATACAGATAGCATCTGGGGAAAACAACTTTGCAGATACTCACTATGTCTCCGCACCACTTTTTCACAGGATGCTAAACTCTACATGTGGCACATAAATGGGTGCTGCAGATATTCTGTGGGTGCACTGTATCTGAAGATGGACTACGTATTTTCCCCATGTTTTATTTGTGCCGAAGCAAACTGGCAAAATGTAGCCCATAACTAAGTACACTTCCCTCAGGAGGATTATAGAGTTCCTTCAAATGCATTAAATGGTATTTTGGTTTGTCCCTTTGGGGCTTTCCTTACAGAAATAGTGCCTGTTTAAAAAGGTTTACCTTTTTAACTATCCAAAGAACCCCTGAAAAACCTTTCCATGAGTGTACTTTTGGTGCCTATGTTAACAGTATGAGGCAATGATTCAAGAAAAAATGACCTGTCACTCTTACAATTCTTTTAAATGAACTAGGTGGTAAACTAGCATTAAAAGCTACAGTGTAAAACAGGATGGAGGTCATAATGTAGACAGGGAATCACTGTGAGGGTAGAGACAAACACACACACACACACACACACACACACACACACATACACACACACACACACATACACACACATACACACAAAATAGGGGGGAAAAGCACCAAAATGACATAACCCACTCCAGACAACAACGAGTACACCCCAGGAGCAACAACAGCAACAATAAACAACAGTGAGACAACCAAAAACACACAGAAGAATATTTCATGGGCGGGGCTATGCAAAATAAGCACGTAGCTCACACAAACAGCCCCTCCCCCACTGTAAGGCTCAGGTGCCACACTATACTAAAGAACACTTAGCACTATTATATTGTGTGGTGGTCTGGGAAAGCCCATCAGATGTTGCTGTACATGTATCTGGACAGGAAGCATGAATATATTTCACCAAAACCAAGATAGAAATGTGGGACAAAGTGGAGACATATGGATGTAAGCGCTTAATTTTATCATTTTTTAAAAACCTTAATCAGTCAAAAACAGTCAAGAACAAAGTAAAAAAAAAAGGGCAGAGTTCAAGCAATCAAGCAAATACAGCAATAAAGGGGAATCAGGATCAAAACTCAAGGGTAGGGGCCAAAATCAATCTGGATGTCACCACAGGGGGAAAAAATAGTGCAGATGTGCACACAGGAACACTGGTAAAATCACGCAAAGAATGGAAGTGTCACGGATTCCCCCCTCAGAGCACAGTGCGGTTCTGACAGCTGTTTTCATGTCTTGCTTTGAGTTTCTGTCACGGACTCAAAACGCTGAAGTACTCAAAACACCGGCTACAAGTGCTCAAAAGATTTAACGAATGTAAGCTCAGTAAGAACTAGACATATATGCAGACGGCGAAGATGCTACAACTTGACACAAGAAACAGGGACATGCAAAGACGTGACAAAACCTTGAAATATATACATATTGAACTTGTGATGAACTCACAACAAGACAGGTGGTGATGATAATACAGAAAAAAACAGTGATCACAAAATGGAGGGGAGAAATCAACCAAACAACAAAACCACATGTTTAAACCTTTAAGACATGAGTGAACTGGTATAAATACAGTGAATGATAGAGGGCATGGCGCAGCCAGGACTCGGATCGAAAGAATGTCTGGGATGGGTTTGGGCATGGCGGTGTGGTGGCTCCTGGACTGGCGCTGGATTTGAATGTGACGACATATTTTTTATTTACTTTGTAATCTTGCCTAGGCTATGTTCCTGAAAAGACTGTGATGGGTAAGGAGCCAGCTTAAGGAATACTTGTTATGTTTAGTTTGTTTACCGTATAGTCTATTCTATAGTTAGTCAGGGTATAGTATAGTCTAGTCTATAGGGTATAGTCTATTCTATAGTTAGAGTCAGGGTATAGTATAGTCTAGTCTATAGGGTATAGTCTATTCTATAGTTAGAGTCAGGGTATAATATAGTCTAGTCTATAGGGTATAGTATAGTCTATTCTATAGTTAGAGTCAGGGTATAATATAGTCTAGTCTATAGGGTATAGTCTATAGGGTATAGTATAGTCTATTCTATAGTTAGAGTCAGGGTATAATATAGTCTAGTCTATAGGGTATAGTCTATAGGGTATAGTATAGTCTATTCTATAGTTAGAGTCAGGGTATAATATAGTCTAGTCTATAGGGTATAGTATAGTCTATTCTATAGTTAGAGTCAGGGTATAATATAGTCTAGTCTATAGGGTATAGTCTATAGGGTATAGTATAGTCTATTCTATAGTTAGAGTCAGGGTATAATATAGTCTAGTCTATAGGGTATAGTATAGTCTATTTTATAGTTAGAGTCAGGGTATAATATAGTCTAGTCTATAGGGTATAGTCTATAGGGTATAGTATAGTCTATTCTATAGTTAGAGTCAGGGTATAGTATAGTCTAGTCTATAGGGTATAGTCTATAGGGTATAGTATAGTCTATTCTATAGTTAGGGGCAGTCGTGGCCTAATGGTCCGAGAGTCACCGAAGGTGAACCCGAAGGTTGTGGGTTCGGGTCCGGCAGGGATTGTAGGTCGGGGGGGAGTGAATGACCAGCGCTCTCTGCCACCTTCAATACCATGACTGAGGTGAGACCCTTGAGCAAGGCACTGATCCCCCGGGTGCTGCAGCTAAAATGGCTGCCCACTGCTCCTGTGTGTGTGTGTGTACTTGGATGGGTTAAATGCAGAGCACAAATTCTGAGTATGGGTCACCATACTTGGCCACACGTCACTTCACTTTCACTATTGCACAGTCTATTGTCTGTATTGTATATTTTGACTTTTGTCTCTGTCTGTCACTGTGTTAAGCATCCTACATCCGTATGGAACTAACTATGGAACCGTAAGTAACTTTACACCCGTATGTCATGAGAATGACAATAAAATCTACTTGGCTTGACTTGAACATGGACATAAGCCTAATTAATCTGTAAAAATAGTTACAAACTCTCAACATGCAATTTCACCACTTACCACTTTTGGGAAGTAATCACATTCTACATTTTTCACATTTTGTTATTGAGCTTAAAGCAAAAGAGAAACATATTTCAGTTCAGGAAAGTCTGCAGTTTTCAGAACTATACATCGTAGAACCATATATCAATTCAATTCAATTTTATTTCTATAGACATTGTCACAAAGCAGCCTTACAGAAATCCGGATATAAGCTTGAAACTGATAAATTTATCTCTAATGAGCAAAGCCAGAGGTGATGGAGGCAAGGAAAAAAAACAAACAAACCCCTGAGCCGACCTGAGGAAGAAACCTTGAGAGGAGCCAGATTCAAAAGGGAACCCATTGTCTTCTGAGTGACACGGTACACTGCGATTATACATGATTTCTCTTCTATGACTGGATACTATATAGTCAAAAAGTGCTGCGTTAACAGGGACCCGAGTATGAGCATCAGAGTCATTTCTGATTTCGTTACAGTTTAACATGACACAAATTGTCCACATGAAATTTACTACTGAAGAGGTTCCTGAAGAGGAATGAATGAATGAATGAATTTGAAAATACTGACTCATTCTCAGAACAGCGTAAGGACAGCCATAATTAATGTCTCATACACGACACACTCCTCCATGGTTTTCTCTGGCTTTTGAAAGAGCTTTCACTATTAACGCATATCTAAAGGAGACGTTACGGCTACTGACGCTATAGTCAGACTACTTTATCTCCATGCTGTTGTGAATAGATCTAGCTTACAAGCACAGACTTGTCACTGTTCTCTTAGCTGCATTAATCATTAGTGCTATATAAAGAAAGCTGCTTTCTGTGCCGTCATATTCAGGAGGCTGAACCTTTCAAATTGATTTTGAATTCATTTCGCAATGATAATAGAAAGAATAGATAACGACGTCAATTCTAAACTAAAACGTGTCTATGAATAAATGTGGATTAACAATAATATCACTGTTTGACATGAGATATAGAATTCTGAAACAAAGCGCCGATTCAAAAGCACTGGCCACGAGGGTTGCCAGATCTGTATAACAAAAGCTGCCCTTTAAAAACCAGCCCGATGAACAAGCAGGATTACAACACAGACAACAGAAAACAGATGAATTTATAAATAAAGAAAATCTATTAAAATATACATTAAATAAAGAATGAGCAATTTACTGATACGAATACGGTAAAGTACAGGTCTAATGCTGAGAATGGGACCAAGAGGGACACATAAGAGGATCACTGTGTTTACACATACAAATATAGTTCATCTTATTAAATAACCACCTGATCACTCACTCAGTCAAACTTAATCTGATCAAGATTATTTTAGTTGCTCATGATCATGTATGTACAAATAATTGATAAAGTTTGCAGATTATTTACATGAATACTCATGAATACTTATGTGAGGCATGGTGTGTCCAGTGTAGATATATGGCTGTGTGTGTAGCATTACACTAGTACTGTGCTTATTTTAGAAATATAAAATGGAAAAGAAAATAAATGGAACAGAAGATAAAATCATTATTCACAATTATATGACAATTAATCAGCAGTGAAAGGACTAAATTAATTTATGCAAAATCTCCAAACAACCCCCCCCACACACACACAAACACCAAATAAATAAATAAATAAATAAATAAATAAATAAATAAATAAATAAATAAATAAAAATCAGCCCATGCTGGCAGTCCAAAATAAAGGTACATTTTTCATATGGGCAGTTGGACTGTGATGGCTTGGGACCATGATTGCTGTGGTGGCTTTGGGGCTCAGGACTCCATCAGTGGGAAGTGGATTGGTTCAACAAACCAGACTTTTTGTGAAAACTGTGATGAATTTACTGGTTGCACAACCAGTAACTAAGCAGTAGACTATTTGTCCATGTAGTACACACTTATAGAGGAGATTTATTTATAATTGCACTATCCATTATCACCCAGATGAGGATGGGTTCCCTTCTGAGTCTGGTTCCTCTCAAGGTTTCTTCCTCATATAGTCTCCCTATAGTCTCAGGGAGTTTTTCCTTGCCACTGTCACCTCTGGCTTGCTCATTAGGGATAAATTCACATATTTACAATTTATTTTGGTTTAATTTAATCTGAACGTATTTATTTCTGTAAATCTGCTTTATGACAATGTCCACTGTTAAAAGCAATATACAAATAAAATTTGTATATTGTGTCTAATTTGGGCTTTATTAAACAAAGAACAAGACCTTAATTAAGCCCCAATATGTGTCCCTTAATGGAAAATGGCAACAAAAAAACAAAAAAAAAGCCTGATGCCAATTGATGTTATTGCACTAATCACTCTGTCATACGCAGATAATTACACAGATGATTCACATCAATTAATGATGATATTTCTCTGATGGTAGCTATAAGTCACAAAAACTTTATATTTACTGTCCTGCATTTCATTTATTGATAGCTAGCTGCTAATAAATTCCCAGCAACTTGTGAAACATCTGCACATTACCATTATCAAGAAGGCTCAGTCAATCCCTTGACAAGATTTCTCAGCAGGCTGCCTGTTTGCATTTATTCAAATGTCAGGGACATGAGTCGCTCCTCATCGCCATGCTGAATTCCCATGTGATCTTATGCTTGATGCAGCTGGCAACAAGTTAACTGGCTTCATTAAATCTGACTTTTTCATTTGCAACTAATTACCAAAAGAGTGAGAAGGAAGGGGAAGGGGGGGGAACTCCTGAAAAATACAGTTTGAGAATATGAGCTTAATGGTTCAGAAAGAAAGAGCCAGGAGAGCACTACAGTTCTGTACATTGTTATTGCTCCCTCACTCTCGGATTTATGCAAATAGCTCATTCCTTAATGTCTTCTGGGATTAATGGAGCTGTTAAAAGGTAACGGCGGGAAACCGGCACTGGTGATATATAATGAAGTTGGACAGCAGTAATGTCCTCGAGGCCTGCTGCTTTACCGAGTAGATGAAAGAACACAACATGCTCTTCATGGGAATCAAGATTCTTGTCTTTGTTCACAAAAATGAGAAATCAAAACCACCAAGAAGTGTTCTTTTGAAGAAAACGGGGGGAAAAACAAACTTTAAAACTCAAAAGCACTTTGTGAGTGCACCCACGGTCGTACTTGTGGCCAAGCATTCGTAAAAATTCACTTTACAGACACGGTAAATATTTCATGAGAGGCACTTTATCTTCAGTCATACACTCGTTTTATGTATACGTAAATGGAACATTCATTTTAATTCCTTTCACCAAATAAAAATGATAATAAAACATTTATCTTCAAGGGGAATGTGCTGAGGTGATGCATGACGTTGCCAAAGCAAATGTATAGTTTGAATTATATGGATAAATTGAAGTCAGTGTTCCAGGTGCTTCCTGTGTCTGACTGGAAAACATCATTATTTCCGGTTAGATGAATAACAAGGCTGCGGAATTAATGCTGCACTCATTAAAGCTTGTAACTTTGGACTAGGAAAAAAAACAAAGAAAACGCCTCCTCAACTCGGAATGTCGGAAAGTTCTCAATCCCGACGTCCTATTAACACGACTGCTCACAGCACAAACAGCAAACAAAGTAGTACTTCTTTACTACTTTTAAATAACTATTATTAAATAAATAATACTGTATATAGTAGTATCTGCTTTAGATCAATCAGCAGCTTATCACATCTTAAACACTGCCTGTACCGTTCGCTGTTTTCTTTCCCAACATCAGCTGGCTAGATTGTTGCTAACAAAAGTGGAAAATGACGGAATTCCGAGTTCCGAACGCAGCATAAGTTTGTAAAGTCGGGGTGGACAAATCAGTAGCCCAGGTTCCAGGTGTCCAGGCTATTTGTTTTTTTTTTTAAATAATTGCCTAGTGGAGAAGTAGGTTTAACAACCAGAGAAATAAAATACACAATAAAATACACACTACTTCCCATTAACTCATGCTAAAAAGGTTTCATTTGACACGTTTCTTTAAACTTAACGCACTTCTTGGTAATGCTACGTGCATCAAAGGTGTAACTTTCGCTTCAAAGCTGTAACTACTACATAGCCGAAATGTTCGCCAGCGATTTGCTAACTGCAAAGACAATGTTATACTGTACATCAGTAACTTTATTTTAGTTTTCCAGGCAACCAACACTAGAGTGAGCTACCTAATAAATGTACGATTCATTCACCTCTGAAATGTAAACCTGTACATACAGGCTGTGCCCAATTGAAATACTAAGATGGAAAAATGTCAAGAAAATGTATAGCAAGACTTTTTAACCAATGCAGTATTAACATTTCTTTTTATCTCCCAGGACTTTTTAAAGTCATCGAAATGGAGCTGCGTCACATCGTAGTACAATACAGCGAGTACTAAGAGGACCAGGACGAGATGACAGCAGAGCAGACGAGGCCAACGGACAGCCTGTAATGGAAGCAGGAAGCGTATAAAGCTTTCCAGTTTCAGACTAGATTGAAATCAGATTGATATATTTCATTCCCCTACCATGTCCTTACTCTTTTCCAAATAGGAAAGACACTCACTCTGCTGCAATTTCCTCTTGAATGCGTTGGTTGCAGGCCGTGTCAGCTTGTCTTTCAGAGTGACTGTAGATGGACCGGTTCAGCTGATGCCTGATACTCTAAAACTCCAGAACTCAGTCAAAGCCACACTTATAGACTTACGCACACACTTACGCACATCTGCTGGTGTAATAATACTGCTGCTGCTACCTGCAGTCCCTATTTCTTCACTATTATATAGACTTTTCTTACATTACATTCCTCGAGAGAAGTTTCGGCTATGATGAAGATCTCCTCTGGGTTCATCGGTGTGCACAAAATGTAAAAAGAAATAAAGAAATAAATTATTTATGTATTTAATATTACGCTTGACTGGCAACCCGAAACATGAATTTCAGGGTTAAGGGTTGTGTCCACAACAAACATTAAGAGTGTTGCACTGGACTGAACACCACTCCTCGCTTGAGTTGTTATCAACCAAAAAAAAAAAAGTTCAAAACTGAGATGCTCCTCTGGCTGGATCCTGCAAATGTGTTCGACTGCAAGTCAAATCTTTTTTTTTTTTAAATTTTATTATCAACGCACTAGTTCTAGTTTTGGTTGCAAGTAACGACTGATTCACACAAAGGAAGCAGCGGTAATGCAAGGGGCGTTGTTCACACCTCCGCTGCAGAAGTATCTTATGTTCGTCCAGAAGACACTGATGAGCTCTGTCTCTCTTAAAACTTCCTGCTGTCATCATGACTGCTGTAATGGGCTGAGGCGCAAACTGAAAACTAGGTTCGAAGGTAACGTGAGAGGTTTTTAAAATTCAAAACCAGTTACTGTTAGTACTCAATAATGGTACAGAACAGCAAATTTCTTCCATTTTGTTTCTCTATCCAAGTGCAGCATGTCAGGATGTCAGTGAAAAAGAATAAAATAGCACATATGCATACAATGTGGCTTGTCTGAATGTGACTCCCGGTAACATTTCAAAATATTAGCACACAGAATCCATCTTGAATATTTCTGATATTTCTTTGTAAAATAATTGAGTGAAACAAAAAAAAAAAAAAAAAGGAGATTGTGAGTTTCTCTCATGATCTGTAAATCAAGCAGCTAAAAATTCCAGTCACTGGCAAATTACTGAGATATAAGAGTAATAAAACACTTCGGGACGTGCTGATATTATACATTGATCAAATTAGGTTTAATGTAATAATAATAATAATAATAATAATAATAATAATCACTGATTATTTTCCTCTGACCGTATGCCCTGTGCTGTTTCACTCCTCACATGGCTGATACCTGAGCAGCACTCAGGTTCGTAGTTTTGTCTGAGGTTGGAATAATAATACGCACAGTTTCTGCATTAACTCCTTAACATGCACTTAGCTCTAAAAATGGCCCCAAGTGAATTTCCTTTGAAGACAAACTTTTTCTCCCCCACCCCCCCAATGCACTTTTGAAGAGAAATGTTTGCACTTTGTTAAGTAACATACCACGTTTCCGACACAAACACCTTCAAGGCTGTCTGGGATTTTACCTACAGGGACAGAAGAACTGTAGCAAGTTCTGCAAGATGGCTGAAACCTACCAGCTTAGATGCTTGAAAACCTGCAACACAGTGGACTTGTTTTTTTGTAAAGGCAAATTGTTGTTTATTTTTTTATTGTTTGCTTTACTGTTCACTACAGTAATTTTTTGTTTGTTATTATTATGACAGGTTTTCGTTTCTTCGTTTCTGAATCTTCACTGGTCAATGCTGTTGACTGTTGCATGATCTGGGCTGAAGGCTAAGGGTGACCGTGCCTTCACAGTGGCCGCTCCGAGGTTGTGGAACAGCCTCTCACTGGACCTCAGATCATGTACAGAATATCTCATTTGCACATTTACAGTATGTATGTAAAGTTTTTTTGTAAAGTTTTTGCAAAGTTTTGTACAGTAAATTTTTGTATAGTCAACTAAATCGTTTTTCTTATGCCTTTATGTTCGTATTTATGTTTAACTTGCATGTAGCACCGTGGTCCTGCGAGACACGACATTTCGCTCCACTATATGTCCACACATGTAGCAGAATGACAATAAAGCTCAACTTGAACTTGCACTTGACCTTGAGATGTGCTCCCTCTGTTACAGCTTTTAAATCAAGACTCATAACGTCCTATCATAAATTAGCATTTTAATCTGTTTTGTTTGTGACAAGTAGTTCATTTTTTCCTCTCTTTTATATTTCTTTCTTTTATTGTCATCTATACCTATTTTTACTTTTTACTTTACTTGCTTCTATGTGATCTTGACTACGTACAGCACTTTAATCAACTTTGGTAAAGGCGCATTAGATGCGATCATTTTATTTATTTCAAGACGATTAGGTGGGTTCAATATTTGAATGATTTTTTTTTTCCTTGTGCAAACTTCCCCCACTCCCACCCATGTTCTCGTAGCTCCGCCCCAGGATCTTAAGTGATCCGTAGAAATCACAAACAAGCCTTTTGGACCAAACGTCAGTTTTCCAAACAGGTTTTCTCATAGACTTTATAAACTTTTGTTAAGGCCACGGCTTAATGCATTATTATTATTTTTTCTAATCATGTTCTACGTATCTTTCAGGTTATTTGCATAAGCAAGGAATAGAAAACAATCGACAGTTGCGCCTTTAAATGTGTTTTATAAATAAATTGCTTACTTATTTACTTCTCTTTATGGAATTTCTTTACATAGAACCAAGACTGTATAGCTGTACGTCAGCTTCCCCAATGCACAATGCCCAAGCCAAACAAGAAAAAGCAAACCAATGCATCGAAGCACAAAGTAATCAGAAGTTGATAGAAACCACCAGAAGGCGACTGAGATGGAAACGCTGTGTGACCCTCATTGTTAAATGAGCTTTGAAGCTCCAAATGTCAGTGCTGCATCCCACAGTGCAGCGGGAGTCGGTCGTGCTATTAGCCCGTCTCAGCACAGGCGTCAGCCCGATGGAAAAGCAGCGTGCCAGCGTGTGAAAAAATCTCCTTGAGCCACTGAGCTCACAATATGAAGTGCAAATACTTTCAAACACCCTGTTGCCCATCACAGACTATGCAGGATCTAAAAAAAGGGTTTTTAAACTCATGCTGTCAGTGAAGGCCTGCTTTCTGGATCAGTGTGGAGGAGCAAGAAGAACCTCTTTCACAGATGCAGTTGCACCCGTAAACGTGTGAACACTCGCTGGAGCTGTTCATCTGGCAATTTGCTGGGATGAGACCAAGTGAAATTATACGACAACAGACTGAAAACCTCTTTTTTTTTATTGGATTAACAGGACAAGCTGCATTTTTTTGTCCCTTCAGATGGTCTGTCATGCTGATCTGACTTATTAACTTTCAGAAATATTCTTGTTATGTATGAACATGGTGGACATGGAAATGTCACGGCAGTCTTCTTCAAGTGTGAAAGAGTAGATCGATCCACTATGTCAGTTCCGTAATTGAAAAGTTTTTAGGTCTGAAACATGACATTCATTAGTATTTGTGCTCATTTGAGAGGTTTAGTTTCCAAGCCTTTAGATAGTCACAGTGGTCCAAATTGAGTCGCGACTTGCTATGCTCATTTGCATACTCACTGCAAGGCCCTGAAGATGAATTTACATTGAAAACCTTTTTTAAAAAACATGGAACCCCATGCCAGCTTGTGGTTCTCATGATAGCAGACTAGACTTACAGAAGATGTCCAGTCTGTAATTTTTAAGGGAAAAAGAAATTGCCGACACGCTGAGGACGATTGCTGCAGACAGTCACAGCTGTGCCACAGATGTTTATACATTTGATTATGGCACCGAAGCTATCTGCTCCAATTAAACACTGTTTGTTACAGAGAAGTTCTGTTTGAGCTTTTGAGCTTTGAATTTAAATTTTGAGCTTTTTTCACATCGTCCATAAGCCCTTTTTCTTGTTTTTCTTGTTTTTCTCTTTCATTTGCGTGACAGATTTTGTATATGTATGATGTCTGCTGGTGTATCTCTGCCTCCCTCTGTGCTCCTTTCCCTGTCGTTTTAATCTTTTTTTTTTTTTTCTCGCTCCATGTAGCAGAAATGGAAATGGAGTGCAAAGAATTTTTTAATTAAAGTAATTAAAGTAACACATGAGAACATAAGCTAGGAGTTGACGAAAAAAAGCAGTATGAGAGCAGTTTATTTGTAGGCGTCTGATGAATGGGGCTGCAAGCTGCAGAGTGTGAATGATGGAGAACGAAAAATTTCCACTTCCTTCTTCCTGTCACACCTCCAATCTGCACCGTCTCTCTCCTTTTTGCCACTCCCGCCACCACAACCACCTACCTTCTGCTTCCCTTCCTCATCTTTTCCATCCATTTCCTGTTGCTCTCTGAACTCAATCTGCTCCTGCAAGCCCCACATCCTCTTCAGGAAGAAAAAAAAAAAAAAAGAAAAAGAAAAAAAACGCTGGAGGCCAGTGATGATGAATGGCTTTCTTCCTTCTCTACAGTCTCCCACTGCTGACGATATGCTCAGGAGGGAACGAGTGGGGCAAATGCTCTCATGTTCAATATGTCCCCTTTTCAGATGTGATACAGAGGGCAAATGTGTGTTTGTGTGTAGAAAATGTGTGTTTCGGTCGACTTAGAATCGTTTCCTGCTCACATCCGCACAGGTTTGTCTCATCTTTTTTTTTTTTTTTAATCCAAAAGTGCTGTTGACTTCTTGATTCTGATTGATCACAAGGTGCTGATTCATTTTCTAGAGCAGAAGCTCTGACAGTAGTTCCAGCTGCAAGGTTTATATCAGTGCACTTGTTCTAAGACATTATTGTTTCTATAGTAATAACTTACACAGGGACAGTCATGACGGACGCTCAACATAAACAGATTTCAAAAGCATGTAATTGTCGATATGGTGAAGCTTTCTTTGAAGAGGCTTTTATTAATATTTTTGGAAGGAGTCTCCAGTCCCAGCACTTTGTAACACACTAACTTTTACAAAAAAGTGTTCAGGGCTTAGGGGCTTGCAGTTTCTCTGTAATATGAGAAGTTGAATTTTTTTTTTGCCTTTTTAAGAGAGAGACAGAGAGAGAGAGAGAGAGAGAGAGAGAGAGAGAGAGAGAGAAACGCTGCTGGGGGAATGACTGTTTACAGCTGCGTTAACGTAAATGATAACAGGACCTAACTTGTTTCACAGATGTTTCACAACATTAAATGTAAGTATAAATGGATAAAAAAAAAAGTATAATTAAAAATTGTAATCACTGGCAAATTGCTGTGGTATAAAGAGAATAAAAACACTTCCGGACACCCTGTTATAGCAAAAATGATGAACTTTGCACGCACACCAGTTTTGCTTTCTAGACTCCCAGCCATGAATGGCTGTAGCATCATCGGGATTTGAACTTGCAATGTCTGGATGATAGGGCAATTTTGTTTTTCTCGGAAAGACCCCATTTTTATTATTTTATAGTAAATTTATGAAGGGAAATGCTTGTGTATGAAATGCATCTGTGCAGTGCATCACCTTCTATAATAAGACGATATTTTTCTAATTACAGGGATTAATTAGCGAAAATAATTAATGGGATTAAAATGTTTGATGGACCCAAATAGAAAGGTGTAAACACTGCGCTGTTCTCAAACATCAACAAAGAAGTGCACCACTGTTCCTCACTTCCACTGAGAGCTGCCACATCGCTCCTCATTTGCATAAATTTGAAGCCTCACTGAAACTGACACTGCAACTTCCAGCTGCTTTGTCACAACACGTCACCGCCGGTGTGAGTGCAAGGTTTCACATGAAATTAATTGTCACCTGTCGCTTTGTTACTTACTAGTGTGAACACCAGGCGAGGAGAGTAGTCATGATTTAATGATATCTGTGGCTATTAAATGCTCTTGATCATTTTCTGCTATTTACATTCTAAATAGTATAATGTGGTATAGCCTCCCATATACGAACTAGTAAAACGTGTTACGGTGATATTATGGTGGTCCATAAGAATGCGTTTCCGTTGAAACAACGTGTTTCCAGGTCATAGCATAATTACCTCAACTCAGCCATCATGTGAACACACTGAAAGATCAGGGCAGAACCCTGGCCCATCACTCACTCCAAAATCAAGCTTGTTATCAGGATTTACTAAAGGTCATCTTTGTTTCAAACAAAAATGTATTATTGTTTTTTTTTTTATTCTTGAAATGAACAGTTTGATACATATTTTTTACCAAATGCAAATGCACCATGCCCTGAAACAAAACAAGGATTCGCTCTCCACGAGCAGCGCTATACGTATACCGTGGCATAAGTGGGTTAGAATTTCGTTCATGTCTTTTATTTAGTTATTTATTTTTACATTCACAGCTCATCCACAGTTTCTAAGGACTGCAATCTACCCTTTGAGTTCTCCTTCTCTTTGACTACGACTTGATGCTAACAGCTTCTGCTCAGCCCATCTGAGCTGTAGATTTCTCCGGCTCCTTCAGAGTTACCCTCTGGCTACTTCTCCAACTAAAACCCTCTTTAATCGCTCAGTGACGTTCGGTACACGGCCTCCTCTAGACACGGCTGTGCCGTATCCTTCCATATTTTTCCATTTTTAATAATGAGCAACAAACTCCAGGAGTTCCAGAGACATATACACAAACTTGTTTATACACAGTACAGTGGGGTCCAAAAGTCTGAGTGAAAATGCTTCTATTTTGCATTCTTTTCTCATTTAATACACAACAACTGTCATGACAACAACAACTTGAGTGAAAAGTAGAATCTCTGAAATATTTACACGAATATCAGAGTTTTTACGATTTGGTACGTCCCCTTTTAGCTTTAATGACAGTGTGCACTCGAGCGCCACAAATTTGTGCAAAACCTTACGGTCCATTTTAGATCAAATCCATCAGAGTGTCGTCTGAACACGTGCTTCAAAAGAAGGCATTAAGCATGACGAAAATCTGACCTTTTGCACAAAACAGTTAACATGGTCAGTATCACAAATTTGCTTACATTTAAAATATGCCCATGTGCATGTATATGCAGAATCTTGAATATTAAATATTCAAGATACTGAACACGTATGTTTGTTCTAAATGTTTCAAAATTCTAAAGCATTCCGTTTATTTCCAGTATTAAATGAAAAAGATTTTCAATGTGTTCTCAGACTGTTGGACCCCACTGTACCTTATATACACACTTCGGGTTCAAACCTGGACTCAAAACCCGAGTCAGATCCCCACAATCTGCTCAGCATCCAAGTGACCAAGTCTGTTGCGTGTACTACGAACAAAGCGGTAAGAAAGAAAGTAAAATAGGGACATAAACTGCCGCTTGGAAGCTTGGAAGCTTAAACACAAGCTGCAAAAGAGCAATCACTTGTGCTTGTGTGTGACTGCGCTTTCACAAAGGAACAAGCATAATTGTTTTAAAGATAGCAACGTAAATATCGGCGCAATAAATAGCGCCCCTAGTACCACCGACGTAAACGTGCAAGGGGAATTTGCATACGCTTACACAGGGCACAGCAGCTAATCAAGTCGTATAGATTCCATGCTGATTTCTACATGCAACACTCAAATTCGAACAAGGTACTGTGTAATTTAACATCAGAGACACTTAAATCCAGTGTGCTGGGGTATAAAAGCAAAATGGCATTAGTTACAGACTGCAGGATATATGAAACTAAGATATTCAGTTCCATAAGTCCCAGTCCTTCATTAAGCGCTGTGAAACGTCTTCCCTGCAGCAAAAGCCTAAATTATCTAGCTAATTATCAAGACTAAATGTGTTGAATAAAAGATGTTTGACCAGGGGAAACTCTGGCCTTCAAGAGCAGGACTCACCGTCCAGCCACCTCCGTCAGCGCTCATGTCGCAGTAAACCTGGAAGCCTGATGGGAAGTGAACAGGAAACACAGAATAGATCCCGTCTTCCCGCTGTCCACTGGCGTAGATATCACTGCAGTCTCTCGGTTGGGAGCCTGCTAGGAAAGAAGAAAAAAAAAAAAAACGCCTAACATTATCATTTATCATCTTAACACAGCAGAAACGACGTGTCATCTTTCACATGGTGCTTCCGAATGGCATCAGTCACTCAGACAGCCTGCAGAGAGAAAGGACCAGCCTGAGGTAATTCTACAGGCTATAGGGCGGTGAGGCTCATTATGGCCGACTGCCCACTTTAAGATAGCAAGGGAATGAGGATTTTCATTACCGTCTCCTCTGGCGCAGCCTCTGGGCCGGACGCCGCTGCGCACCGGAGCCCTCTGAAGCAGATCTGCCTTCAGGAGCCCCCTCTCACCGCCGGCGTCCTTATGCACAGAGTCAAGCATGTCACGCAGAGAGTTCACAACCTTCATCATGTTGATCTGATTCTCTGACAACAGCTGGAGTGAGAAAACAACAGAGCAAAGGAGCATTCGAAAGCTGCTGGTTTCATTCAGGCACAATAACAATTCTTATCCATTAAATGTTTAGCGTCGAATATGAAATCTTTAAATCCTGCAGCATGTTACAAGCAGAGAAATAAAACGACTTAAAGGGTGTGTAAGCAAAGAGTTAAAACAAACAAACAAACAAACAAACAAAAACTCCATTAATAAAAAAAACTTTTCGGGTTTGCAGTAGACAAAAAGGCACAGCTCAAAGCAAATACGAGGAAAGAGTTCTTTTTATTTATTTGAATGCATTTGTTTACTTGTTTGTTTATGGGAACGCATTTATTTATTCGAATTTATTCACTTGCTTACTTATGTACCTACCTATCTCCTGAATTTTTAGTCATACCCAGTTCCCACCCACTAGCGAGCTCTCCCCAGAAACATGACAGCTACCAGCTGGCATGTGGTTCTTCAGAGACACGTGAAGCCTGCCACCACATCTTTTCGATCTGCTGCTCATGCTTCATCGCAGAGCACACATACTTCCACATATATGAGTTCAGAATTTGGTTCATGTCGTTCAGACTGACAAGGAAGAGAGTAACGTCATCCCTCCCAGAGAGCAGAGACAATTTTGCTCTCTTGGACTCCTGTAGTATTGGTGACATCCAAACTCGCAGCATCTCCCAACAACTGGGTGAACGCTTTTCTGTTAAGACTCCGAAGTCACCCAGAAACATTTTTATTCCTTTTCTATGATCAGAAGAATGGAGAAAGCCAATCACAGATGTTTCCTCAGGCAAGCATGGCAAATACCCCATTACTTCCAAAGTACCTTGTCTTTACTAATAGCAGCCATTACTAGGCACTGTATTAATGGTCTAGCCAGTGGTCACAATGTAAAAAAAATGGTAAGGGGGATAATGGATTAGTAGCCTAACGTAACAGCCTATTAAATGGAATATTCTGTATTTAAATATGGACATTCACTCTGGGCATCTTTTTACTGGATAGCGCCATTTATCATACTTGATTTTTGATTTTTAAAGAAAGTTCACAATTCTTTTTCCTAGCCTTTCCTGAAAGTTGAACCTACACTGCACTGTTAAAAACCCAACTGCATGGTGAAAACCTCTACCGGGGGTCCCAGGTTGCTTCTGAAGTTGAGTTATTCTTAACCCCACTGGTCTGGAAACATAACATAAAAACATTGATTTTAAAATTGTTCTCGTACATATAATTTACTTCAGCTGTAATTCTCTCAAAAACCTCTTATTGAGACAGTGATTTTGGGGAAAAGTGCCCGAAACTGTTCTCATGGCTGCTCTCATTATTTCACTCGCCTTCAGTAACCTCTTTTTCCTGGGTAGAGCTGCAGTGGATCCGGGGGCTATCACTTGGTGGGAGGCGGGAATAACCAGCGATGGATTCCAGCCCACTGAAGTGCACCACGCACATTCACACCAGGCAATTTAGGCTTGTCAATTTACCTACCAACATGGGAGGTGGAAGGAAACCGGAGAGAACCCGAAAGGAAACCAACACGGACACAGCGAGAACAAGCAAAACTCACACAGACAGTAACTCGAGCTCAGGATCAAAATGGGAAGCCTGGAGCTGTGAGACAGCAGTGCTACTCTCTGCATGACATTTTGAAATTCATCTTAAAGTCAAACACTGTCATGCCCTTCAGTGTTCGCTCCAAAGCCAAACCATCCAAACACATTTACTGACAAGTTGGTAGACACGCCTTCTTGCTCTGACTGGTTCAATATGGTGGTCTACATCTTTTTTTTTTTTTCCCATCGCTTTTTAGAGAGCCTGGGGCAGCACAGGCATCAGAGTTTTCCCACAGAGCAAATCTAAGTATAACCTAGTGCAAAATAGAAAAAGGTTCTGATTTACATGATCATTTCTGACCCATACATGATCATATTGGTATTGTAAAATAATAAATATAAGCCATTGGGGACTCGGGACCCATTTTAACAGGCCACTGCTGCCTTTTTGCCATTTCACACAGTTCTGAATTTATTTCTGCACAGTGTTAGATGATGGCAGTATTGAAGACGTTTACTTTCACAGCAACTTTTTAAAAGTAAACGTAAACTTTAAAAAAGTTTAAAAGTGCTCCTGAACACTATTGCTGCAGTAAATTCTGACTCTAAACGATGTGGACTAAACCTCAGTAGCATTTTACCGTCTGGTTCTCATGCGTTAAACATCAGGCTCAGAGATTCAGCTTTGCCACAACGTCTGTGTAAATCCCAGCCTCCAGTTAGCAACCTTTACATCTCAAAGATCATCTCTGCTGCTTTCCCTTTGACAAAAATAAACATTAAATTAACAAATAGGCAGTTGTGTGTGTGTGTGTGTGTTGGAAGGTGTGAAAATGCCATGTCTTGCAGTCCCATTGGTGAAGTGAGCATACTGTGGGATCACCAGCACTCAAGGTTCCCCATGTACATATCTCACACGCTATCGTCTTGCCGGTTACCACAGCAACCGTGCTTACCTGTCATACATAAAGAAGAAGGCAATGATAAAAAATACATGACAACCACATGCGGAGATGGTGTGTGTCTTCTGATGCCTTTGCCTCCACAGCCTGAATAGATCACCCAACACAAACAACCATACAGTACAGTTGCCTTTCATGCAAGCTCCATGGCTCCCAAGTGATGCAAGAGAAAAACATTCGTCCTAACATTGAGAGATCACGTGTTCGAATCCTCATGATGCCAGGTTCAACCAATTGGCTATGCCCTCTGTGTGGAAGGAATGGCATTACTCTCTCTCCCTTGAAACTAGTCAGTCGTGGGCATCTGTGTGGAAGAGGGCAGACTGCGCTTTCCTCAGAGTGTGTCACGGTTTGAAAAGATTCTCCTCTGATCTCTCTCATCAACAAGGTGCTTCGGCCTGCAGATTTTCTGCTCACAGGATGTTTTTCGTTTTTTGAACACCATTCTACGTAAACTCTAGAGACTGTTGTGTGTGAAAATCCCAGGAGATCAGCATTTTCTGAAATACTCAAACCGGCCCTTCTGGTACCAATATCCATGCCACGGTCACATTTTTTTCCCATTCTGATGTTTGATGTGAACATTAACTGAAGCTCTTGAGTTGTACTTGCATGATTTTTTTTGCACTGTGCTACTGCAACATGATTGGCTGATCAGATTAACGGCATGAATGTGCAGGTGTACAGGTATTCCTAGTAAAGTGGGCGGTGACGTATCTGTCAGCTGTCAAAGCGCAGACAATGGTGTTTAAATAGTATCTTTAACGGAAAGCATGAGGACGGCCGACCAAAGTGCGCAGAGCAGGGTCAGCGACTGTGTTCGTTAAAAATGACTGCTGTGAAGTGCAAGGCCATTAAAATATTCGCGAGAGAATAATTACAGAAGCATGAACCAGTGAAGTCAGTATGCAAAGAAACACGTGAGAGCACTTCAGTTCTGCGAGCACTGAGCTCACAGAGAGACGTGTGCTTTCTTTCTCTTCACTCGCAAGCCAAGTTAATTACAGTAAAAGAGCCATGGCCTACCGTAATCAAAACAAAAAAAGAGTAACAGATAAAAGGTGCACACACCTTTTTGTTAACAACCTAAACAATCAGAATGTCTGCGATATTAACTAAGCTAGAGGTTTATCACATAATAAGTAAGCAAGTGTAGATCATTTTAGATTTGGGTTTTAATTTAGTGGGTTCTAAATTGTTCTAAATGAATGCTTATTGCGGTACCGACTCACCCAGTTCTTTGCATGCTAGTACACCGTTAGGAAATTCAGAGCTCAGCCTGAGGCACGCGTCATGCTTATACTGTGATCTGGGCCTCCAAGTGCTGTGCGAAAAACTGGAGCAGGATTCACTTATTTCACTTATAATTCAGGTCTCAGCGCTCAGCTGGCGCTCCGCTGGTAGATAAAGCCTGCTTTGATTTCTGCTGCCCAGTCTGCTCTGTAAATGGACTATCAGCTGCACAGAGCAGGACGCTGATGCCTGCTGCGTGAACATTATTTAAAATACGTTGGCTTGCTGACCGAGTTCGCTCCATTAATCATCGACAAATTCAGTGCTATTTTCCTGCAGACTTCCATATCATCAATAATCATCCTAACATAGCAGGCATCTGAGTGTGGAACATGGCAACCGCTTACAAAAAAAAAAAGAAAAAGGCTGATGCTTGCTGGAGAAGGAAAGATTAATGAATACAGCACAACTGGAGCAAATAGAATAAATCAATCAGAACTTTCAAACTTTCAGCATGAGTGATTGTAAGCCTCTGATGTGAACTCTACAGTGTATCAGGGCTCACTCTTATTACCGAATGTCATTTTAAACAGGCAAATCTCAGGATTAATAGATGACATTTAAAGTCATTACTAACATAAAGAAGCATAAGTGGACATATCAGGTGTTTTGATCAGTCCTTGAATATTAAAGCACTTCCTCTAAATCCATGCTAATATCATGACCTTATCATGCTCCTGTGCCAGTGGTGTTACCAAATATGAATAAATTATTCCGACTGAACAGATAATGTGCTCTTGTCAGATATAAATACAGATTTTAAAAAAAGCCAAAGGAAAAAAAATATGTGGAAAATTGTCCAAAAATACAGACCATTTATGTAAACAATGATGAGGACCCTGAAAATAGTAACGATGGTTTAATGATGTGTCTGGGTTTGCACTTGTCTTTGAAATTAAAAAAAAAAAAAAGTCTCAGAGTTTTTGCTCAAATGTTCCTCGAGTTGATGAGCGAGGCAGTCTTAGGCCAGTGCAGGCTGCACTGTTATTTTTCAAAAAGCAAATTCAGATAGCAAATTAACATTCCAGGTCAACTGTGATGGCCGCAGACCAACAGGACAAACTTTTTAAATTTATGAACTGTGTGTCTGTAATTTGTATCAGCTAAAAGATGCAGCTTTGCAAGGAGATCAGACAAAGTGACAGCATGGATAAATTTCAGCATGCGACTGATCGATGAATCAGCCATCTAATTTCTTTCCGGTTCCCCAACTAAAGGGCAAAAGGGTGGTGTCTTAGAGATAAAGGTTTCTCACCAGGTGACAGACGGATGCACTGTGTCAGACTCGGCAGGGGAAGCCAGTGGTGCTCGTTCTAATGAGGCTGTTCTCGTAATTAACTAACATTAAGCAGTCTTACAGGACAGATCTCAAACTAAGACTGCTTTGCTGAAGCTGAGCTTTCCAAAAGCTGAGCTTCATTTATCTGTTATCTTTTAAACTGAAAATTCACGCCATTTCAAACGTTTCATTAATGCTTATAAGTGCAACGCCAATCACTCGTAAATGATGTTCCGCTCCTGTCAGCCAAGAGGAATCTGAGGTGAGAGTGGGCTTCGGCTCACCAGAACTGGATATTCAAAGATTGGAAAAACATTGCCTGGCCTTTTTCCTTCATCTTCACCAACAAAATCTCAGATTCCTCTGCTTGGCTGACAGGAGCGGAAACCGATGTGGTCTACTGCTGTTGTAACCCATCTGCCTCGCGGTTTTGCGCATTCCGAGATGCTTTTCTGCTCACCATGGTTGTAAAGAGTGGTTATTTGAGTTATCGTAGCCTTTCTGTCTGCTGAAACGAGTCTGGTGATTCTCCTCTCACCTTTCTCTTCATGCAGGCATTTTGTGTAACATTCCTTTTGTGTAACATCCCTGAAATCACTCCCCACTTTGGGGGACCATTGAGACTTTATTTATTTTACTTCATTCATATTTGTAGATGTGCTGTACTTTGTATTTGAGGGTTAGTATGGGTGAGTGTTGGGTGCAGGACGTAACAGACAGGACAGTAGGCGAGACAAAGCAATAGACACATGAACATGGTGCTTAATAATCTGTAAGATTTATGGCCAAAAATCTTCTCTCGGTATGACTGCTAGGTCATCTTCCCATTTTTAACATGGTATACTAATTGTAGAGTTTTATATGGATATTATTTTATATATTTTTGATAGGACTTTAGTTGTTGGTGAGATATTCAGAAGTTCTGATGCTAATGGGCAGAGGTCTAATGTGTCGTCTTTTAGGTTGAGTTTAGAGCATACAGTGGATCTGAGTTTTAGAAATTCAAAGAAACGTTCATTTTCTAGTGCATGCTTCTTGGCTAGATATGGATGTGTGTCGTCATGCTTTTTTCTACCCATATTGAGATGTTCGTTATCTTAACGGCGTTTGAGCAGTCAGGGTTGTTCCATATGGAAGTGTGTTCGGTTAGTTGGAATCATGAATTTATAGTTTTATAAACATTTCCACCAAGCTGTTAAAAGTCGCTGCAATCGTTGGGCTTTTGAAACAGGGGTTGCATTTGATTGCTGTGCTGATAAATGGTAGATCCAAGATTCTGATTTCTTTGCATAGTACTTGATCAGTATCTAGCCATATTTATCCAACTGGGTTTTATCCATTTGATTATAGACTGGAGTTGGTTAGTGAGGTAATATTGGTGAAAGTTTGGGGCATCAAGTCCTCCATGATATTTGGGTCTTTGCAGGGTGGTTAATTTGATTCTGGGAGGTTTGTTTTTCCAATAAAATTTAGTGATACTGGAATCGAGTGATTTGAACCAGGGGGTCGAGCTGTGACCATTGAAAATAGGTTATTTATTTTGGATAGTATTGTCATTGTTATGGATGCTATTCTGCCAATGAGAGAGAGGGGAAGGTTTATCCAGCGCTGGAGATCATTATTTATGGTGTCCAGTAACTGGATAAAATTGAGTTTATGCAGGTCTGACAGCTTGGCGGAGATTTTGACACCAAGATAAGTGACATAGTCGGAGCTTACGGGGATGGATAGAGACTGCAATGTAGTTTCGGGGAGTTTCATGTTGAGACAGAGCATAATGGATTTGGTCCAGTTAAACTGATTAATTGGAAAGTTTGGAATATTTTTCGATTGCGTGGACAGTTTCTTGTATTGAATCTGGAGGTTTGTGCAAGAAGAGTAAAATGTCGTCAGCATATAAACTGATTGTGTGTTCCATGTTTGCTGTCTGGATTCCATTAATGTAACGCTAATGGTTCTATAAAAATGGTAAATAGGGACGGAGAGAGTCAGCATCCTTGTCTATTACCTCTGTGCAGTGTGAAACTTTGTGATATTAGTCCATTAGTGATAACTGTGGCCTTTGGTGATGTGTAGAGAATTTCTAACCACTGAATAAATGATTCACCAAAACGTAATTTATAAAGTGTGATAAGTAGAAATTTCCAGTTAACTTTGTCAAAGGCTTTCTCTGCGTCAAGTGTTACTTTAGCTGATTCTAGATTTTAATGTGATGTGCATATATCAGGTTGAGGCGTCTACGCATGTTTTGTGAAATACTCAAACCAGCCAGTCTGGCATCAAAAAGCCACATTATTCTACTGCCACATGATTGGCTGACTGTATAATTGCATCAATGATCAGGGGTATAAGTGTTCATATTCTATATACATGTGTATATATATATGTGCTTCTGAGGGAGCAGGTGGGAAAAAAATAGTAAGCTTTGTGATATCTAGCCATTTAATCAGACCACAGCATTTCAAAACACTTATTAGACTAAAAGAGCACATTTTTACTCCAGCATTTTCTGCCATTTTGATAGCAGCTTTCTCTAGGTATGAACATAGTTATTTTCAAGTAAAACACTTTAACTTTTTTTTTTTTTTTGCTATACAGAGGTCAAGATCATTACAGTAAGTTGATTTCATGTCTCTAGTTGAATACTTTCAATCATCTTACTGCTAGCTTAATTATGTGTACACCAGAATACAAACACACAGTTTCTGAGAAATGTTCTCACTCTGCATAATAAGAACCACTAGAGTAGGGGAATGATGACTGAATTCTTTATATCAGCCTTGACATTAAGCTACTACTCAGGAATTCATATTTATGCAACCCTATGTTCACACTAGCAGGAGACAAGTCACTTGTAGTTTCTCTCTTGTGGGCACGTAGCGAGTACTACTGTTGTCACTTGAGACCGTGTAGCAAGCAATACTGTTGTTGTTCGTGGGAGTGCACTGTCCAGCACTTTTAAAGCTAACTAGTTAAACGCAAATTAAATAATACACTAATCACTGTGAATATTGGTTGTTTGATTTACATGTTACATGCTGGACTTTGTACTTGCTTCACTGGCAGACTGGCAAAGCAAGCTAATTATACTAGCTAAGTAGACACACCAACAATCTCTGCTACTCCCTTCCTTATATTTCTTTATAATACCTCTATACACATTTATTAATAAGACGAAACAATGTTCTTTTATTTTTGCATGTCATACAGTAAATGGGGACTAACTGCAGGTAGGAACTAAAGTTAATATCAATAAAAAAAATAGCACAAAGAAAATCCTTTTCTGTAAAGATTAGTATACATCCCTAAGAATTTTATTTCATCATATAGTAGTTACTCTTGGTCTTTTTTTTTCCCAGTCTGTTCATACCCTTGTGTTTTGTTATGAGGTTACTACCCTCACCCAGTGTATATATCACAGGTTGTCAACTGCTGAACTGCAGAACCCTGCAAATTTGCAGCAGATTGAACAGAACACTCAAAAATGACTGTAGCAGAGCCAATAAACTTACGAAAGAAAAAAAATATGAGTTTTGAGTTTTCTAAACGTGAATCAGAGCAGCGTCTGTATAGAACATCCTCTGTTGCAGCTTATCCAGTCACATGAATTTGTGCTAATTATTTAGCTGAAGAGACGAGCTACAGGACTACATACAGGAAAGGAAAGTTATTATACATGGCATTCACAGAGTTCTCATCTTATTTACCCTCTCCGGACTGAGCAGAAACCTGAAAGTGTCTTGTTTCCAAAAAAAGACAAAATGTTTAATGAAGAACGGACAGAATAGCTGTCTGTAGTATAGTAGTATAGTCTAATAGTTGACAAAACTTATCTCACTGCGTCAACATTCAATGCAGATGTGTCTCACACACGATGGCAGGAGTCGAAAGTGGTAACGTGAAGCGCCACTACAAAGCACAACTTAAACGAATTTAAATGTTAAATGAGTTAAACGAGAGAAATATGGGACACTATGTGATTAAGTGGAGAAGCAGAATTCTTAATGTTCCGTAGAAGAGATCTATTATAGGAAAACGACCAGCAAATAGAGAGTAAAGTACGGAAATAGCCAGAGCTTGTAGGAGCATTTGAGCAGATTCAGCAGTCTGCTGTGAAGAGGAATCTGCAGGACGCGGTGGTTGATGTGCTTTCTAAAATCAGGTCAGGTTTCTAAGCTTTGTGTGCTGGATGGACTGTTGGTGGTGATTGAGAGGTTTGAGAGGGGGTTCTTAGCTGGTAGTTGGATCAGATCAGTTTGTCAAGGTTTAGACTTTGGTGATGGGTTTTCATCCATGAAGAGATGTCAGAAAGAAAGTCCTATCTGACAGTGCTTTCACATACGCGGCGTTTAGTCTGTTTGAATCGAACCCTGATACATTCTCCACTTCGGCGCAGTTCATTTAGGCAAGTGAGAGCACTGCAAACGATCCGAGTGTGTCTGAGCAAGGTGGTGTCAGTAGCTATAGCGTGGTTCGATTCTAGTGAGAACGTGATTTGACGCTGAATTAGTCCAACTGCTTCAAGTGAAGAACTCATGCTGTGCAATTTCGGTTGCAAGCATTTTATTTTAGATGCAAGGTGCTAAACTGAGCCCAAGGAACAAAAAAAAACCAAGAATATTTTGGTTTGTTTAATAATATGCTGTGAGAAACCAACCAAACCAATTAGCAACTGAACCAAAAGTAGGGACACACCAGTGGTAGGAGAAGCCAAGAAGTCTGTTTACTCTGCTCAGTGATTTAGTATGTATGAACAACAAGAGTAGACCAAGAACTGAACCCTTAGGAATTCCTAAAGTAAGGCTGTCACGTGATGAAACGTCTCCATGCTACAGGGAAGGATCGATCTTATAGATCTGATGAAAAAACCAGGTCAGACTGTAGCTTCTAAAGCCCACGCTAGCAACAGTGGATTTCAAAGGCTGAATCTCCAGATCCTCATATCCACTCTTGCTAGATGAGGAGAGAGAAGGTTAAGGATGAGTTCTCTCTCTTTTAGTCTTCTTGGAGGTTTAAGATCATGGAATGTTCTGTTATTTTCTAATGCTCACTAGGGGTGTTATTGTTTAAAATGCTCAGTCTGATAAACTAGTCAAAAAGCATTAGCATTTCATGGCATCATGGTATTAATTTACCATTAAAATGGTGGTAAAAATGAAAGGAAGTGAATCAGATTTTTTTTTTTTTTGAAAATCTGAATTTTTTTCAGAAAATCTTTGTCAATCCTGTGCATATGACAAAATCTAAAATGAAAGAAAAATACTGAATTGCCTAAACTTAATTCTGAAAATGACTTTTCCATAAAATCTCTTATATTGTCAGTAGTCATCACGTTGTTGTTATATGCTGAAAGAAGAATGTGGCTGTAAGAAAACATGTGCGCTGGACCAGAAAAAAAATCTCATTAGCATGGCAGTGTGCAGCTCTACCTTTCCAAAACAGACTACTGGTTTTTTGGTTCTTCCGTGAGTTTGATAGCTCTCATGTATGATAACGTTGCAAACAGAGAGAGCTGTAACATGTTTACAACAGCAGTGGATTATATAGGACTCGGTGCAGTTGGCAAACTCCAGAAATGGAAGTTTGATTTAGGGGGACAGCCAAAAACAAAAGCGATGAGAATCACTGGATTAAGGAAACTTGACCAGGTAAATTAGAATAAAATTGAATTAAATTAATGAATAGCTGGTAATAGATGGAAATGCATTCTTCCTGGTATTTTGAAAAAAAATCTATGTACTCGTTTTAATGCTTTGTGAAGAGGATGGTCTTAAATCTTTATTCGAAGACTGCCAGTGACTCAGCTGTTTGGACAGCCAGGGGAAGGCCATTCCACCACTTGAGTGCCATTAAAGAGAAGGGCCTTGATGCATGTCTTCCTGGTATCTTGACGGATGGTGGGTCAAGTTGAGCCATGCTAGAGGCTCGAACGAAGTGTGGTGCAGAGCATGGTACTACGACTCCCAGATTTAGAGCTGTAAATATTACACCGTCTGAATTTTTCTCATGTGCTGCATCCTGACATTGCTTCATATCGGCTACAACCTGTGACAGCTTTCTTTTTCAAGGTGAAAAAACATCTTATGTAAACCATATATCTCAGCTGTCCCTCAAACAAGGATCTACAGCTTATTAGAAAATTAACCTAAGAGAACATGACAAATAATAACCAGGAACACCACAAGGGTTTAAGGGAGACAGTTCATCCAGGCTGATAGCTGATAGAGCCTGGTGCTTAATTGCCTGTCTGAGGAAATCTAATGAAGGCATGCTCCTAGTTCACTGGCCGAATTCATAAAATGCTGATCTAAATGGTCGGGCAGCTGGTCCCATCTGTCTCTCAGTCTGCCAGCAGTGTCTAGTGCCAACCCTGAAATTACAAGTTATATCTCTGCTCTTTAAATCATCGCCTTGCCCAGTAGAACCACCAAAATAACTCCTAGAGGTAGAAGTTTCTAAAGATTGAAGGACTTGTTTAGCTGAAGAGAGTGTTGGACAAAACGGGGAAAAACACTAAACTCTCAACACTTGGGTTCAGCAAGTGTTTAACAAATTGTACTGTAATTAGGTTTCTAGGCATCCAAAACATGGCACCTGAGCTTTCAATTGCTTGGAAATGAATAAATGTTCTGTTAATATTGACAACAAAATAAACAGCATCATGTGCATATGGACAAACAGACATGAGGCCTGATGTCATTATGGGGTCAGCAGTAGTGTGTTTAGTGTTCTTGTGGACATATCCTAAAACCTAGACCACACAAACGTCAATGATTCTTATTCAATCTATTCCTAGTAACCTATGTTATGAAGCAAGTGGTAGAAAGTGCATGCAAATTTCATCGAGACAAAATGGAAAAAAAAAAAAAAAAAGTCACAGAAGCTTGTAGTGAATAATATGAGCTGAGAATTGTATGGTGTATTTTTATTTTAAGGCCTTTGCTCAAGGGCCCACTATGCCTGTTTGGGATATGAACTCCTTCTGAGCTATCACTTCCCTTTAAATAGAATAATATAAAAAGCAAAAACCGAAACCTCTCAGGAAACATCCGCCGGTTAACGCTTGCATTCCACAGTCTCATAACTTCATATCTTTCATTATTTTTTCCTACTAAAAAATATAACTTAAAATTAGGGATGCATTGATAGCATTATTTTCATGATACCACAATGAGAAACCTACTTAGTATTAATCAATCAGGGACAGCAACATTTATTTAGTTTCCCTGGTCTGCAGAAGGGCCAGAAAGAGGACCTGGCTAGCTCAGTTGGTAGAGCATGGGACTCTTGCTCTCAGGGTGTGGGTTTGAGCCCCACACTAGATCTCAATCCCCAGCCAGTGGGGGTGCACATGCTAGTGCACTCTCGGTGCCAGTCCCAGGCCTGGATAAATGGGGAAGGGCATCTGGCATAAAACCTTTGCCAAACCAATATGCTTCCAATGGAAGGTTATCTGCTGTGGTGACCCCTAACGGGAGCAGCTGAAAGAACAACAACAGAGTGGGCAGGAAAATGTTCATGCACATTACCCTACTAGATTGTTAGCTAGCTGAGTTTAATATGAAAGTAAGAGCTCTTATTTTCATTAGCATTGCCTGTGGACTTTTTTTTTTTCAAATCTAGCAGCATTTGTTTTATTAGGTATTGTAGGAAAATGCTGTATTACCTCCCCCTGATACGTTCACAGGGCACAGTCTGCTTTGCTTTGATTGGCATATTCAGTTGTGAGATACATCCAGATTTGCATTGTCTGTCCATTAGTGCGACAATGACTTTCGTCACATAGTATGACGTGGTATTGGATGTTGGTCTCTGAGCATTTTTTTTTTTATTTTCAAGTATGAGTGTGAGTAAATGAGGACATATTCAGACAGATACCCAAACCCAGCAACCACTTAAGGTGATTTACTTAATAATAAGCTGGAACAGCTCAATGTCTGAAGACACACTTTCAGTCTTTGATCCATTTCCCCCATTATATCAACTCTTAGTCCATGAGTGTCTCACCTGGATGAGCCTGGCCTGCTCAGTTTGCAGCATGCTGATCTCCTGGCTGATGCTGCTCTGGCCCTGCCTCAGCGCACTGTACTCCACCTTCAGCTGGTTAATGTGGGCAGACAGCTTAGCGATCTCCTCAGCCAGTTGCACGAGAAGACCTCGCTCCTGTCCCTTCACTGACTTCAGGTCTGTGTCATGGTGGCTGAGCGAGTGCAGCAGTGACGTCTGGACCCCCTCCAGTCGCAGGAAGTTGCTGTTGTAGTCAGGGCAGTTGGGCTCAATGAAGATGTTAATGCGCGAGCCATCACCTCTCTCCACCGTCACCAGGGCATTGCCTTCGTCTTGATTGGTAGTGATGAGGGGTGGAGCATCGGGGGCTGGGGGTGCCTGGGAGTGGTTCATTAAGAGGATGGTGCCTGTTACTGTGAGAGCCAGTAGCACGGCAAAGAACAGCAGGATGGTGCACAGCAGGTAACTACAACTCCTCCTCTGTGAGAGAAAGATAAAGCCAATTTTATTGCCTGAGATCCAATTATTGCACAAAGATGCACTGTATTTCATTGTATAATAACAACATAATCTGCGAAGATGATTATCACACATTTTTATATTATTTTGAAAACACTAAGTATACAGAACTTAAATGCTATATAAGTAAATGCTATGAGACTAAATGGATTATCGAGATGCCTCTACATATGTACAAATGTGTATAGTATGCTGTATAAAATGTGCTGCAGGTGCACAGTAGTAGACGAGCTTGGGTGGGTTTACGAGTGACTTCAGGGAAGGCTTTAAGCTGATTTCTGTGATTGCTCTGGGCCTGTGAGAGCTTGGCTCCAATAATAAACTACACAAGATGCTTTGTCTGTGCAGCTCCTCCAGCAAGGCAAAATCCCCCCAGGGCGAAAGTGTGTGAGAGAACTAGGGAAGATACTAATATAAGTCCTGAGGCTCAATCCATTCCGGTTCAGTTAAGTGTCTGGAGTTGACAATTCTTTTCTCAGTGTGTACATACACACACAATGGAGCTTGTCACAAACGAAGAAAAAAAGATTTGATGACAAACGCTGAGGCTCAGGGAACGTGAAACGGCCACACAGCACAACAGGCCCTGCTTATCTGTGTTATTTATTTATTTATTTATTTATTCAAGATCTGCAGAACTCATCTCATAACGCCCTGCAGCATGCTGAGCAGCTTCTGTTTCTGTATTCTGTACAGATTCACAGCCGTGTTGCTTACAACAAGGGTTCTCAAACTTTAACTGTAAAATAAATTCCAAGGAACCCCTTTAACTATAAAATAAATAGTAAAAAATAAAATAACTGACTCAGACACAAGTTTGAAACCCAGGATCCTAATGTACAGTAATATCAGGGTTTTTTTTTTTTATCCTACATTGGATTCTGAAATTCCTCGACACTGAGAAAGAATGCTGTGTCTACATTACACTACACTACATGTGAAGTCTTGTCTTTATGTCACCGATCCTCAGATAGGGTGCAAAGAATCAACAGAGTGAAGAATCTATCTATTTTCATCAGAAGTCTTAAAATAGGCCAGTTCTGGTATTCTGGTATGTCATTATCAGAATACAGCAACGTACAGCACGTCTTCCAGATGTCTTCTAAGATAAAGGTCAAGTCTTCAACACTATAAACCTTATTAGACATTTGAGAACTCAATTACATTTGTAAACGCTATGTGGCAATTCAGTGTGCTTTAGATGGACTGTCTTGGTACACAGCATATTTTATCAAGGAACTAACAGTACACACTAACCCACTTAATTCCTAATTAAACTAAATCAACCAAGAGGTGAAAGGAGATTTGCAGGACAGGTTACCTGTAGCTCTGAATGTAGTCACAAGCTGGAGCTTACACAACAAGCTACAAGGTGCATCTGATATGTTCGAGGCAAGAAGAAAAGAGGTCTCCAAAGTGGAGCAACAGGAAAGGATTTGCCCTATCACAGAAAGATCATTAGTTCCAATACACTGTCACAGCCATCCATGGCCGGAGTCAAGAGAGCAAAGTTGCCCACGATCTCAGAGTGGGAGGGATTGTATACTTTCTCACTGTCAATCAGTGACACTAGCCAATCATCGGCACCGCTGAGCTCATGTATGCAGAACAGGGCAGATAGAGATTTCCTCTGAGTGTGCAACGCTGCCCTGTGACGCAGTATGAACAGCAGTTCAAAAACATGAGAAAGTCTTTGAGGAAGTGTGTGTTTGTCCCACCATCCCCAGCTGGTAGTTGTTTTGTGATGGGGAGAGTGGGTGGGAATTGGCAAGTCCAAATTGGGGAGAAAATGAGGAAAAAATCTTTAAAATAAAAAAAATTAAAAAAAAAGGGGAATCGGTGGCCATATTTATATGCCATTTATATCAAACAAACTACTAACACTCATGTGGTCACGTTGTAAGTAGCAGTATGTATAGTGGTAATTTTTCCAGAAGATGGAAACATCATTAGAAAAGAGTGTTTGCATTATGTGCACCTAGTTATGTAAAATTGCCTCATATCTGTTCCCTGTTATATGATCATGCAAAGCAATCACTGGACCATGAGATGGATGCCCAAATCATTATGGATCCCCAGCAGACATTGTGGGTTGAAGGCCTCATTTGGCTTCCTCCAAAAACAAGTCTCTCCAGAAATATGAACTATGGTTAAATTGACTCATCATACCATATTCCTTTTTTCCCCATATTGCTCAGAGATTGAGGTCGTCAAGATATGCATCACTATGCATTAGTCTTTGAGGCAAAAGCTTTTTGAAATTGCACCCATCCCATAAATTCCAGTTTTATGAACTGCAAGAATTTCGACTGCAGCAATTATGATGTGCACAAAATCAGACTGCAGGAACTGCATGAGGAAATTCTCAATGCAGATAAAAGCAATGATTAGAACAGGAAGGAGCCAGCAGCAGCTGAGCTGTACGTCTACCTTCGTGATCAAGTCAAAAGAAGCACAGTCTCGCTGGGTCTCTGGAAGAGGAATAAAAGCAGTTTCTGTCAGAAATAGCTTGTCTTCCTTTGTGCTTCTTGAATGAGTGTTGACAGGCAGTGCACATATTAGATGAAAAGAGGAACAGACTGTATTCCTGAAATGTAGAGATGCTTATATTCATTAAGAAGCATATGCCATTGCTGCTTAGAAAACCAAAGGCTTAAAAACAGCCTTGCTGCTTCTATTTTGCTTGGTATAAGCCTTTTAAAGCTTACTGAAGATTGTATTAATTAGAATAATATGTACTTGTTTCCTTGCTTCCTTTTACATCTTCTTGTCAAACATCTTAACAAGAATTGCGTGAATTAGTTAAGACTTCAGTCTTTTATTTGGCATACCTTTTTTTGCCATGACAGTGTCTTCCAGAAATGCAGAAATTCACATGTTCTCACAAAAAGCTTAGTGAACAAAAAAAAAAAAATGTCTTTTTAGTAAAGAATCTTCTTTATCTATTTAAGAAAGACTTCTTAAATACAGTGCAACTACAGCTATAAGCTGGAATTGAAATAGACTTAATTACTGTTTCTTACCATTTGATATATATATATAATATGTCCACCATTTGAAGGTGCAAAATATTTTCAGTTGTAACAATTCGCCCCTGGGTTGGAATAAGCGCTGCAAGTCCTTTGGGATATGTCTCTATCAACTTTGAACATCTGGATCCTGATATTCTTGCCCATTTTTCTTGGCACAATTGCTCAAGCTCTGTCAGACTGAATGAAGAATGCTGGTGTACGGGAATTACTGAGTCTTACCACATATTCACAGTCAATCGGATTGAGGTTTGGGCTTTGACTGGGACATTCTAACACATTCAGATTGTTTGTTTTGAACCATCCGTGTGTTACTTTGCTAGCATGCTTACGGTTGACTTTTCGAAAGGTGAACCTCTGCCCTCTTGTACACTGTAACAGGTTTTCTTCTAGGATTGTTCTTTATTTAGCTCCATCCATCTTGCACTCAGTCGTGACCAGGTTCCTGGTCTCAGGATCCCCACAACATGATGCTACCACCACCATACTTCACAGTGATGAGCAGCCTGTGGTTTTGCCAAATTTAATGCTTTGTGCCTAGCCTAAAAAAGTAAATGTTGGTCTCAGACAAGAGAACCTTTTTCCATGTGTCTGCTGAGTCTTCATTGTGCCTTTTTTTTTTTTTAAATAATGCCACTTTGATATAATTTTTTCCATGCTTTCATAAAGCTCAGCATTGTGTAGTGTCTGGGCTATGATTATCCTTATGTACAGCTTCTGTCATCTGAGCTTGAGATCTCCTGCTCCTTTAGAGTTAAAATTGGCCTCTTGGTTGGCTCCATACCCGGGCACTCCACTTTGGTGGACAGCCTCCTCTAGTCAGAGTCATGTATTCTTTGCTTTTTTAAAATAATGAATTTAATGGTGCTCCACTATTCAAAGTTTCGGATGTTTTTTTATAACCAAACCCTGATTAATACTATTCAAAAATTTTGTCCTGGACTTCTCTGATAGCTCCTCATGATGCTGTTTTTTAGGTATGTTACCTAAGAAACTCTGAGGCCTTCCAAGAAGAGCTGTATTTATATTGCGATCACATGACACTTTAATTGCACATAGGTTGACTCAGTTCAACTAATTATATGACTTCTGATGGATCTCATACTCCACATGGTGTTATCATTCTAAAGATTTTTTATAAAAAGTATTGATATCCTTGCAAATTTGTATGTCGTGGAATCAGTGGTATCAGAGACAAAGTGCCTCATTAGGGCAACTCTACTATCCGTGAAAGTGAAGATAATCCAAAAAAGTGTTCTATGTGACAAATGAAGCATCTTATGCAGTTTACTAACAAACCGCAAATTGCATCCAAAAGAAATACACTGATGATAAATGACCTTACACATCTTGATATTTTCTTCCTGTTAAGACAGTTCCTGTGGCCCTGACAATGGTGACCTGCTGATGCTCAACCATGCACGGTCAGTAATTTATTTGAACTTCTAAAGATAAGAACCTTTATGTGTCAGCAGGAAAGTTAAAAAATATGAACTGACACAGACAGCAGGGAGAGCAGAAGCAGAGTGAAGGTCAACTGCACTGACACATGAGTGAAGACTACGCTACAGTGGCCATGATTACTTATTCAGAGAGGTGAAGATAAGGTGTCAGGTTCACCTTAGAGTCAGAGGAGAATCGCAGACAGAAGCCTCGAGTCACAGATTCACCTCACCTTGGCTTTTGATGTAAAGTTAAATAAAGTGTGGGGCGCTTTGAAGAAAAAAGGTTCA
>CM040982.1:5717951-5730796 GCA_022985145.1 Pangasius djambal | reverse complement strand
GCTGGATGAGTCGTGGGAGAAACAGCCAACGTTGTACATGTGAGCATGGACAAAATAGATGTATGAATAGTAGGCAATATTTTAGGAAACATTTTTCAAAGAGCACAGTGATATGATGGAATCCATTTATTTTAATGCATCAATGACACAAAGTGCTTTAGAATACAGTGCCTCATCATCAGATAAAATTGTAGAGCTTCTGGAGAGATGCTAATCTTAGAATGATCTGGTCTTAATATGTTGAGCATATTTTTCTTATCAGGCCTCAACACACACAGCTGCTTTCTCAGACCTGCACAGGCAGATGGGAGAGGTAACATATGCAGCAGGTGTTTTCTTCTCTCTGGTGTACAGATTTACATGACATAGAGTTTACAAGAGCAGGTCAGAAAGTGTTGCAGAAAGTGCTGTAATTATAGCTGCAGTACAACTCCAAGCTTGAGGAGTGACCTCTCGCGTTCTTGAAAACCAAGCTCTACTGCACACAGATATGATAACAGCATCTGGCAGGTAGCATGGCACTGCACTGATAAAAGCTGAAATCTTAAGCTATCTGTGAAATGCATCGGATGTGCTATAAATACTGAACAAGCTCTGAAACTCTGACAGAAAGCAAAGCGTCATCCATACACAGCAATAGAGCTCAAAAACCACAGCAAAGTGCAAATTCAAAAAAAAAAAAAAAAATTGGTCAGGCTCCGGCTGCTCTGTAAATTAGGCCTGGACAGGGACCAAATCCCTGAAAGCAACATCAGTCGCCCTGGATTATGGCAGCTCCAATGTAAGACCACTCATCCCTGCATTACCCAGTGGTCTACTCTAAAAAAAAACAACACATAAACCCCACCTTGTAATATGGATTTTATAATAAGTAATATGGACAGTTGCAATGGATTAGCTGTGGTGTGGAAAATAGCTTTACAAATGCACAGCTTCCTTACAGTTTGCAGTTGATAGTAATAAGCAGCAAAGGAGGATCACACTGACATAACTGTAGTTCATCCAATGCTTAACAGAGCAAATGCTTGGCGGTCTGGGAAAACCCATCAATGTCGCTGCAGTTAAATGACAGAAAACAGCAAAAATGCTGAAAAATGTCTGGAGTTTTTCTGCCAACAATACTGTTTGATAGCTCTATTTCTAGAAGGCATAAATATATATCACCAAAACGATGTGGAAATTTGTTTTGTTTTGTTTTTAAATTTAGGTTTAAATACTGCTTTCTTCATGCAGTGAATGTTACACTTTGATCAATTTATTGAACGGTTACGTGAAGTAACAAACTGTATTTCAGGAAAATCCTGTAGTTTTCAGAATCTTATGTGCACATACAGGAACACCTGTACACCTGTACTTTCATGCAATTATCCAATCAGCCAATCATGTGACAGCAGTGCAATGCATAAAATCATGCAGATGCAGGTCAAGAGCTTCAAGTAATGTTTACGTCAAACATCAGAATGGGGGGAAAAAATGTGATCTCAGTGTCTTTGACCATGGCTGGTGCCAGATGGGCTGGTTTGAGTATTTCAGAAACTGCGGATCTCCTGAGATTTTCACACCTAACAGTCCCTAGGGTGTAAACTGTATGGTGCAAAAATAAATAAATAAATAAATAAATAATCCAGTGAGTGTCAGTTCTGCAGGCAGAAACACCACCACACACGTAATGTATATCAGGACAGTGAGGGCCAGCTTGGAGAGTACAACTTCATTAGCAGGTTTGAGATGATACATGCTTACTAAAGTGGGCACAGGGAGATCTTTCTCATGCTCCAGGCTGTCAAACTGCTCCACTTCTACTCTTTCTGTCACAATCTTCTCATTCAGACAAAGAGAGATTCACACACACATCCTCTTATGGTCAGTATGTGCTGCAGAGGAACCGAGATATACAGCTGAGTGTAAAAGGTTGCATCCCCTTTGGTTTCTGATGAGCCATCAGTAAAATCCATGACCGCACAAGAGAAACACTAAAACAGGTACCACAAACTCAAGTCTGATTGCAGTCTTTCAGTGTAAATCAGGTTAAAAGAAACAAAAAGTTATAAAGTTATAAAAAAAAAACCTTTCCGCCTGGATACTTCTCCTAGGCTACTGAATTGTCCACCAACACACTGCTGTTTAAAATAAAATGTCTTTTAAATTACTCAAGGGAATGCAAACTTTTGAACTCCTGTATATACACCGATCAGCCACTGACAGGTGAAGTGAATAACATTGATTATCTCGTCACAATGGCACCTGTCAAGAGGTAGGATATATTAGACAGCAAATGAATGGTCAAAAGTGGCCCAAGAAAGGACAACCAGTGAACCAGCAACATGGTTATGCGTGCCCAACACTGCACATGGGGAGTGAAGGCTAGCCCGTCAGGTCCAATCCAACAGAAGAGGAACTGCAGCACAAGCTGCTGAAAAATTTAATGCTGGCTATGACAGAAAGGTGTGAGAACACACAGTGCATCGCAAGGGGTGTACCTGGTCTGCAAAAATGTTTAGGTAGGTGGTACGTGTCAAATGAACATCCATATGAATGCCAGGACCCAAGGCTTCCCAGCAGAACATTGCCCAGAGCATGGCACTGCCTCCGCCAGCTTGCCTTCTTCCCATAGTGCATCCTGGTGCCATCTCTTCCCCAGGTAAGTGACATGCATGCGCACCCGGCCATTCACATGATGTAAAGGAGAATGTGATTCATCAAACCAGGCCACCTTCTTCCACTGCTCCTTGGTCCAGTTCTGATGCTCACGTGCCCACTGTAGGCGCTTTCAGTGGTGGACGGAGGTCAGCATGGGCACTCTGACCGGCCTACGCCTATGCAACCCCATACGCAGCAAGCTGTGATGCACTGTGTGCTCTTTCCCCACGTGCAGCACCCATATCTCTGTCGCTGGTTCACTGGTTGTCCTTGCTTGGGCCACTTTTGTTAGGTACTAACCACTGCATACCAGGAACACCCCACAAGACCTGACATTTTGGAGATGCTCTGACCCAGTGCTATAGCCATCACAATTTGCCCCTTGTCAAAGTCACTCAGATCCTTACACTTGCCAATTTTTCCTGCTTACAGCACATCAACTTTGAGAACTGACTGGTATATATACACACACATATATATACACATATAGAGCTTTAAAGGCATTTATTACTGGCATGTCTTACACACATGAATCAGGCTCAAGAAGAATTCTCAAAACTAACGACAACCCATACATATATACAACTCATACCAGTTGCAAATTAGATTCACACAAACCAGCAAGGATGAAAAGCTTCTAATGAAGGGCAGAGAGAGTACCGGATTTAGAGGTGAAAACTCTTCCAGTAGCTTCATATAAATGGCAAAATGCATCACACAAATTCAAAGTGAGCTTTGTTGGTTTAGCAAGGCACACACGCACACACACACACACACACACACACACACACACACACACACACACACACACACACACACTCTGAGAACCAAGACCCCAAAACATCACCTTGTGTCTTTTGCATTTGTGTATATTCTTGTGTAATTGTCTCTGTACATGACTAGAATGCAAGTTGTCTTGCCTTTGGACCCTGGTTTAAAGAAAACAACCACTTGGAAATCCATTTGGGACTTTTTTCCTGATTGCATTTCTCAAATAAAGTGGATGCCTCGGGAGATTTACCTCATTTTCCAAGAAAATTGTGATGAGCTTTTAACATTTGATGGAGGCAAAATGGAGTGAGTGGTATAGAGGCAGCTTTCTCTGTGTCCTTGATTAGGATGCTGGTTTTGGACTATTATGTCCCAGGCTGATGAAACGACAACTCGTTATGGCTGTAAAATGCTGGCACTAATTGGTTTGTCCACATCTGATTTCTATCTTGGTGTCCACAGTCCCAGAAGACAGCTGTCAAAGTCACTCAGAGGTATGAAACAGGCTTTCTGTGTGAGCAGCTTTCCTTCCCTTCCCTTCTCCTATTAGCATCTAAATTTGAGCTCTACCCTTTATCTCCTGTGTGTTCGGTGTACAAATCCTCGGACGTCAATGATCAGAGGTCACTGCCATTTTGTAGCTCCTTTAAGTGAAGTCGGCAAAGAAAAGCCAATGCCACCTGCTCTGAAAAGAATCAAAAATTCCTAAAACCTTTGTGGAGGGCATCAAGACGTCACACTGAATGTATGACATACTAAGTGTAAAGAACACACCTTTACTGATGAAAGCTCTAGATTCAGCTCTAGAGTTTACTGGGAGAAAAAGACAAAGAGTTGTGCTTTTTAAATGTTGTGATTTTCTCCCACACTTGTTTACAATTGTGCCTCAGAGTCTTATATGGATGAGTTCAATAATAGATTCCATTAAGCCACTGGCCCTGGTTTAATGACTACAGGAACAATGTCTGGATATTATTACCCTTTAACTTTTCACTGCTTTTCGCCTCCTGGGCCTGACAGTTGGATGAAACAGTAATTGTGCAAATGGGTCGTTCATTGTAAAAGTCATGCTTCATCAAATACCACAATAAGTACCCAGTAAATGGCTATAAACTTACCAACTTCTGTCCTGTTTATTGATATGTCCACTTTCACTGCAGAAATTATGTTAGTGATGAACGTCAAATGTATCTAATTTCTTATTATGATCCATATTATTATTATCAGTATGAAGCAGGTATAAAATTAATAAGTCTATTTCGAGCAGTGTTACCTACTTACTCACTTTATCGTTAGGTTCGGCGGCCAATTAAAACCCTTAAAAGAGCCTAGCAATGAATTGAAACAGCAGGATCAGTAAAGCCTGACTGAATTGCACTTGAGAGAGTCTATGTTCCCAACAACCAATCACTGTTCACTGTTGTTCCCACAGACCAATCACTAATCACCATTATCCCCAACAACTGATCACAAATCAGCATTGTTGCCAACAACCAATCACTAATTACCATTCCTACCACCCCAAATGAATGTCTATCCCCCCACCCCCACGGCATGACAGAGCCACCGTTTATTCCTTTAACTTGTCACTTGTCTTTACATTCAGCCTTCATTTAACTACTTCTGGTGCAGCTTCCTCTTGAGGAAAAGGAAAAGCTTGTACTAATGGACATTGCATCATCCATGCTGGCTAAAGATGGCTAAAGATAATTAGTCAATTTTTACTGGCATTATACAGTATATTATCATATGTGCCAGGATAATTTCAATGTTTTTTTTAAGTTCATCTACTAGTTAGCTAACTAACATTACCTTACCAAGCAGGATTTTTGCAACATACTGTATTTGTAAGACATAGTCTTTATAATCTTCACTCCAAAAGATAGACAGCTAACTAACAAGTGTGAATTAAGGTTAACTCATCTCATACTGGCACAAGATCTGGTGCAGGAAATCTGTGCAGTCTGTAAGAGAATGATCGTGTGCAGAAGCTGCAGTATATAATTGCCCTAATGAGCAAATCCTTCAGAGCCAACAGACTGAGCCACATTATAGAGGGTGAACTGCTGTACGGCAGGCTCCAGCTGTGTTTATGCTCCCCTGTGGTGTACTGCACACACACGTGTGGCACTCTGTAATGAAGACGCTGGTTTAGACATGCCTGCTCTCCACTACTGCATTCGCTCTTGAAGGAACCACACGCTGTTCTCCATCACTGCTTGAGAGATAAAGTGGTGCTTACAGATGGAAATCAGATCCAACACCCTCTCAAGCCCCTGCTCACATTGATTGGTCCTGAAAGACAGATACTTTCACTGAGTGTCCTTCGGGAAAGGTTCTGGGTCTGGATAAATAAAGCCGCTTAAAACTGGAACTCTAATTCAGGATCAGGTTTCTGGTTTTCAGGAACAGTACTTCTACCAGTTTTGGGGTCAACTCAATTTATTCAGACTAAAAATGTTGTCAATGGAGTATATTTACCTTCTTCAAATCTGAAGCGAACTGAATTGACTCCATCGCTGACACCTATAACACTTTTAACATATACTTTAACATGTATTTCAGTATAACATATATATATATATAATAAAGGAAAAATCTATATTAAGGAAAAGAATATGCCATGTAAGGAATAAGACATTTGTGGCATGCTGTTATAGGAACATCATCAACAATGTGGCAGAGTGATTTTGTCCAAGCATGAAGAGGAGTCACTGTAACTACCCAAAAGTTGATTATTTTCCTATAAAAGCACACTGCAAGTGTTTTATTCCTCTTATACCGCAACAATTTTATCCATTATAGTTATGTTAAATGTCGTGGAATGTGCACGAAACAAGTTTGTTCCTGTTATCTATTATGTCACAGCAGCTATATATATATATAGTCGTTCCTTTACCAGCCTCTCTTTCTTTAAGTTAAAAGCAAATGTAGCTTGTCATGTTACAGAGAAACTGCAAATTCTAATATCCTCCAGCCAGACAACTCTCCTTTGTCTGAAAATTAAAGCAACAGCTTTAGCTCTGACTGTTACATATTGCTAACTTTGAAGACTCCTTCTGAAAATGTTAAATGAACGTCTCCTCACAGAAAATATTACCGTATCAAAAAAGTACACACATTCTTTAATCCATTTGTGTGGATACATGTTCCAGTGTAAGGTCTTACTATAGAAACAATAACGTTTTAGAACGAGCGTATTAACATAAACCCGTTATTTGCCTTACAGCTGACACTGAGTCACAGTTGTGCTGTTATAGAAACTTAATCAGCATATATATGCATCTTATCACCGGTGTTAATGTGATCATTCATGTGATACCTGTTGGAAAACGAAACACACCAATAAACACATCAAAAAGTGTATCATATATTAATGAACCAAATGACATTCCCACCAAGAAGAGCTTATCACTCACATGCAACATCAGACACTTAGTGAAGAGAAATAGATTGATACCATTTTGATAAACAATCACTGTCTGAGACTTTTTTGTGCCCTGCAATCATTCTCCTGTTCTGCTCCTCTGTTCTGCTGTGTGTGTTCAGTCAGATTGTCTCCGCCCTCTCTTTCGTCACACTCCAATGATGGATATTTAATACACAGCAACAGAGGAGCAAACGCCATCCATCAGCTGGAGACCCAGCCATATTTCACACTCATCCACAATCAGTCAGCTGAAACCAAGACCGTAAGACTTAATTGTAAACGCAGTCCTTGTTTAAGAGCCATCACTCTGAGCCACAATGAGGCCTGAGAGTCACGCTACAGCGACGGATGAGGATCAGGAATCCAGTGATTCGTGCAGGAAGCCCTGACCACCCCACAAACTGACACGTGCAAAATAAAACACACGTTACTACATTTCACATCCATTCTGAGAATTTGAGTAGTTTGATGATACTCGGATGGCAGTCTTACCATAGGCAAGTGGCTTCTTTCTTGTTTTTCACCACATGAACTCATCCAACAAATTGACAATGTCCATCTCTTTAACAATCTTCGACTCCATGGCCAGCAGTGACAGCATGGCGAGTCTTCTTTGGCCCATTTTAGTTTGCAATTCATTTTTAACTTGACCAATTAGGGAAAATGAATGTTTTCTGGGTTTTCTTTTCATCAATGGACTTAGTGTGAGTCTACGATTATCTGTCTTTTTTCATTTGCTTATCTAGCTGCATTTAAAAACAGTTAGGACCTTAGGAATATCCAAGTGAAAACTGTCTCAATGTATGAGCTACATAGAAAACGTCTCTAGGTTACGTATGTAACCCTAGTTCCCCGAGGGAACGAGACGTTGCGTCGCGGTGCCACACTTCCGGCGTCCCTGCTGCGCTTGCTTCATTTTCCAGTAAGCTAATGCGGGGCTCGCCGCTCGGGCTTTTATGCTTCCGGGTCGCTACGTCACCCCACCCGTGACGTCTCGCCCATCCATTGGATGGATTGGACACGTGATTCAGAGCGCGGTCACGCAGGCGGCGTTCCCATAGCGTTTCGACGCAGCGCGAGTTCCTGAAGGGGAACTGATAGTGTTGCTGCTGGTCTAAAAAACACAAAACTGGGGGAAAAAAAATGTGTGCAGGCAAAAAAAATTGATATTCACAATATAACACATTTGAACACGCCAGGAAACAGCCCATGCCTCATGATGCCCAGCCATGCAATCAAGCTTAGTAATACTGCACAGTGGGATTTTAACTGGCATTCAGTTTGGTGTTCTTGGAAACCACTCCCTAGAAATTTTCACACAAATATTTGAAACCTATAAGATTCTGTCGAAAAAAGTATTTCTTTTGTCTGCAAATCTGGAGATTGAGTTAACCTCAAAGCATTATTTGTAGCTGGTAGTGGGGGGCTGATGAATAGAAAGCACAGTGAATGTCTTCGGCCAGGGCTTTAAAAGTCACTTCATTACAACAAAAGCTATTTCGCCTCAGAAGCCATTCACACTACTGGTTCATTTTCTAAACTCTAATAGCCGCCACAGTTTAAGCTGATGTAAGTGATATTAGCAGTTCCTGGCAACCTCTACCAACTTAACCAACAAAAGAGGCTGTTTTCTTTAATTAACCACTTTTCAGCTGAACAAAATACACTTCCTAATGAGAACTGGTTGAATAGTTTCCATTAACCATTTTCCCATCAGTATCTAATGATTTCAGTGTTTAATGGAAACTAATACGTTAATTCTCAGAGCAAAATTCTCCAAAAAGGCCTTGCTTCCAAATGTATGCATAAGCACAGGGCATTGGTAAGAAAAGATAGTGGAGTACAACTGCAGTGCTTTTGTTCTATGCTAGCTGTTACATGCTTGAATCCAAACCAAGAAATTTAGCAATACCTACACTCAAAGAATTCATTAAATGAAGTGCTTGACTGCTCATATAACAGCCATGTAGTCTACATTCAAGCATGACACTTTGCACATTTTAACCATTTATAGTTACATTTAACGTTATGGAACGTCCATGAAAGAAGCTAGTTCCTGTTATCACTTATGTTATAGTGGATATAAACAGTCGTTCCCTTATCAGTCTCTTTTTTTTCTCTCTCTCTCTTTAAGTGAATAAGACAAAACACAGATTGTCGTGTTACAGAGAAACTAGAAAGCACAAAATCCTCTGCCCTAAAGACTCTCCCATGATGGAAAACATACTGACTATTACAAAGCACTAACACTGGAGACTCCTTCCACAAACCTAACTCACACATTACACCTAACTCACACATTACGCTTTTCAGTGTTAAATAGCATGTTTTCATCCATTTTTTCTTAGCATATTGTAGCGCATTTGCCGTACAAGTCCCTGTGACTTGTCACTATCGGATCGATAACATATTAGAATGAGCGCAGTTATATAAACCTGTTATTTATGTTAAACCTATAACTATGCACTTTTTATTTTTACTATTTTGTTGGGCAGTGTGCCGTGTGCAACACTGGAACTGAACCTTTGGTCTGAAATTTTTGTCCTGGTAATGAATGCATAACACGCATAAACTACCTCCACCATACTCCAAGGCCTATTTGATATTCTATCAAGCTACTGCTTTGCTTCTTACTCATTTATAGGGTACTCTAGTATAGACATGCAAAAAAGATAGGCAGGAAGGTCAGTCTGCTTGCATTTTAGCTGCTGACTAGAGTCAAGGACAGTCCAAGAGACATTTTTATGTGAGCATCTTTTTATTGATGGCTATCAGGATGTAAAGAAAGCATAGTCAAGCTGTTTTTAAAATCATTCACAGTAGCTGTAAGCACTATGGCTTCAAGATAAGACTGAAATGAATCAAAATCCTCTTTAGTTCTCAGATTCCAGGTGGAGTGTTTCCTCATCCATAAATCCAAATTGTGATTGCAGAGATGGACAAATTAAACATTTATTAGCTAGTCCACTGGCAAGTAAAAGCCTCAGTGTGCTGCCCAGTTCCATGTTTTGTGGTAGCTAAGTACTGCTAATGCATAAGCTTAATGCAAAAGTGCTAGTAGCATTTTATGTTTGCACCCTTGACAAAAAGTCAGCAAGATATAGCCAAAGTTTCAGCGTTAAGTCTGGCTAACGTCTTTATTTTCTCAACGTGTTTAACCACTAGGTGACTATGTGTAGTAAGAATTATATGATGGTTTTGTACCTGACCTTTTTTTTTTTTTGCTCAGTTTCATCAGTGTTTCCATCTACCTCAGTGCTCCTGAAATTGTCTGTCATCCATTTATGCTAATTAATCCGCCTAGTAAAAACTGTTCTACCATTAGCCAGATCGTCTACCCTGAATTGTTTTGGCTCATGTCCTCCTCACTATGGCAAATGCTTCTTTTCAGAAATCACAGTTTTTCTGTTAACACGTCTCCAGCTGAACAACGGACAATTAAACAAATCACTTCTTTATAAATGTCTGTTTATAAAGGAAAGCATATTAGCATATAAATCAAAATGATTGTGTGCCCGTACTGAAACCCTGTGACATACCTTGTTGAAATACCACAGCAGGCCATATATTTCTTGTAAAATGCCGTCAGAGCAGTGTTTGTCCCTTCACACTTAACTGGAAAATCCTAACAGACGGAAGTAAAGGAAGCATTCATCAAACACTAAGCCATTCTGTTCTACTTCTCCACTGCAGGTAAGTGTTATTGATCCCACGAGAGTCCCTTTGTCTCCTGTGGGAGAGGAGTTTATTAATAAACACCAGGCAGCCAGATGAATTCACGCTGATTAATTAGCAAGCCCTGAAATAACTTATGGTGCGTACAACAGGAGCAGGATGTGGGATGAGCTGGCACAAAGCTGTGTGTGTATGGCATGGCATTAGCATTCAGAACGCAGGTGAGTAAATGGTAGTAATTTATTTTTTTAAATATGCCCTAACATCAATATAGACATGAATCACAATATTGAAATGTCACATAAAATGACATCTTACTGTTTGCAATATTCTCATCTGAATAAGATGAGGGTTTATGCCTAGATGGACTTATATAATATATGGCTGCAAGCATATTAATTCAACTTTACATGCCATCACTTTACACTGACTGAAAAAAAAATCGGACATTCCCATTCTTCAATCACGCACTTAGCAACGAAACATCATCCCTCACTTCCTCCTCAGAGTGAAGGCGTCATGAAACAGAGCGAGTGAATTTCCTGATGGACAGTAAGTGCATCATATACTCATAAGTTTTATATCTCCTGTGTAAAGCCTTTTTTTCTGTATTCCACCATCAGAAGTAAGAAGTAAAACATTTTGGGGTGTGCTGTTATAGGAAACTAATCAGTGACAGAGTGATGTGACCCTGGGTGATATACCACCTCAAAGATTATTTAAAGATTATTAAAGGTTATTTTCCAATAGATGTTTTATTCCTCTTATACCACAGAATTTTGCCAACAATGATTTCTAAAGACTCTTGTCAAAAAAAAAATAAATAAAATAAAGGGAACAGCTTTTCCTCTCACTGTTACAAAGTGCTGACACTGGAGACTCCTTCCATAAACGCTAAGTAAACATTCCCGTATTACCAATCACACATGGTAAAATCTGTTTATGTGAAGCAACTGCTATACAAGTCCCTTTGAAAGGTGTAACTACAGAAACAAGTCCATTAATATAAACTTTTATTGAACTACTGTCAGAGCTGCTGTTGTAAAAAATAACAATAATCAACACGTTCTGACCAATCATGAAAGATCAGAGTCAAGAATTCAACAGCACTGTGGTATAATGATTAATAATGGTTGATAAGTAAAGGACACAAACTCTGACAATGCCTTCATAAATCTATCTGCGGTCAGAAGCTTTTATAAACCAGTGCCTTTATAAATCATTACAGAAACTGATATCTTTTCCTTTTACTGTAGCTGATCATTAGATAGCTCACAGTCCACAGTAATACATGTAATATATTTTATATACAGCTGAGGAAATATGGATGCCAAATGTACTATTCATTTAAAATACAGCTAGATGGTGTACTAGATAGCCAAATCCAAAACAGTTATGCAATGCTACACTTTTCAAATATACTTTAATTCAGAATCATCTTCAGTAACTATTATATCCTGGTCAGGGTAATGGTGGATCTGGAGCACACTCATTCACACCTAGGGGCAAATTAAAGTCACCAATCCACCTATTTACATGTTTTTTTGAGGTAAAAAGCTCAAACTGCTGAGGCTTCCCTTGCGGGATCCATTCTGTAAGAGTGTATAGATAGTCAGATTAGGGTTACAGTGTAGGATAGTCATAACAGAGTAGGGTTACAGGTTAGGATATTCAAAACAGGATAGTCAAAACAGATAGGATAGTCAAAACAGGGTAGGGTTACAGGGTAGGATGGTCAAAAAAGGGTAGGGACACAGGGTAGGATAGTCAAAACAGGGTAAGGTTACAGGGTAGGACAGTCAAAACAAGGTAGGATTACAGGATAGGATGGTCATGCAGGGTAGAGTTACAGGGTAGGATAGTCAAAACAAGGTAGGATTACAGGGTAGGATGGTCATGCAGGGTAGAGTTACAGGGTAGGATAGTCAAAACAGGGTAGGGTTACAGGGTAGGACAGGCAAAACAGGGTAGGGTTACAGGGTAGGATAGTCATGCAGGGTAGGGTTACAGGGTAGGACAGTCAAAACAGGGTAGGGTTACAGGGTAGGACAGTCAAAACAGGGTAGGGTTACAGGGTAGGACAGGCAAAACAGGGTAGGGTTACAGGGTAGGATAGTCATGCAGGGTAGAGTTACAGGGTAGGACAGTCAAAACAGGGTAGGGTTACAGGGTAGGACAGGCAAAACAGGGTAGGGTTACAGGGTAGGACAGTCAAAACAGGGTAGGGTTACAGGGTAGGACAGGCAAAACAGGGAAGGGTTACAGGGTAGGATAGTCATGCAGGGTAGAGTTACAGGGTAGGACAGTCAAAACAGGGTAGGGTTACAGG
>CM040982.1:5705493-5717851 GCA_022985145.1 Pangasius djambal | reverse complement strand
TAGGGTTACAGGGTAGGATAGTCATGCAGGGTAGAGTTACAGGGTAGGACAGTCAAAACAGGGTAGGGTTACAGGGTAGGATAGTCAAAAGAGGGAAGGTTTACAGGACAGGATAGTCAAAAGAGGGAAGGTTTACAGGATAGGATAGTCAAAACAGGGAAGGGTTACAAGGTAGGACAGTCAAGCAGGGTAGGTTACATTTTAAAGAACAAACATACAATCACAGAATAATAAATTAAATCTAACACGTTAACAGGTTCTTCAAATTATCTACCTGTGGGATAAGAGACTGCTCTAAGTGGAACCCCTCTAGAAATTCTTGAAATACCTTTTTGGAGTGTACCAGGCAAAAATGTGAGAAAATGTATTACTTTTTTCCCCATAACTACAGGCCAATAGTGATTCTCTTAAAAAGACCAAAAAAACAGCATTCTAAATAGTGCAGTTTATACAATCATTTTTAGATAAGCACAGGGGTGTAACAATTCATATTGTTGATGCATCAAGCACGGCCCTCTTTATTCTGTAAAAAGCAAAGCCAAGACACTATTCCTAGTCGTCAATATGCAGAGAAAATGCATCCTCAGCTCGAACACTCTGTCAAAGAGAAGGCTGCAATAAACAATGACAAGAGCTCTCGCAAATGCGAAACGTTATTCCCCAACAAGGGATATCAATAAAGAGGACAGAGAGAAACAATATTGAAGCTACTGTAAGAGGTTTGTACAGGATGGGATATTTCAGACACAATACAGCCCTTACAGTAGACATGTCCTAGAAACATTATTATGTCTGGTCTAACTGCTGATTCTACTTCCCATATCCCTCGTCTTGTGTATACAATGGATCTGATGTTTGGCACTTATTGAGGGGTGAGACACTGTGTTATTTTTCCACTTTGTCAGAGAAAGAGCAGCTACCCAGCTTTCCTGAATATAATCTGAAACACGGGAAAATCTGAAATATTCATTCATTCATCTTCAGTAATCTCTTTATCCAGGACAGGGGAGCTACTGCTCCGAAGCCTATCCCGGGAATACTGGGAATACACCTGGTTCGGATGCCAGTCTTTCACAGGGCACCATGCACTGTTCACACCAGGAGAAATTTAGAGTCGTCAATCCACCTAAGTGGCATGGGAGGAAACTGGAGAACCCAGAGGAAACATACAGAAACACGGGGTGAACATGCAGCCAGAAATAAGTTATAACGTATTATTTTCTGTTCTCATAACATTCTGTGCTATTCCGTTGTAACTGTCTTCATGCAATCGTCCTTGTTCATGTAACAAGTTTGAAGAGTCAAATGATTATGACGATTAACGAATATGCAAATTAGTATGTGACGTCATCCAGTGACTTATACCTACTTATCGAGCTTGCAGTAGCTACTTTCCCCTGAAAGGCAAGAAAAAATGCACACTACTTTTGCCAAAATGTAGACATGATACAAATAAAAAAAACAGCATTTATTTTTTTTTTCAAGAATTTCAGAGGTGTTGTTTTAATAGCATATAACCCAAAAACTGTATTATGAAGTCATGGTAGGCTATATAGCCTAATTTTTGTGGATTTTTTTTTTTTTTCGCTAATGAGGCTAAACAAGATGGAAAGGAGAAGTGATATAAGCAGCCAAGCATGCTTAGTCATCATCCTCACACTCTGGACTCCTAAACCAAGCGGTTAAATCTGACCCTCAGGTCTTGAGGGGTATGATGCTGTTTAATTGAGACAGAGTGTGGAAAATGGCTGTGTCTCATTTCGCGCTGTCTACCTGAGCCTTGTGCTGAGGTCCGTCTTCAAGCTCCGTAACGCTGTTCATGATTTTCGCAGGGCTCCTTCACCAATATTCTCCGGGGGAAAACAAACAAACAAACAAACTTCAAAAATCCGAGATTTGTCCTCAAAGATATCCGGCTTTCTTTAATCCCAATATTAATTTTAATTTCTCTCCAGGAGATGTGAACTACTTCAGCAGCGCGCGCGCGCACACACACACACACCACAGAGCTACTGAACCTGCTGCAGATCTGACACACTCATTTGAAAAAGAAAAATACACTAACTAAGACTCCTTACTCTCAGAAAAAAGAAGAAAAATGTCCGAAGTGTGCTTCGAATTTGCTTGAAAATGTCGGAGAGATTAAAACGCTCGAGTGATGCGCGAGCCGCTTCTCCTCACACCAATCTTCCTGTGAGGAAACTTCCTCTGTCCGTTAACGTGATGAGAAAAACAAATAGGTTAAAAAGAGACAGAAATGTTGGTATTCTAGGATAAATATGCATCCACAGCAGCGCTGGAGTTCGTATTAATCCATGAGAGAGTATGTGTAGTCATTAAAAATGTGTCTGTCTCACATCTCACTCAGCGTCTCTGGAGTGTGTCTCTGCTAAGCTAAAGCGCCGCTTTAGAGCTGACACACAGCAGCAGCCCGGCTCCTGAACAGGGTTGCCAGATTGTACTGACTGTTTTCTGGCTCAGTCAGGATTTGTTTTTGGGATGGCACCCTTCATAGTACACCTTTTATACCTTTAAAAATAATATAAGAAGCATAATTCAACCCCTAAGTACATAGACGCAGGATGAAATGATTTCTGCTAAGCCTTAGCTGAATGTTTACCACAGAAACACTGGCATTATCACAAAAAATGTTCACCTCATCTTTTTGTCAGTGTTGCCAGGACCAAGTTACAAGTCCAGAATTGTTGGAGAACAGCAACAAAAGTTTCCAAGCCGAAAAAATTAGATGAATTCTTTGTGGAAGAATTCATTCACAGCTATCAATTAACATTAACAGACATTAGCACTGATAATGAATAGCTAGATATGTAGTTGGTATTGTGTAAGTATTATTTCATATTTACCACATTTCGCTTCATTTCCATGAATCACTTTCACATGTTACATACAAAATGCTAAAATTGTGGATAGGTGAAAAGGCTAGTAAAACTTTTATCACTGATAGAAAAATGATGAACTTTTATTTATTTATTTTTACTCAGAACTAGCTAGCTAGTTCTTTAAATCCGCCGCATTTCAACATTTTTCTGTCCCACTTCTAATAAACTGTTCCATTCTGTTGTTGTTGTTGTGGCAGTAACTTTATCCTGCAGGCTCCATCCAGCAGCAAAAACTCAGAAGTGTACAAAGGGCCTTAAGGGCCACTGCTGTACCTTAACATGCTTTCAGAGAAATACTTTAAAGGGACCGGTAACAGATACTCACTAAAAGTACAAAAGGTGTCCTCTCTTTTTACTGAGAGTGTACACTGAGCTATTAAACAGGATTTTGAATGTAAATGTGACCTCATACAAATTATCCATTTTAGTTCAAATAAATTGTCAGACAATGCAAAAGTGTGAAACTTTTTATGTGAGTAGGGGTTATAATTAGGCTTGATATCACTCTCAAACAAACCAGTGAGTGATTAAGCCAGGGGTTCTCATTGCTGTCAGGACCTCCTTTACTTGTGAAATAAATTTCACTGATGTCCTCAGCACAGATTTTCTTCAGAAACATACTGTAATCCTACTATAGCACACTACTGTAGCATTGCCACCTCACAGCCAGAGGGTCCCCGGTTCAAACCTGAGCTTGGGTTACTGTCTGTGTGGAGTTATGGTTATGGGTGTCCATGTATGTTCCTCTGGGTTCTCCAGTTTCCTCACACCTCCCAAAAACATATTGGTATGTGCATTTGCTATGTTAAATTACCCCTGCCATGTGCTGGATCGAGATGCAACTGAGGCTGTTTCTGTATTGAACAATCAAAGTTAGGAAAGAAATTAAAGGTAAAACATGAAAAACCACAAAATGGGTAAATAATCAATTGAGCAAGCAATCAATAGACCAGTTACTCGGTCAATAAGCTATTTGTCCCTCCATTTACTTACTAGTGTTCATTCTGCTACTGCATAGAAGAGTAATGGTGCAGTAAATATTTTTTTTTTGGAAATATGTGTTAGAATTGATTTCTGTTCCACAGAATAGGAGATAGAGTATGATGTATTGCAAAAGGTTACAGGAAGTCAAATATCTCCTGTGGTTTGATATTTACTTGTGATTATGCATTGTACTGAAATATCCAGGGAGAAATATTTCATACTATTAGACAGGAGTAAGCAGTGTGGTGGCAAATTTATGGCCTATTTCCTTATGGAAAAATCACATGTTATTACGTGAGTAATATGTGATCACGTGGAAGAACGTGTGAAAGTGCATTTCAACACGTTATGCCCTGAAATTGCACAATGAACTTAACTGACATTATGTGAACAATATGTAATAAATAAAACTATATGTCCAACATGTAAAAATGTAACGTGAAAATAAATGAATCATGAGGGACAAACAATAACATGAAAATAAATTAATCATGTAAAAACCAGGTAAGTATAAATAAATCAGGTAAAAATCACATGTGAAAATGAAAGAACCATGTGTAATAATAATGTGTGAAAAAACATGCTACCTGTGGAAAAATATCATAAAAGGTCTAAAAAAAATCAATTGTAAATTTCATTTGATTATTCACATGTAAAGTTCGTTTGACTTTTCTGTGAGGGGTGGAAGCCTCAGAAAACCTGCAAACCTGTGAAGAAAAAAATATGGATTCAGTCTATAACAGAGGTGTAGATAGTACTGAAACCGCAAATATAATTAAGCTCCCACACACCATAGAAGTATATATATATATATATTCATTGTACTGAGATCAAGGCAAGCAATCTGTAATTGCAAAGTAATTATATGTAAATCTCGCTCTGACTTAATAAATTGCGCAAATAGTAGATCAAGGGAGGAATCAATAAACAAATAAGTTCATCAGTAAGCTGTTGGGCTTTCAGTCCATTTACTTTCTTACACATAAATTAAAGTTCAAGTAGTTGGTGATAAATATAGACAAGTAAACTATCCAGTATTCCACCAGTAAAGTAGAAGTAATTAACAACACAGTAGGGTTTAATGGATGTACTATTACAGACTGTGTGTGTCATTTATAACTAATTTAGAGACAGAATGGGATATTTTTTAGTGTATATGTGTGTGGGTGTGTCAGAGAAATCTTCAGCTACTGAGAAAAGTGATCTTAGAGTTGAAAAGAAGACAGTGCTATGATGGTCTAGATTTTATCACTACGGGTTACACAAGTCCTTTATCCTAATCTGAACCTACGGCAGTGATTCACTAGCATCACGTTTGATTCATTTCAATTCAGTTTATACAGCACTTTAGACATATACTGTCACTCTGTGAATATATTGTCACAAAGCATCCTTACAGGAATCCAGATCTAGACTTAGATCCTTAATATACAAGCAAAGCATGACAAGGAAGAAATCTTTCAGGGAACTCACCCTCTTTGGGATGGCACTGGATAGTGAGATATTAGTGAACCTAGTGAAGAGAAAAGGTAAAATGAAATTAAGCATAAGTGTAACATAAATATGGGTCTTGAGATAAGCTTATGACGGGTTATAAAGGTGAAAGGAGCCACAGTGTTCACATCACATGAGGTGTATATCGAGACTGGGATTCCGAGGGACACAACAAAATGTTTTACTCTTATGCAGCAGGAGCATGCAGTTGTATATGAAGCTCTCAAGACAAAGAAAGCCATGTTCATTAACATGAGTGCATCAGGTGCTTAAATGGAGCCGTTTAGCTCATTTCATTCATCTTCACTAAATGCCTTATTATGGTCAGTGTCACGTTGGTTTAAATTATTCATTTGTTTATATTTTTAGAAATAGAACCAAGCAACATTGGCAAATCAGAACAGAAAATTCTGTTCAACACATTCTTCACACCTAGTAGACTTTATATATGTAGTACGTGTTTTTATGTTCACATGTTAATTTTACGCGATTCTTTTATTGTCATGTCATTTTTTAAATATAATTTGTTTATTTTCACATGTTAACATATAGTCCATACATGTAGTCTTGCATGTCTTAATTTCTTTATATTTTTAACTTCTTTTCATTTATCATATTTTTCATTTTTCCCATGATCACTTATTGATCACATTTTGTGTTTACTTGAGTTCACATGTGCAATTTCATGGCACAATATGGTGAAATACACATTTATATGTGATCGTACTGTATATTATTCACATAATAACATGCAAAAAACTTATGATCACATGAAATGACTACTCAGTAAGAGGATATGGGGAGCAGGCAGGATTAGTCAGAATTCCTTTGGGATTAAAAAATCCACCTCTAAGAGCAGGCTTTCTAGTAAAACAAACAATGACAATCAGAGGATATATTGATAAAACTGTAAAAGCAATCAATCAATTAGCATGTATATTCCTAGATCTAAACCAATTAATCAAAGAATGTAAGACTTTTACAAAGCTAATGTTTGTTAAAAATTGAAACTGTGAACAGTTGAAATTTGTCTGTACTGGTTAAAGTTGTAACACAGTGACACAGATAACTCTCCATGTTGTAATATTGCCAGAGGACTGACAGGAAAAACAGCTGAAGTGTGGTGTGTGGCAGGATTCTGACAAGGTAATGGAAATCTCATATAAGATGAGGGTGTGGAGGGGTCAGAAGGTGAATGATGGGTTTCAGAGGTAGAACGGTTCTGTGCCGCATTGATAGGACTGCTGAGGGCCGATCACGCACACATTTCATTCTCTATTTGTGCTGAAACACTTCAGTGGTTTTGTAAATAGGCAATTATTTCTGCCAGGAATTTCTACACCAACAGCTGCATTGAATTTTTGGCTGCTTTAATATCTGCACACATCAAGCAGTGTGTGTTTTCATACATGGTAATGACCACTTGCTAAAGGACTTCACATGTAGGAGACATTTAGAAGAATAATAGCAGTGTGAGGAGAGGCACTTCATCCTGATTCATCTAATTAAGGTAAAACGATGTAGGTTAAATGGTGCATGTTCCAAGTACATGTGCTTGTACCTTTTGTCTCAGGGATTGGGATGTTTTAAATGGGAGGCTTTAAGTCCAGCGTGAAATCATGACTTCATTATCAGCGGGACAGTTTCAGGGAATTAAATCCCTCCAGAAGATGCTGAATTCAAAAACAGTGCTTGTGTATTTTGGTGGGGTGCGTTAACGCATTATGCTGTTCATGCTTGCTCCCTTTTTCAGACCGTTTTGTTGACAGGGTTTAGCTTCATCATTTTAGCAGCAGTGAATTTTATCATGCAACTCCATAACCTGAATATGCTCACGTAGAGCATATCAAATCCCTACAGCACACCTGTTCAGCAGCGACTTCACACTGTGTTCAGACACACTGCAAAAGAGATTAGGCAATGGATTTTGCCACTGGGTGTCCTGGCTGAACTAGTGTTCAGCTTCTAAACAAAACAAAATTTCTCTTTGTAGCAACAAGTTAGTGATATACACGCAGGTTGAGGAGCCTTGGAACTTTTAGGAAGCAAATGTATTCACAGCATTAAAATTTGTGAAAGCCCAACAGATATTCACTATATATACACTATATGGCCAAAAGTTTGTGGACACCTGACCATGACCCCCATATGTGTGCCTTCCCCAAACCTTTGCCACAAAGTTTGCAGCACTCAAATGTCTAGAATTTCTTTGTATGCTGTAGCGTTAAGAATTCTCCTTAACTGGGACTAAGATGCCCAAACCTGTACACAAAGAAAGATCCAAAAAGACATGGTTTGCCAAAGTTATTGCGGAAGAACTCAAGTGGCCTGCACAGAGCTCTGACCTTAACCCCAATGAACACTTTTGGGATGAACTGGAACGCTGACTGCACACCAGGACTCACTAATGCTCTTGTGGCTGAATGAGCACAAATCCCCACAGCCACGCTCCAAAATCCAATAGAAAGTCTTTCTAGAAAAGTGTAGGTTTTTATAACTGCAAAAGGGGACAAAATCCAGAATGGGATGTTCAAAAAGCACATATGGGTGTGATGGTCAGGTGTGCACAAACTTTTGGCCATATATTGTACATTTATACAACAGTTAGTTCCGGTCCACTAATTTGATTGGACGAGCAGCGTTTCAAGAGTGCTTAGGCAAGGCAAGTCATGTTATGTAGAAAAATAATCAACAACAGAGTGGTGTGATGCAGAAGTTGCGGAAGTCCCAAAGTGTTTCCTCTTATACCACAGCAATCTGCCAACACTAACAATTGTTTATTTATTGAAGAACAATGCACCATACAGTTTATACAATAGTTACATTTAACGTAGTGGAATGTCTACGAAACAATTAGTTCCCATTATCACTTAAAGTTATAGCATATGTAAACAGTCGTTCTCTCTTTTTTACTTGAATGTAATCAAGCAACAAACCTGTGATTTTTATTACAGGTGGAACTTCTGTCAGAGCTGCTGCCATAGAAAATGAATCAACAACTTCTAACCAATCAGATTTTAGTATACAATAGCACTGTGATATAATTTTTCTCATAAGAAATGCGACTTTTTTAAATTTATGGTGGCACTTAAAGGATAAATAAAGGTCAAAATTAGAACAAATGGGCAATTGTTAAAAGTATATGCTTTTTAAATGCCTAGTATAAAATGTATTCAAGTGGAAGCTTAACAGATAAAGGTGTTGTTTGTATTTCCCCCAGGCGCTATAACTGTCAGTATCTTTGCATTGTACTGTCAGTCTGTTACCACTTGAAAATGCAGAGAGGCATGAATGCTCACTCAAGTACGTTTTCATTGGTTCTAATTTACTCGTGTGCATACAAATGAACAGAATTCATGCACAGAAAAATGTTCCCATACAAATTTACTGCCGTGCAAATGTTGACAAATCCGGCACGTGTCTATCGCCAATTATATAAAGCCGCTTAAAAAGATCAGACATGGCCAAGCGAGCGAGCCAAATGCCCCCCAATAGAGATGTAGCCCTAAAGTGGAAGCTGGAAAAGATTTGTTGGTATCATCTGCAGAAGCACTTGTCTTGTGGGCAGATATTGCTGTTTTTGTTTAGATCTTCAAATCGCACCATTTTTAAAAGTCATTTGGAGTGCAAATGTGGCTGGCTGCCGCGTTATTTCTGCCCACTGTCTTGGATTCCTGCTTTGATAATGTTTGCTTAGACTATGATATTAAACAGGATCACTTATGGATGCTTCCTCACAATCATTTTATACTGTTTGGCTGAGGATGCGCTGTTTTTTGCAATTTGAGACAGAATATTCATGAAAGGCATATGGGAGCATGTCATAAAAAGACTGCAAGTGTGTGTGTGTGTGTGTGTGTGTGTGTGTTACCTATCACCTGTGAGCACATGGGACTGGAAGACCACACAGCTAGTGAAGCACATGTGCAGATGGCCTTCCCAATGGCGGTTCCCTCATATGTAGTGGAACTACAGCGGGGGTGAAGGCCATTTATGTCACCTGATATTCCGGGAAAGAAATAGAAACAGACGGCGAGAGGGGTGAAGTTTGGACAGAACTGTGAAAACAAATTCATGATGATAATGCCACAGTGTTGTTCTGTAAATAACGTCTCAGAAAAATATTCTTTTTCTCATATGCTCTACTTAATGTACAATGGTTGCAGTATGACTACTGATTGTAAAAACATATATATTTATTCACTTTAGCTTTGATAACTAGCTTTGAATTTTTTCCCCCTAACTTTTACTGGCACAGTATATTTATTGTATATTTATTCGATTTTTATACACTTCGTTTTCCTAATCTATTCTTTACTGCCCATTTTCATTATTTCTGTTTTTAGTGTTTAAAGTTCTTGGTCAACATCAACCTGATGTAGGTAGGTAGGTAGCAAGGAAGGAAGGAAGGATGGAAGGAAGGAAAGAAGGAAGTAAGGATGCACTCAATACCAGAACCTTTAGTACCAGAAAAAAACAACTGTGCTTTGCCCAGTAGTCACAAGGTATCAACAACTTTTTTTGATACCTGCTCAATATCAGTGACTGTTCGATGCCACTGTGGCTGAATTCTGGCACATAACCAATAACGATGAAAAATCTTTTTTTTGTTTTGACCAAATTTAGTTTTTTCTGCTTATAACATACTTTGACACTTCAACATTTAGAAATGATACATATATTTCACCAAACAGATGTAAGTATTTTTTTTTTTATTTACTTCCTGCAAATACAATGTTGAATAAAGCGCCAGTTAAACAGGCACAATGGTAACAATCAGTCTAAACTCCCAACTGAAAGTTATGACAGAAAAGCGTTCACCCAAGTGTCGGGAGCTTGTGGGTTTGAATCCCACAATTGGCCAGGCGCCAAGAGAGCAAAATTTGTTGGGAGGGACGTATACTCTTTCTCTCCTGTCAATCACAGCAATGATGGTATGCAGAAAAGGGTAGATAGTGCTTTCATCCATCTGTGTTATGCTGTTCTGTCACTCAGCATGAGCAGGTTTTCAAAAAGATTTGGTTGGCTGGCTTCATGTGACTCAGAGGAAGCATGTGTTTGCCTTTACCCTCCCTGGTTGGTAGCTGTCATGTGATGGGCGAGAGTTAGTTAGTGGGAGGGAACTGTCTAACATAGCACACCTGAGTCTTGTTGTCCCACATATTGTATATTTACATGATTTCTCTTTCCATTTCTCTCTGTTCCTGAGCAGTAATCTGAGAATATTGTATGTGTTGCAGCAAGCAGAGCAAACCCAAAGTCAAGCAGAAAGTGGCAAGAGAGCTGGAAAGCTGCACTGTTATTTATTTAGAATTTTTTTTATCTTACTGACTTATTCCCATACCAAATAAAAAGCTCATGTATGCCCTTACCCTGGGTCTGTCGTGTATCTCTTTTCTAATACTGCCAACATGCTGTAATGGTGCGGAAGATCAGAACAAGATCACATCCTCAGGCTTTCACATCCTATCACTGTTCAGTTAAATTTAGTTAATACATGTAGTTTATCTTTAACTGTGGTTTGATTTCCCTTTGAGCTTAAACATAAAAACAAGTATGAATCTCTACTTCTGAATTTTTTGGCAGAATGCTTTCAGAAATGTCATTTTCAGCCATAAAATCTTGGGATGAGCAGCAAACACTCAAACTACGCCTGGGATTTGTTTACTTCTTTGGTGGTTCGCTTTTGAATGATTCATGCTCATGCTTGTCCAGATAATTTAACTCATCATTCTTACCCACACAATTATTTACTACAGACCCATATTAAAAACACTCAAGCACCTCGCTTAATATTCAGAGTGCACAGCCTAAAAATCGAGCTGCAGAGTCTCTTCAGGTGATATGATACTATTTTGAAAAATTAAACATTTTCCACAGAGCTTGACTTTGCTGGCAAGGGAACATGTACCTTAGGCCACAATCATGCACATTTCTCACATCATGCCAGAGAAGTGTTCAAAAGAAGCATTCGAAAAAGGACAGCAGCAGCAGAGGAGCAGAAGTGTGTGTGTGATCACAGACGTTTGGATTGAGGACCCTGTTGTAATTAGCGATGCAGGCGGAAAGACGGACACCTGCTGTTTCTTCAGCCCCGAGGGCAGCTGTGTACCCTCTCTGATCCCCACACAACCCTTTCAAACTCAAAAAACAAACCACATACATCTATCAGAGGAGAGCAGCTTTCACACAACTCCAAAACTATTGAAAAATACATCAACAACATGTGTTAAAATACAATCTCTCCTATTGCATGAATTTGTTGTTATATAATGCTTTCCAGAATTCTCAAGAATGCATTTAAGAAATGAATTAAGTAGCATATTGAGGCGCTCTGATGTTGCACATTATTTAAATAGAGCTGCTAAGCATTTTTTCCAATTCACTTCCAGATCATCTTTCAGAGACTTCATATAATAATATCATGTAGGCTGAATAGTGAGCTCAGCCTATGCTGAACTGTATTTCTCAGAGATGAAAACCAACTCTATATAATGAATGTAACATGAGGGAGTGACAGGTAACAAATGAAGATATTCCATACTGGAAGTTCAAAACAGGCAATGGTCAACACCAGGAAGTACAAAGAAAACAGGACTTAGATGACGCTGAATGCATGATAAGGTACACAAAGACAAACTAATTAAGGGCTAAACACAGAACAGGTACACACATTAGGAGAACAAACCAATGACAGGACAGGGGCAGAGACAGGACTAGAACCAAAACAAAGGCACTTGGCATAAACGAATTACTCTAGAAATCTGTTCTATTTAATCAGCTCTAGCATTGACACTTACACTGCCCTCCAAAAGTTTGGAAACGCCTGAACAAAATAGGGTTTTTGGGCAATATCAGCATAAATCCTCTTTAGTTAGTGACCATTTTGCATTGATAATAAGGGACAACACTAGGCATCCGAGCAGTCAGTTTATTCAAACATTGACTTGATATATTACTCCAAGCCTCCTGGAGGATTG
>CM040982.1:5635311-5705393 GCA_022985145.1 Pangasius djambal | reverse complement strand
TAGACAAACTAAGGCAATGCAAGACCAATTTCCCTTTACAGAAGATGTCTCATTTTTCACACATTTTGCAAATATGTAGACGTGAAAAATACATGAAACATGAATTTTTTTTCCACATGAAAATACATGAGAAACACATTTTTCTCTGAAATGATCAACAGAATATTGCCGCAAATGATTCTCAAGAATAGAAAGCTCTATGCACATCTGTACTGAAGGAGTCTGTGCAATTTATTCTCCAATTTAAAGGGGGCTACAAAAAGTTTGAGAACCACTGATGCAGACAGGTTATGCTAACTTGGGAGCTGTCGTTGATATTGGAAGCTCTGGTACTTTTTGTTGGTACTTTGGTACTTTTTGAGCTCCTATAGCCATCCCTGCTCCTGGCATTAGTTAATCTACACACTCTCAGTTCATCCCTTCTGCACTGCACCGCAGTCTAAAATGAAGAGAGTTTGTCTAAAGCCTAATCCAGCCTTTATGCCTGAGTGCTCCCCTGCATTCACCCACCTCCTACACCTCCATGGATATATGAGCAGCATTTATCACACTGACTGGTGGAAACCATAGCGTTGACATATCCTATTACAGTCGCTCTTCAGCATTGAATTTACACTTCTCCCTTAAAAGCTAGATTTCTGATCTTCTACAGAGTTCACGCATGGATATGGTGACACTTCCCCTGGGTTGGGTCAGGAATTTGTGTGATCCTTACCACTCATTTTCTCTGGCTCCGCCCTCCATTCACAAACCGGTGCTCGACCATGGTCTTTATAGGTGACCGTTTCCACTTGATGTTTCAGAGCAATGACCAACCTATCATTTTTCTCTCTAAAATGTCATATGATACATCCTATCAGAGACTGATTGTACAGTTTGTGCTGATTATGTTGCCCAAATGCATTTAATTATCATGACTAGAGATCTAGCAGCTTATGAGTCATCCAATCTGTACACCAATCAACGATAACAACAAAACGACTGACAGGTAAAGTGAATAACATTTTAATGACTTCAAGGGGTGGGATATAGGTCTTGTGGGTTGTTCCTGATATGCAGTGGTTATTACCTACCAAAAGTGGTCCAAGGAAGGACAACTGGAGATCCGGAGACAGGGTCATGGGCGCCCAAGGCTCATTGATGTGCACGGGGAGTTTGGTCCAATCCCACAGAAGAGCTACTGTAGATCTCAAACTGATTGAGCATCTGTGGGATATGCTAGACAAACAAGTCCTATCCATGGAGACCCCACCTTGCAACTTACCAGACTGCTGCTAACGTCATGATTCCAGATACCACAACACACCTTCAGAGGTCTTGTGGAGTCCGTGCCTCCACAGGACAGAGCTGTTTGGGTGGCACAAGGGGGACCTACACAATATTAGGCAGGTGGTTTTAATGTTATGGCTGATTGGTGTATATTGACAACATAATGACAGCATTAACATGTTTCCCCTAGATATGCAACAGAGCTGAGACACTTTCATATGGAGAAGACTCCGTGCCGAACAGAAAAGCAAATACACTTGGGGGAAAATGCAAAATGAATACATAGATGATATTGCATATTGCTTTTGAGAACAATGTGCCACACTGAAAAGCAAGACCTTCATTACACTGCTCTTATGTCACTTGATCTCTTCACTGATAAAACAATCAGCATTTTTAAGAATTTAACACTGACTTCACATCAGAATGGGAACATAATTCCCCAATGCATTTGGTTTCATTTACATCAGTCTTTGCAGTCGTGCCACACTGAAATGCAAATTATTCATTATACTGCTGATACATCGCTTGATATGTTCAGTGAATAACAATCAAGAATTCTTTTTTCAAGAATTAAACACAGACATCACAACAGAAGGGAACACCATTCCCCAATGCATTGCGTTTCACTTTCATCAGTGGTTGTAGTCATGCCACAGTGAAATGCACTCAATGTACAGTCACAGCCAATCTCGAGTTGTTGCCGTCCATACAAAGGAACATGCTTTATTGTTTCCTATTGGTTTCTGCATTCCTACCACATTGACTGTTGAACAATTAATCAAGCTTTTCAGAATTGCTACTAAAAGTGTTCATATGACTTGCTCACAGCAGGTCTTAGGAGTTATATTATTAAATTTCACCATAAAGAGACAAGATTTTTTTGGAGCTTTGGGGTTCATTTATCATTTAGCTGTGTACTTAAATAGATTAATGCACTGAAGGAAAGGTTGATGCTCTAAATAATGATACCATCATTTGAATACTTGGATTTAGTCATATTAGGTAGATCGAGTGCTTCATTTCCTGTGAAATGGTTTGTTCCTGTGCAAGCTTTTGCTGTTTCCTGTTTAGACTAATAATGAGCAATCTGTCTGTCTGTGAGCTCAAATCCCCAAGGTTTATGTAACTCTGAGTGGCATGACTGGGCAGAAATGGAGGGGAGAAATAAATATGCTGCTGAGTGTGATAAAGAAAATTGGACACATCAGAAAGAAGCAGAGGCTTTAAAGCTTGGATCACTGGCCTTTTTTATGCTGCATAAACATAATCTTGCATTTGGAGTTTAATCAAGTCAGAATTTCATTTCTGTTCTGAAGAAAATGCTGGCCTTTGAATGGTACTGTGGGTGTCAAAGATGTATTTGCTGAGTAAATCTATATTTTGTTATGTGCTTTGCATGACATTACTTGTGTATATTTTTTTTAAAAAAGTGTCTTTCCCACAAAGGTCAATTGACAGCGAAAACGGTCTTCACTAAAAGTAATCAATGCATGTTTGAAGATGTTCTTAACGAAACATTGTCAATGCTTTCTGTCCATCACTGCCTGCCTTTTTTTAAGGCTTGAGTGAGTTTCAAACTTTTGCACTTGCTAAAAGCTCCAGTAAGTGAAGGCTGTGATTCACTTAGAAGCTGCCAGTCTGATCGTTACTGGATCATTATCCACCCTGTGTGCACCAGACACGTTCTCTCTCTCTCTCTCTCTCTCTCTCTCTCGCTTGCTCTCTCTGCCTCTCCTTCTCCCACAGTCATATACGCTTTCAATTTTCCTGTCATCCTTTTTTATTCACACTCCATCTCTTTCCTTCTCTCCTGTAACATGTTTCAATAGTTTGTTAACACCACCTCTTCGGAAGAAAAGTCATGTGAATAATCACGCTTGATGTGAAATTTACACATGTGGTTTTTATAACGTCACTTTATGTTTCACAGTTTCTTTACATGTAGTGCATGGGGAGCTTTTTTACCCCACATGAAATTTTTTCACATGATAATTTTTTTCAACACGTTTCAGATGTGATTTTCTCACATGAAGAATTCTGAGATCACATATTATTCTCATAATCACATATGAAATATATGTGATTTTAACATAAGGCATACTACTACTACTACTACTACAACTAATAATAATAATAATAATAATCTCACTTCCAGTAACCACTTATTCTTGGTCAAGGTAGTAGATCTGCAGTAGATCTGAAGTCTATTCTGGGAACACTGGACAGGAGGTGGGAATACATTCCTAATGGGATGCCAGTCTATCACAGGGCAGCTTGCACACACACACATTCACCCACTCATTCACATCCGGAGCAATTTACTGTATCTTAAACAATTCACCTAGAAGCATGTTTTAGGAAACCAGAGAACCCAGAGGAAACCCACATGGACACAGGGAGAACATGCACAAAAACTCTGAATAGACAGTAACCTGAGCTCAGAATCTAAAAAAAAAACAAAAAAAAAAAAAACGGGATCCTGGAGCTGTGATGCCGCAATGCTAAAAAACAACAAACACAATAGACTATAAACAGACTATGTCGGTTTCTTGCTGAGATCGAACCCCAGTGGTGTAGCTGGGCACAGTGACACTGATAGCTGACAGTCTACAACATTGGCACCAAACATGGCAAATTGAGAGTGAAAGGAGCAGAGCAGGGCAAACTTCCCTGTCTTTTACAAAAGCAGTGGATATGCTGAAAGTGATCAGGTGCTGCATGCAATCCAGAACACACATCCTGAATGGAAGATCAAGGCCTGAGAAAGTCAACCATTTTAACTCAGGCGCAGTAGCGTGGATAAACCCCGACCAAAGCCCGAAGGACAATGAAACAACACAACAAAAGGCAGAAAAAAAAAAACAAAAAAAAAAACATAATAATAAAAGTATCTAAGCTTAGTTTTATTCTAGAAAGATGCAGAATGATCAAATTATTATATTAAAACCCTCTTCAGGCAATCAGCTAACATTTTTTTTTTCTTAATCCTAAATTTTATTTGAGTCATAATCACACAAAATTATACCAAATGGACCAAAATCCTCATTTCATTCTCTTTCCTCAGAAAGGTACGGAGGTGTTTAATGCTTTTCAGAGGAAATGTTGCTTAAATTATCACATTTAATAAGCCAGATTGTGTGAAAATCCTTTTCCATAAGCCATACGCTGGCCTAAACACCACCAACATTACTGAGAACCCAGAGCAAAGCAGTGGCCAACTTTATATATATATATAAATTTGTGTTGTTCATTTCTAAAGGTGGTGTCTGAAACAAAATGTCTATCATTTTATCCCGGTGACTATAAATGAACACAGCACAGTTTCACGCAAGCTACTTTTCCTGGAAATATGGATGTTTGCGTCACACATGGCAAAACAGCTATTGTATCCTTATTTATAGAAAACTGCAGTCATGATGTGGCGGGTGTGAATATAAAGTTTCAAACCCTAGTAAGAAAGGAAGCACATTACTTTGTTAAAAAAAAAAAGAGCAGGAAAAAGAAAAAGAGCAGGAATTGTCCTGGATTTTTGTTTGTCTTGTCCCCAGCACTTTTCAACCCAAATTTAGACCCGTATCTAAAAAGTAAAACAGTTTTCTGTACTACGTCGTCTGTGCACTGTTCCAGACATTATCTCAGTAAGCTGGTCCACCATTAAATCTAAGCACATTTTTCATAGTTACAAAAAAAATGAAAGAATTGTCTCCTCCTGTGAAATGAGAAAACATCATAAATTGTGCTGATAAAATGAATTTGCCCTTTCTCAAAATGTACAGTGTGCATAAACAGATCATGTGTGATTTTTTTTGTCTGTCAAATGATGTTTATCAACAACACAGGGAAATTACAACAAAGAACATTTTAATGTATCACATACCCCAAAATCAATCACTTGCTCAAAATTTCTAACTAATTATAATTTGGCACAGCAGAGGAAACATGGCAGTCTTTCGCCAGCTGAATCGGAGGAACTGTGCTCACTACAAATTAAAAGCTGTTTGCTGCATTAAGGTTGTTATGTCAAAGAGAAGCAGGACTTGACGATTTTACCTGGTCTAGATTTTTTTTTTTTTCACTTCATGCTAACTAGATATTTCTGTGAATAACTGAATTTCCTCACCAATTGCAAATGAGGAAGTTTATACAGGACTCTATGTCGACATCATAATATGAAAAGTGGCATTTGATAAATAAGGAATAAAACACTTTGGCGCCTGATTGCCACCATGAAGTTGATTATTTTGCAATAACAACACATCCTAAAGTGTTATTTTCCTCTTATACCACAGCAAATTGCGACTGCTAACAACCTTTTGATTTATTAACGAATGATATGTTGTACATTGATCCATTTAGAGTTACATTTAATGTTGTGGAATGCAGGTTAGTTCAGCAACACTTTCTATGAAGGTCATATCTATAAGAAACTGTCAACACATTCATATCATGCATATATCTATACATAATTAGAATTAGTTCTGAAAATGCATTACGCTTTATAGCTAGCTTTATTATGCATTAGAAATCATTAACATGACGGAATATACAGTACATAGTTTATCATAACATATCACCAAGATCCACTTTGCGTAGTGCGTTTTGAGACGATATAACAGTGATATAATGCATTACAAGCACTACTTATAATGCATTACTTTGACCATTTATAAATGCATCATAAACAATGCTACAAACTGTAATACATTTTCGTAAGTAATTATAATGTTGTATTTAACACATTATAACACGTATATAAATGTATTCATAAGTCATACATATGGCCTTCATAGAAAGTATTAACGTTAGTTCCTGTTATCACTTATAACAGCTATAAATAGTCATTCCCTCACCATCTTTTTTTTAAATTCCTCTTAAACAGGAAAACAGTTGAATAAATGTTAAACGAACATCTCCTCACAGAAAACTTCTGCCTCACATCTGCCCTATAAATTCCTATATAAATACAGAAACACTAAAGAAACAATAACGCATTAAAATGAGTGCATTAATATAAACCTTTCACTTGGCTTGCAGCTGGAATTACTGTCAGAGCCACTGTTAAAGAACTAATCAACACCATATGCACCATATGCAAAAGAGCAGTGTTCTACAGCTTGCATCTGCCATAACTGGAATTGGCACCTGTCTTCTGTGTAATAATGTTTGCATTGCTATGAAGAAACCCTTACTGCTTTACAACACCGTACATAAATAGCATACATTAATGATTTAACTAATGTATGCATGACTAATATTAAGAACATGAGGAAATAATAAAGTGTGCACCGTAGCAATCATCAATATAATTTAATAATGACAATTCAGTATTCACATCTTGTTAAATCATTCTGTTAATTATTACTGTGACTTGCAGTCTTAATTAAGATTATTTGCATTATGAAGGGTATAATTTGTACACAGTGCCGTTACTAAAACTTTCTTTAATGTAGTATATTAGCCACATGAAAATTCTGCAGTAGCTGGAAAGGAGGAGAATATAATAACTTGCTAATTTAATACTCTAGTATTAATTAATCAAGCACACTCTTAATGTTTCATAACCCTTTATTGAAGTAAACTATTTTAGTGACTTTGATGAGGTGTCATCAGGTATACTACTTCTTTCTAGTATTATACTGTGTCTAACACGAAATAGTCAAAAAGATTGCTAATGCTACCAAACAAGCATGTTTTTCCAAACACAATGCTTTAATATTAGCATATTTTATGCAGATCTGTGCGTGCAACCACAGCTCTTTCCTTGCCATGCCTGCTGCTGCATGCACCACCATATAGCGTGCAGTGCATCTAATTTAATTCTCTTGTAGACAGCTGAACATCACACCCACATGTGCTTTTTGAACATCCCATTCCAGATTTAGTCCCCCTTTTACTGTTATGATAACTTCCACTCTTCTGGGAAGGCTTTCCACTAGGTTTTGGAGCGTGGCTGTGGGGATTTGTGTTCATTCAGCCACAAGAGCATTAGTGAGTTCAGGCACTGATGTTGGGTGAGCAGGTCTGGGGTGCAGTCGGTGTTTCAGTTCATCTCAAAGGTGTTCACTGGGGTTGAGGTCAGGGCTCTGTGCAGGACACTCGAGTTCTTCCACTCCAACCTTAACACACCATGTCTTCACGGAGCTCGCTTTGTGCACGGGGCATTGTCATGCCCCTTAGGTTTGGACGGCTTAGTTGCAGTGAAGGGAAACTGTAATACTGCAGAATACATCCTATAAAATTATGTGCTTTGTGCAACTTTATGGCAACAACTTTGGGAAGAACCACATATGGGTGTGAACGCCAGGTGTCCCTAAGTGTTTGGCCATATAGTGGATAATCACCATTGCAGTGTGCAGAGATGTGTGGGAAAAGTTTCACTTTTGCCCAATCCACCAGTTCTGAAATATTCATCTCTATTTTATTCATTCATCATATATGTTTTGAGTAGAAGGGTGTTACCACAGTACCACAATGCTGTTGTTCTAATATGGTATCTTTCTGTACGAATCACTTACACAGGGACTCTCCACATAAACAGATTAAAAAGAAAAACAGAAAATGTGTGTAGTTGATATGGTGATGTTTTCTGTGAGGGGATGTTTAATCAGCATTTAGGGAAAGAATCTCTAGTGCCAGTGCTTTGTAAAATTCAAAGGTAAAGCTGTAACGTTAAGTTTTCTGACACAGAAAAGTCTACAGAATGCAAGTATTTCTGGTTTCCCTGTAACATGACAAGCGGCACTTTTTTAACTTCAGGAGAGAAAAAGAGAGGCGGGTGAGGGAACAACTGTTTATAGCTGCTATAACCATATAAAAGGGATAACATTAACTAACTTCTTTTGAGGATGTTCCACAACATTAAATGCAAACATAAACTGTAAAAAAGTATGATATGTTGATCTTTAATTAATAAAACATTGTAATCATTGGCAAGTTGCTGTGGTATAAGAGGATTAAAAAATATTGTGCTGCTATAGGAAAATTGTCAACTTCAGGGTGGTAACAGTGACTCACTGATTATTTTCATTACATATTGTAAAGCTTTTGCCAGGACAAAAATGTCACTAAGTAACATTTTTCATCTTAGTTTTGGTCACAAAATGAACGACAACTTCATATATCCTAAAATAAACCCTAACAGGTCGTATACTAGTAGGAAATACAAAAGTCATATGAAATACTGGTTTATATACAGTATAAAACACAGAATTCAACAAGTTAAGTCTTAAAAACTACTTGTACTATCATTGCAAAAGGTTAGGCCATTGCCACAAACACACTTTTATAACCTCAAAGCAAATATAAAGAAATAAACCCTACCCTTCAGTAGAGTAGTTGTATGTATTTGAGAGCACAGTTTGTTTTTGTCTCATCCAGATACTGTCTCTGATTACCGATCATAAAAAGGGTGGTTTTAGAACATAATGCTCAACAGTTCTCCCAACCTAGAATATCATGATATGATTATGATATAACTATGAAACAGTACGACTAAAGGGAATGAGGGAAATGGTGGGATTTGCTTCCTAACAATGTGTTTATTACGATTTCTACTACTAGCTGACCAGAAACATCAGTCTCCCGGAGCACTAATCAATGAACCTAATGGATTAGAAAAAAAGACATTTTTCTTAATCAGTGCCCAATCTTATCTACAAAACACCTGTGAGTCTGCAGGGTTTTTTAACTGAGGGAGACGATCAGGAATTTGAAGGCAAGTATTTATTATTATTATTCACAGCACACAGGGAAGAACAACTTCTAGAGGGAGAATAATCACATAATGCAGGATAAGCTGTGAAACCTCATGATTTGTTGACTATTCGACAAGGATTATGAATTATGCAGGATTATGGATGTAGTGATGCAATAATGGTGGATAAAATTCTGAACAAAATTTCACAAATATTACTTTAAAAAAAATAAGAGCCATCCCTAATATGACTTGGTAGCAGACTCAAAAAGAAATTCTACATCAAAACAAAAACAGTACACACTGGCTGGTCCAGATTTATTGCAATGTGTGATGATGTGTAAACCGGCATGTGTACAAATATCCAGATCGAAAAATAATTAGGCTCGGATGTAAAGAATGATAAGACTACTCAACGAACGATGAAACACACAGGATTACTAAGCACAAACTAGTGAAGAACCAAACACAAAACAGGTGAACACAACTGGGCAACAAACCAATGACAGGACGAGGCAGAGACAGAACTAGAACAGAAACCAAAACAAACATGGTGTTTGTTGCCTTGGGAACAACTTCATGAATGGGGAAACCGTGACACTTACATTCCTCACTCTTGCAACTACGGACCCATTATTTTATCTACTAAATTGCAGCATTGTATTTACTGAATAATATTCCTTAAGAGGAATAACTGAGTAATAAGCTGAGTTTTTAAGATATTAAGACAAACATGCCACCAACATTAGTGCTGTTCAAGCTAAAATAATAAAACAGAAGTTGACTTTGTTTTCTAACTTAAACCGAACAAGAAATACAACAACATCAGCAAGTTCTATATTTATACTATACTATACAGACTGCTTAAAAATGCCTGTTAAAGATCTCTGGGCTCCAGTGATTCTCAGGGTGGTGGCCTGACCAGCAGCACTACCCCAAACCCCACGAGTGAAATGATATATCGCCAAGTAGGCTAATTAAGGAAAGGTCACTTTTAATTTTTTTGGATGTCATCTGATAAGTTATCATCAGTCTGGGATGTAGAGTCAGGGTCGAGGCAGGTTCCAGGTTATGGTAGCAAACTGCGAAATGAAATGCAGTTAATTAGGTTTTTGGAAGCAGATATTTCTCCACTGAGACTACTGAGAAAATACAATAGCTCCAGCAAGTTTGTTGATTGAGGTTTTTAAATACACCTCAGATCCAAGATCCAACATTAGTGATTGGCAAGATCTGTGAGGGTCATCTAGTTGACACATGGGGAGATGGGGAGCATCCGTAACTCTGTACATTATCAAAAGAAAGGAAAAAATAGGCAATTTTCCTCCACAGAGCAGAAAGCAATGGTGAACAACTGCAACTGAAGGCTGTAGTCAGTTCTGAATTGAATGCAAACAAATGAAAATACACCAGCTATATGTTACCTATGGTAGCAACAAATACCAGTTGACTATTTAAGGAATAAAACAAGGCGGGGCATGCTGTTATAGGAAAATAATCAATGATGGGGTGGTATGATGAGGCTCAACATGAAACAGAGTTACTGTTACCACCCTATAATTGGTTATTGATTATGTGAATTGTGTTTTGTCACTATTACACCACAGCAATATACCAACAAGTATTTATTAAAGAATGACACACCATATCCATTTATAGTTACATCTAAGGTTGCGGTATGTCCAAAGTTATACTTCACGTACATAATACCAATTATAAACAGTCATTCCCTCACCAGCCACTCTTCATACTCTCTCTTGGTAAGTTAATAAGACAAAGAAAGAAAAAAAAACTTGTCATGTTAAGGAGAAACGGGAAAGAGCCTCTGTTCTGAAGACTATAACCTGAAACAGCCATACTGGCTGTTACTGGAGACTCCTTCTGTAATGCTAAATACGCATCTCCTTACAGAAAGCTTCACCATATCAATGACTATAATGTTTTTCTTTGTTAAATAGCATCATGCTTTTTTTTTTTTTTTTATCTGTTTAGTTTATGTGGTGCGTCTGCTGTACAAGTCCCTGTGAATTAGCTGTTACTATAGAAACGATAACATATTAAAACAAGTGCATTAATATAAAATTAATTAATATAGAAAATTAATCAACAACACCTTCTGACCAATCAGTTTTGAGAATTCAGCAGTGCCGTGCTATAATACAAAACATGATGTACATTTTTTTTTCCTGTAAAAAAAAAAAATCACTTAGAAGAAGAAAGAGAATGCTTTCCATTACTTCAGTTTCGAATTACACTAGAAATGGCTGCCGTGGACAGACCCCTTAGAAGTTCCTTGTGTGAAAAGTCATAAATATTCTATTCAGCTTCCAAAGAACGGAGCAGGAGCTACAACTGATACAATTCATCAGTCGTTTAAAGACTGGGACTTATTAAAGAACTCGGATCATGTGTAACGCCTTCCTGGACTGAATGAAACCTTGTAGCCACACCGGAGCTTTGCAGATAAGATTGGACACACCGTTCTAAATCTTTCATTTGAGTGACTGACCACTAATGGCTCCTTTTACTTATTAATCACTGTGGGCCATTTTCCATATGTGGGCCTCACAGTATGTGAGCCAGATTAGGATCAATGCATTAAAGGCAATGATTGAAATGAATTGAAGCAAGAAGAATAATTCAATTATTATAGATTATAAATAGATTACGAAGGACAGACAAATAGTGTGCAAAAATAATTCATATTTTTAAACTGATGCGTACATAGGCTACCAAGGTGATTTGCCAATAAATATTTAAAATATTCCGTGTTTACGTCATCATCTGAACAAAGCCGGTCACGTTTTGATTGAGAGCAACTAAATTGAATCATATCGTATTATAACAGATTGGAGGATATCATCAAACATGAAATTTTTGCCTTAAGAATCAAAGTTGTATTGTATCATGTGGAAGCCTGAGGTTTATACCCCTGAAAATGACCTGAGTGTAGTGCTGAGGTTGCCAGATTTTTCTTGAGAGGTGTGCGGGACAGGGTTTTATAATAGTGTCCTGACCGCTGCCTTTACAATGCAAAAAAACGATATCTGAGCAAGTAAAAATATCTTGAATATATTCAAATTCAACTACACTGCAGAAAGTTATATCTCAGCAAGTGGAAATATCTGGAATATAGTCAGAGTGATCTAGTATTTCCTACAAGAAAATGACAGTAAACAAAATATAAGATTATTAATCCTATTTCTAGACATTTCTACTCATTTCAAGCTTGAAAGAGTCTTGTTCTATTGCCAGACAGTATTGCTAATTTGAAGCATTTGTTTTTTTATTTCTCTTTATTAAATTGTTTGTTTCTAAACAAATCCAAGATTATTAAACCTGTTTCTAGATATCTGTACTCATTTCAAGCTTGAAATGAGCACAAATACTTTTACTTGTTCATTCTGTAGGAGATCATTTTGCTTATCGTTTATTTCTAGAAAGAAGCAAAATGATCTGTCAGTAGAATAAGCTCATTTTAAGCTTGATATGAGTAAATATGTCTAGGAATGGCCTTATTGGTCTCTTAATGAGAAGTGTCAGATAACTTTTCCTTTATTTTCGATATCTTCACTTGTTAAGATATCATTTTATTGCAGTGTAAACACAATGGTGCTGGACTTAATACTGCTCATTGCTCTCGGAATACATCGCTAGGACATTTATTGCTTCAAAAAGCCGGTCAGCACTAAATGTATCACCTTTCCTCCTTCTGAATGCGCTTTATTTACACCCAAGTTGACCGTAACTAGTCTAAATTCATCTCTCACCACAGTGTTTTGTGCGAGAAAAGTTTGTAGAGAATGCTTCAAATCCTTTTGATTCCCACCAGAATATTCTACTAAGACCTCTAGTCACAGTCAGTCAAAATCCACATAGATCAGATTTAATATTTGTTTTGTTCAGCCTATGGAGGAGCAACGTGGTTTATTGCTGTGATGTTGAGAAGAAAATTACTGAAAAGCTTTTATGAGATGAGGACACATTCATTATACTCCTTTAATTGGGCTGCAATAAGAATCGTGTTGTTTTGTCTTTTCTGTATACAATCATACACGCATAATAAGTGGCCCAGAGGTTTTATAAAGCAATGCACTTTCACTTCAATAAAAAGCTTATCTGAATGCATTTTAGGCTGGAAAAATAGATCACTTTATGTGTTTATGTGATAATAGGAAGACTTGGAATATCACATTATTGTATTTCTGGGTTATTATATATCCAGGGGTATTTTTTAAAAAAAAATTATTACAACAAAGAAAGCAAAAAAATGTCTGTAAAGACAACTTTCACAAGTGATCAAGTGGTGAAATAGATAAGGTGAATGAATGAATGAATGAATGAATGAATGAATGAACGAATGAATAAGCATTTTAAGCAAAGCATAATGACCTCTGCTATACTTTTATTTTGTCACTGATCTATCCAAAAATGTCAGAGAGGTGTCACTACACAAACGAATAGAGCGACAGAGAGTACCTAAAGGTAAAGGAAGAAATATAAACATGTTAAAATATTTGAAAGCACAGACACTCTCTAACAATATGTGCGTAAGGGATTTAAATAGTTTTCTGTTGGTTTTTTTTCTCTTTTATAGATAGCGTGTTGGGCGTTTGAATATACATTTTTGAGGAAAACTAAATAATGAATAAAAGACGATGGGACATGCAGGTATTTAAAAATAATCAACGGCAAGGTGGTGTGATGTGGCCCGATGAGAAGCAGAATCACAAACACCAACCCAAAGTTGATTGTTTCCCACTAGCAGCATGTCCTGAAATGTTTTATTCCTCTCATATCAACAATTTGCCTGCAGTTACAATTTATAAGTATTACTGAACAATACATCATACTACTGTATACCTTGTATACTTTTAATACATTTAATGTTGTAGAAATTTACTTATGTTACAGCAGCTATAAACAGCTTTTCCTATCTGTTTATTATTAGTTCTTATTTATTTTCAAAGCCCCTTTGTGAATGTATTGCTATGAAACCCTTATTTTGCTCGTGCTTTGTGACAGTTAGGTATCTGAGATTCTGACACGACAGCTTGTTTTTTAAAGGCTGCTTGTGTACCTTTTCAGTGATTGTGTCATTCTTTACATATTGCATATCAAGGAACCTTGATCCATCACTCAATGTCTGACAAAGCTGTCAGGGTGAAGCAGAAGAACAGGGAAGATCAGTGCATTGAGTTGTCTTAGATTCACCTCTGAATCATCGGTACAGGACATTCAGCTCAGTAGAAAACAATCACTTTCTTAGCATCTATTTAATCTCAGTACAGTATAGAGTAACAGAGTATGAATACGTTATTCCGAATGAACAGATAATGTATTGCAAATGATTACAAATTTAAATATGAATAGGTGCTGTACTCATACAGATCTAGAGGTACGCATCACGACTGGGATTTCCAGGAGCAGGAGGTTTTTATTTTCATGCCACGGTGAGCAAGCAGACAGATATGAAGCTTGTGGGACAAAGAAAGGCCACATTCATTAACACTGAGGTGTGGCATTGCACAAAGAAATGCCTCATTTCTATGTTTCATTGCATAGAAAATAGTATGGTCCAGGTACAAGCAAATATAATAACAAATATAATAAGTGAGATTTAAAAAAAAAAAAACAGTCTCGTACAAATCTCTAATTGAGACGAATTATGAAATGAAGTGATGTAGCTGAGGTCGAAGAGGCAGAATTCACACATCACCTGATAGTGCTGGCATTTCTCCTTCTGGGGTTTTCCAGTGTTTCTAAGGGCATAGTTGAAAACGTTCATATTTAACTAAAAAACAAACAAACAAACAAACAAAAATATCTTCGAAGGTTTAGGTCACACCCACTTCAGCTACAGATACAAATACAGATAGGGTCATTGCATTACACCCCAGTAGAGTAGAATATAAATGCAGATGTTCAGAGCGATCCAGAAATGAGGACAGATATCCACCATGATAACACACATCTACTGTATGAGACTGTATGTTTAGTAAAGAATCAGCAGAAGATCTTAGCAATAGTAATTAAATGGGAGGAATGTGGATGTAAATGTCTAGCTACAGATGTGGGAAGAGCCAGCGTGGGTTGGGATAAATAATGTGGTTTGTATTTGAGTGAATCAGATTAAAGGCTGACTGAGTGAGGATGTGCCTGGATCAGCACAGGGGGGAGTGTTAATTATTTGGCGAGGGAAAGATGCCATCTGGCAAATGGCAACAGGAATTCGTGGGCAGCGAGAGAGAGATGAGCGGTTTCTTCATCCCTGCTAACAGGAAACATTCAAACATTCGGTAAGTGTTCCCTTACAGAAAAGTCACATGTGAATAATCACTCGCCATTTTTCAGCCAGGGTTTAATCACGTCATATTAGTGAGAAATCCAGCGTAGAAGTAGTGGAGACAGCAAAAGTTGGACCCAAGTTATAGCAGAGACTCGACTTGGCTATTTAGAAATCTATGAGATGCCGAGCGAGATGGAGTTGACGGAGGAATTAGCATGAAAGTCGATGCTTTAAACGCTGATCTGGGGGTGGGTTTCCTTTTCCCAGCACTTTGCTATCTCGTTCATAAGAACATTCTTTAATTAACGAGTGTTTCCTGAAACCCTATGTAAAAATTGTACTACATTAACTCGTTTGTAAATTAATAAGTAACCTGACCCATTTGTTACTCATTAAGTACTTCATTATTTGGAGCTTGAATGCATTTCTACCTCAAGAAGATGGAGGCTGCTAATTTCTATACAAAAATCCTTACAGTTTTATATAGAGTGAGTGTGATCCATTGCCTTACTGTTAATTTATTAGTAGGATTATCTGCGACGTGGTGGTGTAGTGGGTCGCTTGGCTGCTTCACAGTGCTTGTGTGTTACGTGCGAACCTCAGCTCGTGTGACTGTCTGTGTGGGATTACACATAATTTTTTAAAAATCATATTAGCTTTACAAAAACAAATGAAGCAAACAGCATTTAAAACTGTGTTCCTTTAAATCAAGTTACATGAAACCAACAAGTGTAAGAGATGAATTTATGGTGAATTTCATTTGTGTGGAACCAATACACACAAATGAAATACATTTGAATCAAGTAAATTCAATGAACCTTTTGGTGCAGCTTTTGTAATCTCTCTGGTTGTTTCACTGAGTTTATTTGATTCAAATGTATATCAGTTCCACGTGAATGAATTGATTTGCATTAACCCGGTTTTCCTTTTTATACAGCCAACATGATTTAAACATGTATATTCAGAGCCCTGGAACAAAACTCAACTTGGGGTCAGTGGAGATGCAAAGCAGCAATGCTAACCAATGCACTATGGGTACTATGGATTACAGTCACTCTACATCATTCAAAGTAGATTAGACTATTTTTTAGATTAAATATAGTATAAGCAGTTAGTGTACATTCCAAACAAATGTCTGCTGCAAATTGTTGATTACGGTTGTGTCTATCATGCGCTATTTATAAATAATGTCTCTCGGTGTCTGTTTATGCTGTCTGTTAAGTCACTGATTCTTTTATTAAATTTACCTCTGGATTGTGAATTGGATTGTTTGACTATTGACTCGTGTGGCTTTTCTCCAGGCTTATGTGTAACGCATGCCCTTCTTTATGTTGTGCATTATTTACTAAGATTCATTGTTATCAGGGAAACCTAGTTCTGTTTGAGCAGAGTGTAGTAGACGAGTAGGTCAGAGAGCTAGACGGACTAAAGCACTAAAGCTGTGCCGCATCACTCTCATTAGGCAGAGTTGATGCAAGAGCTAAATTCTACTGGCACCATTATCAGCAAGTAACAGAACTCATTAATGAGCTCCAAAGCCCAGTGAGGAGGCATTCAAACCATCCCTGGATCCCAGAAACTGCCAAATGTACAATAATTATGTTTGCGTGTACATAGTGTGTTCTCTTGTGGATCTGAACCCCAGGTACTTCATTGTAATTGGATTGCATGTTTTTTTTCTCTTTTTGTAGTGTGTGCACCACAGAGGAACCACACGAGTACACACTCCCTGTGTTTACAGCTCAAGTCGAGGTCATACTGCAATGAAAACAAGGTGGGCACAGATGAACAGTTCGTCCCTGCTTCCAGATTGGAGTTGGATTGAAGGATAAAAAATTTGAAATAGAAAATGTGTAAAGGGACTTTGAAAAAAAATATTAGAAGTAAAGACTGTGTGAGGAGAACATTCCAAGGTCTGATAGCCGCCAAGAAGTGATACGGAAAAATGCTGTGGCTTGAAATTTCAAGGTGAAAGAAATTTCAGTGGCGTTAAAGAGCTTCACAATACAATTTCACAAAATATATTTTAATATAATTAAATAACGCTTTAGGTCTAAATCTTTTCAAATATTAAACTTCACAGAAATCGACAAATAATAGACAAAACTGCTTACAAGTTCTGTGAAAGGACCGAAAGGTTTTTCACATCAGGTTTTTTTAAATCAGGATTTTTCAGCAAATCAGGACTTTCTCAGGAGATTTTGCATGGCAGATCCAAGAGAATCATTCACAAAGAAAATTTAAATGCAATTTCTACAATGCCTTTGCTCTTTAATTTAAAAAAATAATTATTTTCTCCTCTCTGAATTATATTCAGTATTTCATTTAGACAGAACGGTTTATAAATCTATCAATTCACATATTGACATTGTTCACATAATGACATATTTCTATCATCTTCTTGGCGGCATACTGTCTCTGTAACTTATGAAATGTAATCTAAAAGGAGTGAATCTATACACTATTCCCCTAAAAAAAAAAAAAAGAATGACCATTTCCCACAGTTCTACCAATGCAAGTGTTTCCAGCTTCCAGAAATGTGCTTTGTGTGTTGAAACTTCAGCCTTGTCCTGCCGATGTCCCCTTGTATAAATTTACACTAATTAATTTGCAGGTCAGGATGGCACTGATGAGCCACGAAGACATCAAACATCAGTATGGTGCTCCTGCATTTATGAAGTAGTCACAGGTGCACATAACACTTAGTTGATTGGGAAGAGGAATGATGAGAGTTGATTAATGCCTATCAGTTATTGTACCAGTCTGAAAATTGTTTCAACACTTTACTTGAAGCCTGCATCTTAAGACTGACATTTAATCACGGTTCTAAATCAGCACCCCTCATACTATGTAACCATGTTCAAATGTAACCATGATAAATAGGTTCAACAACGCAGAGAAAGAATAAACCCTACTCCTTATTGACTTAATGTAAGTATAGAACACGCTACTGAATCCCATAGACAATACTTGAGTGGACAATACTTGAGTAATTGTACATTGTTATTATATTTAAATATTATTAGCCACTCTCCTTCTCTCCTCCAGCCAATGACTGTACACCATACATCAATAGAATAGGCTCAGTTTAGCAACCAGTCATTTCAGTTTAACATCCAATCAGGTTTATCTATATATAAAAAAAAAATCTGTGGTGAACTTCTCACGCACAATGTAGTTAACACTATAGCTATCCATGTGTGAAGCTGGATAAGCCACCAGACCACAGTGTTGAACTTCAGTCAAATGTTTCATTATGCTGGAGTAATTAAAGCCTCGTATAAAATGAGGTGTCTCCTTTACCTCCCTGGGAGGCATGAATTCATCTCATTTGAAAAAGCATGTTGAAGTGTTGTTACGTTTTGCTCATCTTCAAACAGCAACTGGCGATATTTAACCAAGTTAGCCTGTTTTCTTTGCTAATGCCAGGTTAGACTAGCATCGATTCTAGTAGCTAACATAATTAGCTAGGCAACAAATCAATTGTATGAATTGCAAACTTACTGAGATTGAATGAGGTTTCCAGGCAAAATGGTGTAGTTGCTTGCTGCGCTAAACACATCAGCCAAGGCGGGATTAATTAGCATGCACGGATGGCAGATGATCTTTTTGGAATTAGAAACATGCAGGTATGTGGAAATAAAGTCCAAAATGAAGTCCACTATTAAATAAAGCCGTCGTTTAACTCTCATGTCAGCACAGTACGTCACCTCACAGTTAAACGCTGTGAGAAAATAAAGACGCTAGCAAGAGTCAAAAAGTTTTTTGGTGCAATGTGAGGACAGAACACCACAGCTCATAGCTGAAACTTTGCAGCTGTACGACTCGTTGCACTATTTATCGAGGTCGCAAACATGGTGTGCTAAATTAGAAACTCTGTCAGGAATTTATATACTCATTTGTGTCTCTTAGTCTGTAATAAGCCACTTAGTTGTCGAGCTTGCCATTGTAATTACATGTAATTATATTGTGTTATCTACCACTTTTTAGCATAGTCAATTAAGTTTCCAGGCAACCAAAACATGGGACTGAGCAGCACACTGGAGTGTCCATTTTCCTGGTGGCCTAGCTAATACATTTATAATTAGTGTAGATTTTTCTCCACCCTAATCACACTAAACCAACAATGACACAGATAAAACAGACTAACCTGAATTGTAGATATGCCAAAAATCTCTAAACGGTTGATCCACTTCATCAGGAAATAGTAGCAATTTTGGGGGTACAGATTATCCCCAGAGGCGAAGGTGGACAAAATGCAAAAACAGCAACATAATACACAACTCATGCAGGCTCTATAGAGATAAACTGGGACAAAGATTCTGTTAAGAGCAAGGAGGCCAAGGAGTGCTGAGAACTGTAATAGTACACTCAAATCATTATCTCGAGTATGTATGGGATTTATTTAAATTGGAGCTGAATGCGTGCTGACTGAAAAGCGTGAGGGAGCATATGTATGATTAGGGGTGTGTGTTTGAATCAGGGCTGATTTCTATGTGCTTGAATGCTCTGAATCCTCTGAGTGCAAGTCAACTTGTGACATGGTGCATTTCTAATGAGATACAGGTTAAAGCTATGCTTTCTCATGCTGTTTTACACAATTACTTGTGGGTGAAAAAAGAAAAAATATTATTTTACCTTACAAGCTTAGCACAAATTTGAGTTCCATATCTTTAACTGCTAATTACAGTACAGGACCTTATTTTCTAGAAGTAATAGCTTGAATGCATAGCTATGTATGACCCAATGACGCATCGATTAACGCAGGCCACATTCATTTAGCTGGAGTATACTGGAATACAGTTTGTATCTTGTTTCACTTCTGTCCGTGTTCCTGCTTCCTGTGGCATATGCATCCTCAGAGCCAGGCACTGTAAACAGAGACAGCTAAAAGAAGAAGCTGATGGATGAAATACGAATATCCTGAGACGATCAGGGGAAAATGGGAGGATGAAAGAATGTGCTGAAGTGACAAGTTACAGTCTGTAAATCCAGACAAGGATCTGTGGAAATAAAAAACGCCCTTGTCACAGACAGCTTCTGACTGGTTTATAACCAGCATATAATATGAGCAATGTGGGTGAGTTAGGTGGTGCCTGACAGATGTGGGGCAGGGCAGGACTTGTAATGCATTGTAGAATATTTTGTAATGTACATTATTGTGCTAGATTATACCACAGTGCTGATCAATTCTTGATTCTGATCAGACAGAAGGTATTGATTCATTTTCTACAACAGTAGCTTTGACAATAACCCCTTCTGCAAAGTTGGTATTAATGTGCTTGCTCTAATATGTTATTGTTTCTATAGTAACAGTGTACACATGGACTTGTATTGAGGGCCCATGAGATAAACGGATTTTTAAAAACGGTTAATTGTCAATGTTATGAAGTCCTACTTTGGAAGGAGTCTCCAGTGTCAGCGCTTTGTAAGAGTCAGTGGTAAAGCTGTAACTTTAGCTTTTCTGACACAAGGAACATGACAAGTTGCATTATTTTGTCTTATTAACTTCGAGAGAGAGAGAGAGAGAGAGAGAGAGAGAAGGCTAGTGAGGGAATGACTGTTTATAGCTGCTATAAGTGATAACAGGAACTAACTTTAATAGAGATTGCACAACATTAAATGTATGTCATTTTTTTGTTGTGGTTTGAGAGGAATAAAAACCTTCAGGATGTGCTGCTGTAGGAAAATAATCAATTTTGATGTGAAGCAGAGTTGAAAATAATCACTTAATAATCACGCCACTCATTATTTTCCTATGACAGCACATCCCATCATTTGTTTTTTCTTACTGTCTCTGTATTTATATGTATTAAAACTGTTTTTGATAACCTGACATCCATTTAAAAAAATTCACAGAATTTTTAAGATTCATTCATTGATTAAAGATGGAAGTGTTCTGAATGCATTTAAATGAAGGAAAACTTCTGCTGCAGCTTTGGATTCGTTGCGGTGCCGATCAGGATAAAGCATGAATATGAATGAATGAATATAACTGATGTCACAGTGATTACAAGAAGATTCCACATCTTGGTGGTGGGATATTTATGACTTCACAAGTTGGAATTTTCTGACAGTTCACAAACTGTTGCGCGAAGTTGATGATTAGAAGATGGTTTGCTAACAATCAAAATTGCAAATTATTCTCAGTTGATTTTTTTTTTTTTTTTTAAAAGTCCTTTAAATTGCTAATCTGCTCCCTCCTTTGCATTGTTTTTGTCATGTGTGAATGAAACTCGATAACCTAGAGCACCTCGCTGAGTTCAAGCACATTGCCAGAACTCGGTGTGTGAGAAAGCCGCAAGCTAAAAACCTGGAAAAGGGAAATCTAGTCTCTGTTTAACCAATTAGCACATCATCAAAACATTACATGAAATAAAATGTGTAAAGTTGCTCCGAGCATGGGAAATAACACAGCCGTTTTCCCTGTCTGTGTGGTGAAAGTGAGTCAGGAGAGCACAGGCTTTCTAGAGGAGCAACGTGCAAGGACAGACAGAAATAATAGAGTCCAAGCTGGTTGACTGGTGACCTAGAAACGTGATGTCTAAGGAAATGGGTCTCATTTACAGTTCTCTCATGTCTACAGGAGAAACTGCACTCAGGTCTACTTAATGGCAGAATGTACAGATCTGATGGCATGCCTACCGTCTACCATTCTGACATGCGTGCATACATTTGAGTGCAAAAGAGTGCATACTCTCTAAGGCAAAATGAAAACGACAAAGAAATTTAAGATAACACAATCGATGAAGCCCATATTCATAAATCATTATGACTGTGCATATAATTATTTGTGAGTTGGAAATGATAGATAGCTAGATAATATAAACTTTAAGAATTGTATAGTGCTGTTACAAGAATATAATAAAATATATTTAAAAAAAAAACAATATAAACATTTTAAATGACATCTATAGTTTGCTGTCAATGAATAAATTGATACAAGTTGCTTCAATGGTGCCACTGAGACACACACACACACACACACAAAAGTGCTTCTGAAAGCACTGGTTGTCATCTTCTGGGGACACTTTGGAGCTGGCAGCTTTCCGGCACAATTTCTTCTCACTGAGACATACATACTGTAATTGCTTCCTTCTTTGCCTTAATTTCAGTAACATTTCAGCCAGTTATCAAGTGATTCCCAGAGTGCAAATGGTTTTTATGCTCATTATTGGCTCAACAAGTGCATGCAGCTGAGGTACAGCTCTTCACTTTACAGCACTTGAGAAAATGCATCCAATTTTCTCTAGAAACCTTGTCTTCAGTAAAGGTTTCTTTTCACTGATAACACACACACACACACACACACGGGTGTGAAGGTCAAGTGTCCACATACTACTGGCCAAATAATGTAGCGTTTGTCCACTTTCTAAACATTAATAAGACGTGTTTAGATGAGTGAATCATTCCAGTTCCAGTTGTTTTGTTCCAAATTCCACTTGTTTGAAGAAAAACCATTTACACAAATTAAGCACCACATACATCTACTTCAATTATCTAACAGACATTTTCCGATTCTGCCCTATTGTCTGTGCTGTAAAATATTAGTGCTGCTGTGCAGAGAGAGATGGCAGATGGAGAGCACAGGAAACTAGCAGCACTCTAGTTATACAAGAGCTCTATTATAAAAAGTTTTGCCACACCAGGGAATAAAGATATGCTCTTTTGCTGTGCTCAGGCCAAACCACGAACAGGAGAAGGGCTGTTTTCTCAAGACTACCCTCCCCTAATCAGTCTTTTATACAGATAGTGTCCAAACATGAATTATTTATAGGCCACGCAAGCCACCTTAGTTACTCTGGCTTATTAGGACACACTGGAACTTATTCATCAAAGCTGCAGCAGTCAAATCAAGTACAAGTTCCACAGTCAGTTTCCTCATTTATCAGCTTCATCTTTGGTGTATCTCTATGATCAAATTTACGTCTGGTGGGTGTAAATTGGAGCGTACCATTTTAACAGGGGGAAAAAATACTTGATTTGAAGTTAAATAAGCAAAAGCAATATCAAGCTCAACAATAACTGTAGCAAGTATAGTATTTAGAGTAGTAGCCTATAAGTAACAACAATTAACAATAATGCTGATAATCCCAATTGCGCACAATCGTGAACTTTGTTCTAAAAATATACATAACGGAGTTTTGTACCAATATGCAATTTGTAAAAGTGAATCAGATCATTAATCCTTTAGCTGAGTAATAAGGCGTATTTGTGTACAAGAGGCACTAGGAAGTGTGAAGTCTTGGACAGATATTAAAAAGACCTTTTTTGAGGTAAATATTTCATGCCAACGCTAAAACACACCACATAAGACTTTATTTATTTTTGTAGTCTGATGTTCAATGTTTAATTAATTTCTGTCTTGTTTTAATGGAATAAGGATTTATTTCATCAGGATGGAAACTTGGTTCATCTACATTTAAAAAAAAAACAGCTTTAATTAAATGTGACTTTTGTCAAATCTGACCTATTTCAGCACTGAATTAAAACCATGCTATGAATAGAGATCACAAAACCACCTGCTAGTGAGATTGTTAAGCATTTTTTAACCTGATTTTTGGAACTGTCTGTATAATTTATTTTCAGCAAGCTCTGACAAAAAACACTAACTCAGCTTCACTAAAAATAATATTTCCACACTCGTTTAACTTCTTTCTTCGGGTCTCGGATAATTATATTCTCCTGAACGCTTTCCTTTTATTGGCTTATTATCACAACATGCATAAATTAGGGTGTGTTTCATGTAAATTAGATGTATATGAGGGTAAATTTGAGTGTTGTGTATGCATGAGATGTCAATAAAGGATTAGAAGACAGAAGCTTGCATCCACACAGCTGAAGCTGATTCATCATTTGCGCTCAAATCACTGCTGTGATATCGTACAACAGTTTCAGGAATCAGACAGATTCGTTCATATGTCATTCCATTCATGTGCTCTAATTTCTAAGCAACTTTGATGAATACGTGCCATTGTCTCGCTAACTGCTGCAATGTGTTTTAAACAGATGCTCATTTTTACAGCTCATCCCAAATCTGCTCCAGTGTTGACATGCAAGACAGGTGTGTCATGAGTATGGAAATACTGGCAGAAATAGTAGCAAAACCTCTGACATTAACTCAATCGCTCATTGGGATCAGAGCAGGATATAGAGCAGCATCTGCAAAACACACAGAGCAACATTTAACATCTCAGCACACCGAGTATTGTGAAGCTGCTTGTGTTAATCACTAAGCTTAATGCACACCAGTGAGTTGATTCTCCCTGAGATCATTACGCTCTTATTGTCTGACTCATCCTAAATTAGAGGCAGCTGCTGCAATCCTTCATGTGTAGCAACAAGATATGATAACGTGTGTGCATGTGGGTGGGTATTTAGGGCTTCGGAAATGTTGGGACCAGTGACAGCTTCTCATGAAATTACATGAGAGCTGCATTCATGATTTCTAATTCATGATTTCTTTTTTTAAAAGTGTTTCAAGTCTGTAATTTTCTATTGGGTTTATGCCATGTTTCCACCGAAATCCAAAAATGGTAAACAGTTCCTTTTGGGCAATTTGTACTTTCATTGTACAATGTGTGCTTAGTCTAGCTACTTTTAGTTTCTCCTCCAAAGGCATTGTGGGGGAAAGCACCATGAATATATTTCACATGCATCTTCTCAATCACTGCTGATGCCATGTTATGGATGTTTTCTGAAAAATATCAGTTCAAATGGAGATCAAATCTAGGGGACGTTTCACGCACTGTATTCACCTGACACGACTATCACTGATATGGTGCATGAATCTACAGTCTGGTCTAGAAGGAAATCAGGCCCAGCCAGTGTTCCCAACTTAGAGACTTTGTCACTAGATTTGGCGACTTTTAGACTCCTTTATTTTAAAAAAAGATCCTATCGACAAATCCAGTGACTTTTTGAGCAGATGGCAGCGACTGTCCTGCACTCGATACGGATATTCAGCTCATGTCACAGCTGCTGATTATACGAGTTGAGAAAGTCTGACTGAGTTGCCCTTCCTGCGAGCTGATGTTCCCATTGACCAATCACTGATCACCAATGTTTCAAACAACCAGTCACTGATCACTATGGCTTCCAAAGGCCGATCACTGATCACCATTGTTTTTCCTGCCTTTACATTTTGTTTTAAACTCTCTTCTCGGTTATATTTGCAGCAATAAAAGCGAGTTATTCCATCTGTCCATCTCTTTCATTCATCTCTAGTTCTCATCTCCTCACTACTCCTGCTTGTTTTTGTCTGCATTGATAGAGAGTATAGTGTTTTGTAATTGTGTAAAAGGTTAGCTTGTAGTGTCATAACCAAAAAGGATTACTTTCTATAAGAAATCATTTATAATCTGTTATTTTCTGTTCTGCTAAAATCTATTCTAAGTGTCTTCAAAAAATCATCCTATGCAAATTAGCATATGACGTCATCTAGCAACATCTAGTGACTTAGTGAGCATGCCTTAGCTACTTTCTTTTGAAAAGAATTGGCAAAACTGGCCCCAGCCTCACTTCTCCATAGTGCTGCTGGGCTTGGTTCCACAAACGTCTAAAATAATTCACCTAAAGCCATTTGTTAACAGCAGATAATCTTGTGTGAAGGCCAAAAATGAAATGCTATATTGATATCTTTTTTAAAGACAGACTTAGCCTTGCTAGTTCTTTTATACCAGACTTACCTAATGCTATCATTAGCTAGTCAGCTTATCTTATTTCCAGGGGTGGAAAGTAACATACTCTCATTACAGTACTTGAGTACAGGGTTCATTGTAATGGTACTTTTTTAGTATTTTTGCTGAAAATCTAGAGGAGGCAAATGCTTAGTCAGCAGTAGCAATGTCTGAACATCAGTGTCAATTTATCAGCTATTTCCAATTTTAAATGCTTCAAAGGAAACAGCATGTTAATGATCTGCAAATTTTGTGAGCCAGTTCCTGTGGAGATTTCAACATTTCACAGCTAAATGCTCAACATGCGGGAGCATGTATAGGTAATCCATTAGCTAGCAGAGTGATTTAGACTAGCTAGCCAGATCGTTTGAGGTGTTACAGTATAAAAGCTCTGTATTAATTTTTGAATTATTATAGTTACTGCCTGTTGTGATAATTATATCTAAGTGCTGCTTCAGTGTATAGGTAACACTCAGTATAATGTGTAACAGGCAACTTTGCTAGCTATCTAACAAACCTAGCAAGCACTATCTTTTTCAAATTAGCATATTTTGTACTCTTTCCTCCACTGCTTACTACTATGCAGCCACTAGGCTGTTAGCTAGCTATTGTACCTCTAGCATGGTGTTTTGACCTCTCATTTGTAGCTAAGCTACTTTTGTGCCACTTTCATAAGTTTTTTCCACATCTGTTATTGCCAATATCAGTGTAAATAAACATTCTTTCTATTTACTAAGTACTAAAATTATCTACCCAGAAATTTGATAAGATACAAGCATGAATGATAGCTAGTTCACTCTATAATTTGCCTTCTCTATTAAATTGCTTTGGATTATTAAGTGAAATACAGTGACATTTAGTAACACCAGTAACATGCTGCATGTTTCTTTCCTTCTTTCTGTTATTCGCCCTTCTTAATTTATCTTCCTCTCCTTCTGTATTCCTTGCATTTCTTTCACAAACACACTCTTCTCTTGCTGCCACTTTGCCCCTGTTAACTGTCAACCTGCAGATGAGCAAACTTTGTATTTTATTGCTTTTTAGTACGTGTTGCTTAAATGCAATGTACTTGTCACTGCAAACCAGCCATGTTTGAAAATAAATACATTGCTATTATATTTTAGCACCCTAAGGCACATTGTGAAATAGGAAAACTGTTCCACATGAACACCCCCCGTTTTTGCGATCCCATCCTGAAGAAGTGAGACAAACATTATGCAGTCTTCATTAACACATGCCAGCAGAGTCCTGAGCCTCCAAGGCTCCCAGTTTGAGTATGAGTGTACCCTGCTTGACTGTGGCTAGAGCAAAAATGTCACTTTCCATTCTTCTCTAGTTATTAACAGTGCTTGAATGCCTCAGGATGACAGATGTCAGCTGTGCTGTCTAGGTGATGCCTGTCAAACGCCATCACAAGCTCTTAAAGTTCAAACACAAGTTTAAAGTGCTTTGCGGGTTGTCAACGGACCATATAATGACCCTCCAGGGCAGATATGAATTTGTATAATTCATACTCGTGATGCATATTTCATAAGATTTGTAATGGGGAATTGCATCCTTAGTTAATATTCCGTCAGCTCATCTCCAGATGCTCAGGGTGGCTGAAGGTGCGTTTTTCAGCCCATTAGCTAGAAGATTGTGACTTTTGTTATGCAAACATTATACATCCAGTGATGGATGAGGATTGATTATATTCCTAAATCTTATACAGTGATCTATTAGCACTGCTATTTCTATGGGTATAAGAATGAATCAACGCTGTATCCACATTTGAATTAACATCTTAAGCTTTGCATTTATTTATTCAAAGCCTTAGAAGAATGAACCCATGATCGCAGTGCCTTTTAGCCCTTGTAACTCTTAAAAATGGATCTTTATTTTTTAAATCATTTTTTAACATTGAATCTAAGAAAGCATGCATTTAACCATTCAAAAACTAATGTTAACCCATTTCAGGGAACAGTATCTCATTTTTACAAGATTTCTTTGCTGACCATGGCTTTGTTTCAGTTTTAAATGAGTAACAGGGTTGAGTTTTTGTTAGCGTAGAATTAGCAGACACACAAAATGTGAATTGCAGTCCATGTCTAAAATAGCTTCCTACAACCCATTTATTACAAACTAAATTACTGCAATGCAATGTGGGATATATGTGTTATATAGGGTGTGTGTGTGTGTGTGTGTGTGTGTAAGCTTATAGCAATGAGCAATGACTTTTTCACAAAGTTTGGCATCATAATGAACTAATGTGTTGTTTTTGTTAAAGTAACCCAGCACACTGAGTTCTACACATAACCCAGTTTGTGCTCTGGGTTACAGAATTGACTCAAATTGGGTTATTTTTAACCCAGCATTTTTTTTTAGAAGTTTGCAGTAACTTCCACAGTGCTTGCACGCCATATCCATTGTTATTTTGGGGTAAGAGTATATGAAATGGATGCAAATGGATGCCGTGATGACACATGAGAAATCGTTCATCACACATACACTGGGCTGCTTTTAGTTTCAGACATAGCGCAGTGACATTTACTCATTTAAAACACTCTGTAAACAATGAGCCAGGTAATGATGAGTTTTAACTCAGTAATAATTTGTTGGCTCACTTGTATTTGAGGGTGGCATGGTGATGCAGCTCCAAGGTGCACCGTCCAAAAACATGCCTGTAGGAGGATTGTCTATGTTTTATTGTGAGCTTTCTATTTGTCTTGTCGTGTGATCTGTGGTTTTGTCTTTTACTGTTTTTTTATTGCCTGCTCATTCATGCAATTATTCAATCAGCCAGTGATTTAGCAGCAACGCAGTGGATAAATCATGCACATGCAGGTCGAGAGCTTCAGTTAATTTTCACATCAAACATCAGAATGGAGAAAAATGTGATCTCAGTGACTTTGACTGTTGCATGGTTGTCAGATGCGCTGGTTTGAGTATTTCAGAAATTGCTGATTTCCTGGGATTTTCATGTAGAAGAGTCTTTACAGTTTACACAGAATGGTGTGAAAAACAAAAAATACATCAAGTGAGCAGTGGTTCTGCATGAGGAAATGCTTTGTTGATGAGAGAGGAGATTCTCAGAGGAGAATGGCCAGAATGGTTCGAGCTGAGACGAAAGCTGTGGTAACTCAACTAACCACTCTTTACAACTTTACTGTGCAGAAAAGCATCTCGGATATCACAACACACAACGCTGAATCTTAAGGCATAAGCTCACCAAAACAGGACAAAAAATGGCTTTGTCTTATCTTCAACTGTCCAGGCAATCAATAATTGATTGATTAATTATTGAATATACAGTATAATAATTGATTACTCATTATTGAGGAGGACTAGGAGGAAATTCAGTAATGTGAGATGTAAAAGAAACCCAGAAAATAATAAAACAGTAAAGGGGTAAAAAATAATCATTAACATGCTGACGGGTTTCTGTATCAATGCACTAAATCTGAATGTGAAATGTGATTGTGCATTTCAAAGATGGTCTGACCATATTATGGGCTCTTTGCTTGTATCTAGGCAACCTGAATTATAGGCCACATTACAGAGTGGACAATCAGGGCTGCTGAGACTTCACATGATATTTGGCTTTTTCTCAGCAGGGAGTCTGAAGGCCCTCTAAAGAGGCTGGCTACCAAAGGAGCCCTGAACTTGCATGCTATTAAAAGAACAATGCATCAGGCATGCAAATGTGAAAAGACTAAAACTGAACTCTTACATGTTAGAAAAGTCCTCCACAATATGGCAGCTGATAAGAGCTGAATCAGATATGGATTTCTGACCTCCTGAGGAGAACACACTCGCTTTGAATCAGCTCTCTATGTGTGATCTAGTTAACATCCACAGTTAACATAACCATTGTAGAGCCAAAGTACAAAAGCTACTATAAATCAAGTTAAAGTTTTTCCAACAGGTCTCAGTTTTCCATCATACCTGAAGCTTAATGCATTAATTTTTTGTAAGCAAAATTCTGCAGGAAGATCTGTAAATTTTTCCTTATGTTGGCAATATAAGGGAAATGCTGAGAAGTCTGAAAGATGCACTTTAATGTCTAACTGTGATTTATTTCCTGTATTGTGTGCTGGCAGCAGTATCTTTGCAGGCTTTTACAGATAAATGAGCTAAAAGTCACAGCAGAAGTTTCTCGTACCAGACCTCTTAATACTGCTCGCCCCTCAGGAGGACCTTCCTGTCAGACCTAAAGGCAAATGACAGCCACTGGTCTCCTGTCTTCGTAAATACTCTCTCCATCATTCTTCTTTTTCCCCAGACCCATGTCTGGTTGCTATTTTTTAATCTGTGCTCTTTGACTTAGAGGAAAGTAAATATCTCCCAGGAGAGTGGCTGCCAGAAGATGAGTCCTTTGGTGAAAATGGCCTGTCAATAAAACCTAAAGAATACCTTCTTATTTGAGTTGAGGAATGTGATTGGTCCAAGATTTGGTTCAAGAGGTAGACCATGATTCAGCACATTATTCAGAACAGTATGACAGTGAGGTTCTAGACAGGCCTTATTTTATTTACTTCATTTTATTGTTCATTTAAGATATAAAAATCCCAAGACGAGACCCAAAGTGAGGTCTAAAATGATGGGTAAATAGATGTATATTAAAAGCTGATTTGCTGACAGTGTTTTACAATCAGCTAATATTGTTACTTATATCTTAGTGCTGTTGAATTTTTAAATCTGATTGTTCAGAAGGTGATTAATTTTCATTAACAGCAGCTCTGACATTTGTTCTGATTTGCAAGGCAAGTCACATGCGAACGCTTTCTATAGTAACAACTTACACGCAGACTTAAGCGAATGCTCCACATTAGGCTCATAATAAACAGCTTAAAAAGCATGCTGTTATTCAACAAACATGTTTATTTAACATTAATGGAAGGAGTCTCCAGTGTCAGCACTTTGTAACACAGTAAGTTTTTTTTTTTTTTTTTTGCCATGAGAACGTCTTCAGGACAGAAGACTTTTTACTTTCTGGTTTTGCAGTTAAGTAACAAGCTGTTAGGATTGGTCAGGGAACCGTTCATACCTGCTATAATGTAAGTGATAACATGAACTAGTTTTGCAAACATTCCACAATATTACACGTAACTATAAACTGATAAAAAGCGTGGGAAAAAATTATAGATTATACATTATACTTTATACATTCTCTATACATTAGAGAAAAGGAGAAAGAAGTAAAATATGCAGGTCTGTGATGGATAACCCCAACCCCTAGCCTTAACCAAATTTGGAAATATGCAATATTTATTAATTAATAAAATAAATATTTATTTTTGAATTAGCTAAACTCAGACAATGGTGTCTTCTACAACTTATTTGTAATTCTAAATTGTGTTTTCACATAATGTCATGTTTGTGTGTACAATGGCCAAAGTTAGACTAGAAATCCCATGATCCACAGCTCGCAACCTCATCACATGACTTCATCTCTAATAACAATCACCTGGTTTGCAATCTCACTACTGTCTTTAAACTAACACAGACTCTAAGTGTTATTTTTGCAAAATCTTGCTCCAGCATTATGCCTGGGAAGATTCCAAACCCTTATTATCTACCTGTCTTGATTAGTGTTTTGATCATAGCCCACTTCGCATTTACTTATTTAGTCTTGTCTAGTTCATACCATTTGCCCACCTCACGTTCCGAGGTTTGCCTAGCACTTGGGCTTGTTTTCTACATTGGTTTTTAATAAAACCAGAAAATCTGCATTAGCATCCAGCTGTTTGCTTCATGTTGCAACCATGTGTTTCATTTATGCAATTTGTCCTAATATGTCTAATGGGAGACAAACCCGCGTGACTTGTTCAGCAGAAAAAGAATCACTAGAATCAGCAGAATCGTTCACTACAAGAGAATGATCTTGTCTTGTAAATATGTTTTTCTTCTCCTGAAGCTGGAGGTTATTGATGCAGACTGTGCTAATAACCATTGACCATTGATAGAAAAGTGGCAGGAAGCACAGCACAATTGGCAGGAAGCACAATTTTATACAAAAATGTCCAAATTGCCATGGTTACAATATTGCAGGGCAGCAGACGTCCACAGACTGTGTGAGAACAAACAAAGGGCACACAAGTAGCAAAGCAAATCGCCAGAGATCAATTTGAGGCCACTGTGATATAAAAATCCATGACCTTGTAGTTGGATCCCATTTTTCTTGCTCATCTTCACTTTTATTTGGCTTTACTTTGTCTGGCCAAACTGTAGGAGGTCATCAAACAGTAGCACTACTGAGCGAAAAGAGGCTACATTCAAAATCACACTACTATACTGTCAAAAGAGCATGCAGGCATTGATTCAAATAGTAACAGACAGGAAGCAGTCTTATTTACCTACCAGAAATGATTTATTATCCTGAAATTGCTTATAGTCATTACTTATATATACAGTAGCTTTAGCTTATGTATACAGTAGCTGAAGTTTTATGTATCTGTTTGTTTGTTTTTTTCTATGGCTATCCTACACTAGTCCAGGCTATCCTGAGTTTAAAGAGAACATTTCTTGTTTAGGACCATGTCATTTATATATTACCTTAAATATGGTCATTTTTGTTAATTATGCTCTAGATACTCATTCTAAATATCATACTGTTTTGGCATGTGGTATATGAACTTGCAGACATATCCAGTGTGAGAGCATGTGAGTACTGTTCATACTATTAGGTTAATATGGGTTTTATCAAATAGCTCTTGATGGTTACAAGCTTTGCCAAATTCTACATCCTGTATGGCTGTAAACAATGCTTCAACCTGGAATTATGAATTTTTTTCATATGCAAATGTACAATATATTTACCTTTCTTCTGAATCTCTTTCAGGCATGGAAAAAGCCTCCTGCTTCTGTGACTAATCCCCTCTTTACCCAGTCATTGACTTTTGGTAGACGACCTCCATGAGGCAGAGTTTCTGGATTTAATGGTGATCCCCTTGATGTTCAAGGTTGGGGATATTTTTGTAATAGTCAAGCCCTGGCTGATACTTTTCCAGAACTTTGTCGTGGACTTGTCTTGATAGCTTCTTGGGCTTCATGATGCTGTTAGATTAGGCATGTCCCCAGGAACAGGTGTGTTTAAATTGAGATCATGTGACACTTAAATTCATAAATGTTAGACTCCACTTAACTAATTATGTGACTTCTGATGGCAGCTGGCTGCACTAGAGATAATTTAGGACTTTCACATTAACAGGGGCGAATACTTGTGCAGTCAGAACTTTTTTTGTGTGTGTGTTTTTTTAAAATAATTTTGCAAACAATACTGATCCCCCAACCCCCGCCCCCACTTCAATACTATGGTCTATTTTTTTTTTCCTGTCTCATTTCATGTATAATCCCAAATAATTAGTTCTTCACAATAATAATTAATTTCATTTCAGTGCCAGATGGATTTAACTTAGTGAATACTTATGCAAGGCACTACATAGCCTATCCAGTTGACTGATATTGGTCTTGAAATTTGCAGTTTTCAAGCCCTCATATGAGGACATCTGACTCATATGACTCCTCCATGATTGTGGGAAAAGAGCAAAGTATGCCAGCACTGATATAACTCTGAAGTAAGACCTAATACCTGCTTCCTCTTTGCACTTAACTTCTCTCTATATATAACAGGCAATCTGCTTTTTCAACTGCCAGTGAAGCCTTACTTTTGGCAGAGTTCTAGGTCACTGCAGTCAATTTTGAATCAGCATAAGTTAGGTGAAGAATAAACCTTATATCTACAGTAGAATTGTTCCCAAAGCCAGAGTACTCTGAAACCATGAGTAAAGAGCACTAATTTGCATGTGCATTCTGATAAATTGAGCACACAGTTAGTGGGCATGTTGCAGGTGATTTACAGAAACAATCACATAAATTATGTCAGAGTAAGCAGAGGAAACAATATTTTAGAGGTTTTATTAATTGCTCTCGATAGCTGCGGCAATCCTGGAAGAGTGAAACTAAAATTTACGTGCAACACATATGTGTGTATTTGTAATCATCAAATATAATGCTGATTAAAAGTTGTAAGAGGTGTCAAGATAAAATAATACATACAATAAATGGACAAAAAAACTTTGTGGCATATATCTTATATGAAACCAACTTTGCCATGAATGTAGTCATTATTTGAGATACTCATACATAATTTAAAAATGGGTTTATAAAAGTGGTTTTATTTTGTCTTCTGTAATTATTTGCTTTGCTGATCTTGTGCCATTTGTTCCCTACTTTCTGCAAATTCACCTGCAAATTCCCTTTTACCAGCTGAATCTCCGCTACTACATAACTGCTATGAACTGAGGAAGGTGAAGGCTAACACGTGCTTCATCCAAGACACATGAAGTGAGTGAAACGCATCATTCTTTCTGCTGCTCATGCTGCATCACAGGGCAGCATAACACTCGGAAGAATGCGCTATCTACCCTCTTCTGCATACGTGAGCTCGCAGATGCCCATGATTGGATAGTGTCATTGTGATTGAATGGGGAGAGATAGTATGCCATCTTTCCCAACCAGAGAGCATGGCCAAATTTGCTCACTGCCACAGATTGCTGTGGCATCATCAGGCTTGGAATTTGTGAGCTCCTGATGATAAGGTGAATGATTTTCTGTTGTGCCACTCAGCAGCCAAGTTTGTGCAAATTTTATTCCTGGCCCATTGCTAGCATTAATCTATACTTACAGTCACAATCCCCACACTGACTTTCAGGCTTAGGGAAGCAGTGCTAAACTAATTTATCTACATAGACACCACCCTCTGTTTTACACGGAAACACCCCAAACTGCATATTCATTAGAGCAAACATATTGGTTCACATGTGTCTTTAGTTCCCTCCCACCTCTAAAAAAACAAGCCGGTAGGTGAATTGGCTATAATATACAGTGCCTTGAAAACGTTTTCAGCACAGATAGAGACCAGTTGTAAGAGACTTGTGTCCTCATTACGGCAATATGTTCCAATATGTGTAAAGTTGGAGTGAATACTTCTGCAACCAGCATTTTTTAGTTCGTAATTTTTGTCACAGAATATATTCTTACATAAAATCAATATCACCTTATTAATTAATTTCATGGCTCAGCCTTTAAAATAAATATGACAGAGCACAAAATATCAAACTGTCATTTGTAATCCGGATGAATCTGACGATTTTTAAGGGGGTTAAATACTTCTGCAAGGTACTGTATACTATACTGTATATATACAAATAGGGGTTTGTGTCTGATGGAGAACTGCGGGGAAACTTTAAGGGTTCTACTAAAGAACAACAAGAAGAACACTTTAGGGTTCTAGATTTAACCTTGTGTCTAAAGATGTGTGATTCAGTCATGTTATTCTCAGGCCTGACCCCTAAACCATGACAGACTTTTGCATTATTGCTAAGCCTAGGGGGAAAACATGCAGGTAGCATTGAAAGATGGATAGTGACTCACCCAAGCTGCTCATGAACAGTTAGATGGATGAACATGATGCCAGTCACAGAATAAAGAGAGACATCTAGAGGTGATGACTGACACAGTCTTACCATGTCTGCACAAGTAAATGGACTAGTACTCGTTATTTTGAAATTGGAGCCTGTGGTAACATTTGTAGTGATCTTTTCTGTTGATATAGTAAGAGGACTAAGACCACAGACCTTTTCTATAAACAGCAGATTAAATCACTTGTAATGCAGTGACAACTAAGAGCTGCACAGTATTTCATGTGTTAATCGTTATTGCCTAATTGGCATTTGCAATACTGATATTGCAGAAGACTGCAATATGCAAATGATTCCTCTGCTCACTATCTGTGCATGTCCAGATCAGAGATTGTGTGGGGGTTTGAATGAATGACAGCATAAAGATAGGCTGTAAATCATTTTAAACATGGCACATCAGCCCACAATTTATACAACAATCCTACCCATTTTGAAGAATGTACCCATTTAAACCAGTCTAGAATCAATTTGACTTGGGTTCTTGGACTGCATGCTAATACGTTAGCAGTAACATGTGCCCTAGACCTGCTGTGGAAAGGGTGTGTGAGTCAGAGCTGTAGATGCCTTGGATGTTCATGGGTGAAACAGTCTGAAGATGACTCATATCAGATGACACAGATGTTGGATTTTAAACGGACATGCTCATTTTCCGCCAAAGAGCTCAACAGCTATAGAGGTCTGAAGGTGCTGATATGAAATATATAAGTTATATAAATGTGAAAGTATTACTTTAAAGAATAATCAAGTAATCCGTTCATTTTAATGTTGACTAAAAATGTAAAAATTGAAAAATAACATGAGATGTGATTCAGAATGTGTAGTAATATGTTACAGTATAAAACTAAGAAGCAAACAAAAAATTGTATGATGTATCAGTGCCAAATGATTGGATGTAATCAATCAAGGTGTCGATGTAGAAGTCTACACTGATGTGTAGACTTTGATTTAAATTTAAATTCAGTTTAGTTATACATACAAAACTATATATTATAGATTATACATATTCCTGTGTCAGTGTGGGATTCCTCTAGTTGCTTCGCATTTCCAGTAGGTTCCAGTAGGATTTTGCGTGTGTGGGTGTGTGTGTTGTGTCCTGCAATGGAATGTCGACCCTGCCTTACACCCACCATCTTCTGGGACATGAGACATAAACTATTATACATTATACAAAAATTAAGCATATATTATACATTTTTTTAAAAAATCTCCAAGTCTGAATCTTTTTCATGGCAAAATACAGTACAATGCAGCATAAAAACTGTTATATAATTCTAATGTGAGCACAACACACAGTCACTTCTTCGAATGAAAACAAAGACGCTAGATCACATAACATCTTCACATGTGACAAAAGAAGACCACAGCTCAGAGAAGAAACAACAGACAAAAACTGTCTGCCGTTTTGTCAAGGACACAAAAACAATGTCTCATCACCACAGACATTATCAGGAGCAGATCAAGCCTTGTGCTACATAAATTCACATCTCCTAGAGAATCAAGTACTTGCGCATTTTCCATAGTCTGTATTGGTGCACAATTTGTCATACTTTTGATTTACTTTAGTTGCTGTTTTGTAGCTTAGTTAATAGGAAAATATCAGACTGAGCAGCACATTGGAACTTTCATTTGCCCGATGGAGTAGCTAATGAGTTTATGATTTGTCCATCCTGATTTTAGTCTTAAGCATTATCTCACATGACATGTTAGTGAGCCAAAGCCACATCCACTTCAGCCCAGTCTCAGGTTTTGGGTTTCCAAGTATATTCCCAAATATCCTAATACCATTTACCACTTTATTTATATCAAATGAATACAGAAAATGACCTCTTCTAATACATGTTCCTCTCCATTGCTGTTCTATTAGATACTGCTTTGTTTAGATACTATTAATGACCCATCTTACCTCCTGTCTTACTGCATTCCTCAATTATTCATTATTTTTTGTTTCTCATTATCTACTCATATTCCATATAATTAATTTCACCTCTTCACTATTTCAACCTCTTTATTTAAGCACTTTGTTGCTCCATGTGTTTTTGCAACTCTAGGCCATTTTTCTTGTTTTCCCAAGGTAGCCTAGTTCCCTTTTTTGTGTTCTGTTTCTCCCTCAGAAATGACTATAAGTAATTAAAACCTCTTTGTCTTAATATAGTTCATGTTCACATCAAACATCAGAATGGGAGAAAAATGTGATCTCAGTGGCTTATACTTTGGCTTTGAGACATGGCATGGTTCTTGGTACCAGAAAGGCTGGTTTGAGTATTTCAGAAACTGCAGATCTCCTGGGAATTTCACACACGTCATGCTCTAGAGTTTACACAGAATGGTGTGAAAAACAAAAATACATCCAGTGAGCGACAGTGCTGTGGGTGGAAACACCTTGTTGATATGTCAGCGGGGAATCAACAGACTTGTTTTAAGCTGACAAGAAGGCTCCATAACTCAAATAACCACTCTTTACAACTGCGGTGAGCAGAAAAGCATCTCAGGATACACATCCCTTCAAGCCTTAAGGCGGATGGCTTACAGCAGCAGAAGACCACATTGGGCTCCTCTTTTGTCCGCCACAAACTGAAATCTGAGGCTACAGTTGTTTTTCCAATCTTCAACTATTTATTTTTGCCTATACACCTGTACAGGCAAAGATTAGGTACTCCTATTAAAGTGGATGGTGAGTGACACAATCAAAATATGTGGACGGGTGATCCGATCCCGAATGGAAATAGCCGAAAGAGGGGCAAGAAAACTTAAAATACTCATAATTACGCCTAAAGACACAAGTGGAAAGGAACAGGAACAGGGTATTTGGGGTAAGTAAACCTGAATATGACAATCTTTATTTACTTATGCTGTTTGTAATTAACATGTTTTATAGGCAATAATTAAAGATGAATGAATAACAGCAGGTCTTAGATTTATATGTAATTCACAACTATGTCTTTTTTAAATAGGATTTTCTTGGTTCCTTATCTCAGCTGTCTTTTAGTTCTTTGGAACATGCTATGATTATTATTGGTAGTAGTAGTAGTTTTTTATTATTATTATTATCATTAGTAGTAGTAGTATTCTGTTCATGCTGCATGGTGGACATTTTGTAATATCTGTAGTACATTATAAGAAATATAATAACTGAGAAATAGTTTGGTAGCGATGACAAATATAAGGCCAGGCGGTTTGTTTACAAAAATAAAGAACTTATAGCATAGAAATGTGAGAATAATTACCTGCATGGTTGGTTGCCGTTTCAATACTGCAAATAATTCATGAATTCCAGCCCCCAAGTGTATGGGACAGATTTTGAGATGCAACATAAGATAGCAATTGCAGAATGCTCACATTCAAAATATACATTGTAACTCATGCTTAAAGCTTTAATCTATCATTGTCATACCAGCTGAGCACAAAATATCTGTGGTTGGAGCAAACCACAAATCAAAACACAACCAGAAGAGGAATAGCAGAGCTGATAAGACCTGATAAGAGAAAAACAGGAATCCCTGAAGTGTGTATGTTGTGTTGTAGGAACCTAAAGGCATCCTGGTTAATTAGAACAGAGTGAAAGAAGTTTTTGCTCCCTGATTAATGTTAATAGTGTTTATTTATGTCTCCCATAATATGCAAACTGTTAGATTTATTGGAATGCTATAGTTATGCTGCCTCATTATCGCTCCTCTTTCTAGTGGTCAGTTTGATAAGTTTGGCCTGGTGGAGAGGCCAGAGGCAGAGGACAGAAATCCAGGACAGATTGAGTGAAGAGAACTAATTAATTCTAGAAAAAGAACCTGAGGACAGGGTAGGGGGAAAAAACTGCTTTCCTTTACTACAAACAGAAATATGCAGCATATGCAGAAATATATTTAATTATTCCAGCATATTTAATGGTGTGATTTTTTATAATTTTCTAGAGAAAAGCAATCTTTGATGGTACAAAAAAGGCCAAATCTCTTGTGAATATCAACACCCATTCTCTCTCTAATATAAAATAACCACGTGAATTTCCAAATTGTCAAGTCAAACTATCAGACGTTTAGCATATGGATATACTGTTCACTTATTTCCATGAAATGTAATAAATTTATGAATTTTGATTTCCTGTTATGCTAAACGTCCCATCAACAGAAGCTAGAAGGAGAAATGAAGCTGAGCTCCTGTTCTATAAAGACACAATAAACAGTTTGCCAAAGTGCCACAGTAGCCCGCTATGCTCTGTGGGTAGCCGTCTTCATCAGGGTTGACAGAGAACAAACTCACTCTATAGGATCAATAAAGCACAAAGGAAATGCTGCTCTCAATGTCCTCCAGGTCATTCCTTAGCTCGTGGTTAGCCTGAATGGTCACAATATCGAGGTGAGGTCAGTTGCTGGTGGGATACATAAAAGACATTAATTAAAAGAAAGTCCAAGTGAAGGTACTTAAATACAGTTCGGTAATGTTATGTGGTATCTGGCAGTATTCATAATCCCTTCTCTTGGTGATCCACCTTAGGGTAAAGTTTAGATCCAAGTCTGCCACATGTGATCCAAGACTTCCTGTTGATTAGGATTTGTCATGTTACCACTGCACCTTGTAAATTAATAAATTGCTGTGGCTTTGTACAGTCCTTGAATATCTCTTTTGACAGATTGTAGTCTTACCAGTCCTAACACATTCTGAGACTTTTGTCCTGTCCGTATATTTGCATTTTGTGAGAAGATCAGAAGGCAACTTTGTACATAGGCAGCATTTCCCCAAGGTTAGGGTTGTTTCAGACATAAGGCAACTGCCTACTGTATCCTACTTGGTGTAGGTACTCAACTATGAGGTATATATGAATACTGAGTAAATGGAGTATTTTTTTAATGACAGCTACTTGTGAGGTCTTTTATTTTTATTTTTCCCCGTTTTCTCTCCAGTTTGGTTATTTTCAATTTGCCACCCACCAACCATCTGTCTCCTATTATAAGGCACCTAACAACCAGGATAGTGAGGAAAGGCTAATATGTTCTTCCTCCAAGTCATGTGAAGCCGACCAAGCAAGTCAAAGGGCAGTGTAACACACTCAGGGGAAAGTGCTGTCTGCCCTCTTCTGCATACATAAACTCACAGATGCTCTTTCCCCTCTGACTGACAGAGAAAATGCCATCCCTCCCACCCAGAAACACAGCCAATTTTGCTGTCTAGATCTCTCAGAAATAGGATGATCACATTTCTGTTGCAGCACTCGGCTGGTTGCATTTATAGAATTACTCCAAAGGGTGTTGTGAACATGATGCATTTCAAGGTTCCTTTTAGTCCAGCCCTGTAACTACTTTCAAAGGATGTGGAAAGTAAGGCAGCTGGAGGGGAGCACACCTTATGTCCATGCTTCACTGTTATATAACTGTCTGCTGCAACTCACGTCGCTTTCCTACTTTGAAGCTTGAAATAAATATGCTTAGCAAAAAAGCATCCTTTCTACATGTTATCAATTGTCCTAGGTATTACAGATGGATGTGATTTATCTAGGTAGTTATGCTGCGTTCAATGCATAGTTGCAGCTTGTAATTCCCTGACTACAACCAAAAAAATCCACTGAAAATGCCCCCTCAACTTGAACATTCAACTTGTCAACTTGTAGTCTTTTCAACTACCAGTTACTTCCTTGTTTACAGAGTGACAACAAATCAACATGGCCACGCACACTGGGTAAAGAATAAAGTGCCCCTTCTCTAATTTTAAATGAGTTTATAGCAGTATTGGCTTTAGATGAGTTAATATTCAGACAGAGTACTTGGTTAAATCTATAACACTGATCATACAAGTCACTGTTTTGAGAAGGTCATCATCAACGTTAGAGTTATAATTAACATTAGCTGGCTAGCTTGTTGCTAAAGGTAATCATTATTGTCTGCTGTCTAGCTTGTTATAAAGCTACGTGCTGTTGTCTGCTGTTGTTTCTGTACTGCAATTTCAGTCCAAAATGTTGTATGAATGTTTGAAGTTCCTTCTTGTAGAACACTACAAATAGCCACTCAGGCCTGTAACTGTAAAGGTGCGGTTAAAGTAGCTTTTCATGGTCTTTACGTGTTCTGCCAGAGCAAACAAATGACATGCTTTTGTGGAGGCATCCATGTTTTTTTTTTTCCACTTAGCACATCAAATGTGTGGAGGTGGGAAATGCCATTATTACAACTTGCAAATTACCACTTACAAGGCATTATGAACACAGCATTAGTATCTCAAACCACATCCCTCTACTACTTTATGTCCATAATGAAACAAGCAACAAGCTAGTTGACTCCTCTGAGCACAAGATGGCCTTAATGAGGCTCTTCAGAGCTTCAAGTGACCAATGCAGTTGAAGCTAAAGGTCTCTCTTGTTCAAGGCAACACTTAATTCAAATTCAACAGTAGTATTCTGGATGAAAACCTCTACAATAGGCTCCGTACATTGTCACATTTAATCTTCCTGACCCTAGCTTCTCAGACAGCAGCAGGTACAGTGCTTGACAGGGAACTAATGTATTTGCTCATGTATAAATTTCCTTTTGCAGACCGTGCACCAAAATTTCTTTTTGCAGACGTGCGTTCGTGTGTCTTAAATCAGGACAGAAAATCAATACAGCTGGGTTCTGCTGGCCATAATCGTGACTTGTTGTTCCTCTGAATTGGTTGTATACAGCAGGATAAACACAGCTCCAGGTATCAAGTGATTGCACTCCATCTGCAGGGTGCCCGATTGGCTAAGCACAGAGCTTCTCACTTTAAAAACAACATATTGTGTTTAGCAGATGCTACAGAGATGCCAAGAAGAGGAGACTCGTTATTAGCATTAACTGTGGGATTAATGAAAAGACATTTGTGCCAGAAGAGCTTTTTTGAATCACACTCTGAAGTTAATACTTTCTCTCCATCTCACAGCACATTTCCAGCTGGGCGAGTCGCATCAGACAAGGTGCCAGATCGATTTAAGATTAAATTTGGAAAGAAACAGTACTGGAAATGGCCTAAATAAAATCAGGTTCCAAATGGGTGGACAGAGACAATTGTTTGTTTGTTTTTTTCTGTTTCCAAGATGCATTGAAAGAAATGTTTCTAGAACACAGAATAATGGTTTCTTAAGATGATGTCAACCTTCTTAAAAAAAACTGATTTCTCATGCATCATAAATATAAAATGAAATCAAATTAGAGAGCAAATATGTCATGTCTGGAGTATTGCAGTTTCAAATGGGTATCTCTGTGACACCCAGCTTTAAAAATTTACTGTGGAAATGTGCAGCCTTGCTAAATTATTGTTAACACTTTATTTGACTACTTTAGGGTCTACTTTAGACACTATACAAACCATCTATAAACTCTTATGAAGCAGCATATCAACAGATTCTCAACATTATATCAAATGCTGTTTATCTATCCTTAAAAAAACATCATAACACTGTATGTATCAATGTAGTCCGTATGAAGTGAAGCTGAAATTGTGATAGTACTTGAGTTGATAGTCTATATATTAGAAGTTTTATCCAGACTCCAACTTTTGTAGAGTGAATGACAATAATGAAAAATCAGGTGTCCTCTGAGTATGCACATGTTCTTAGTACACATCCTAATGCTGCTCTTAAAGGCACGTGCTTGGGTTTGTAGGCAATAGTCTAGATACTACTGAAAACCCTCAGGCTCATCTACTCAAGAAAAACCTGCCAACCTCAAAGGTGTGAAGTACATACAGTCCAGAAAATCAACTTGGGCAAGTGTGTAACCTGACTCTGAATATGCACAACTTTCCACACACTTTTACGTTCTTTATTAAATCTGCTTGGCTTATACAGTACCTACATTCATTGGCCTGTTTACTATATAGGTGTGTTTTGTCTGTCTATAGTCACTAACTATAACTCATCTTTTTCTATACACAATGCATGGGGGCACTCACAAAAATATTCTTGACTCCCATAGGACCAACGAAGCCTACATGTCATGAAACAAAAGCATGATTGGCAGGAATTCTGAACTCTAATTGGGTTGCAATTTTGAGGGATTTTGGAACAACATTTTTCAGGGTTTTTTTTTTTTTTTGTGAGAAATTTCCGAACTATAAGGAAAATTATACAAGAGGTTCACCTCAGTCTCAGTCTAACAGTGTGCAGTAGGGTTTTAAAATGTGATAGACACATAAAAAAAAGAGAAACAAAGCTGACCTATTTGTCTGTAAATCACAGAACATGCTTCCCTTTCACAATGTTTCTCAAAGCTATTGGATTTTTAAAATACCCATCGCTAACCAAATAATTTAACATTCAAATGCATCAAAATTCTCAGAATGGGCTTAATTCAAGGGTTTAATTAGATCTCGAGAGAATCCCTCACTAAACCATTTCTTGGAGGAGTTCTATCAAACTGTAACATTTTACTGAATTTAAGATGAGTGTTTAGGCATAATTGCAATATTTACCTTTGCAGTAATAAATTATTGATCTGGATAAGTTTAATTTGATATTAAATTTTCACTTCTAAATAACCTGAAGTAATTCTTGCATTCGTTGTTATTTGCAGTGATTTCTTCAATGATTTCTTCTTGGCCTTGTCATTATTTCACAAAAAATGACAGCTCATTAAAGTCTTAAAATAACAAATAAGTACACGTGTTGTGAAGCCTTTAATTAAGTGGGAAATACTTGAGAATATTGAGGCTTTGCTAAGAACTGTATTGAATTCTAGTCCTGTGGTCTACATTTTTCAGTGCCAAAGAGAGGAGAGATGAGGAGGGAGAGAACAAGAAATCTTTCTTGTTGGATTATGGTGCATAGCATCGACATCTGTAAATTAAAATATGAACAAGAAACCCAGCTGGCGGGGGTCTTTCTTTATTTCAGAAACAAACGTTCACAGCATGTAGTTTTCTAATCGCACATACAGAGTGTGCATCTGGATTTCATATATAAAAAATAAATAAAAACACAGGTAGATATGCACTGTGTAGATTCACACACACACACACACACACACACACACTCAGACACACACACACACACGGCAGCTTAAATGAGTCTAAATGTCTGGTGGTATCAAAACTTTATGATAGGTGCACAGATACACTATTATGCAGCACTGAAATGCACACAAGCACACGCACACACACAAACACACACACATCACAGTCTTGGTATGGGGTCTTTGAAGGCCTCCCATTATAGTGATAGCTTCAGCTTTTTCAAAGATGAATCATTCCTCACCATCTAGCATATACACACAAACACACACAGCTCTCAGGTCTTGGTATGGGGTCACTGAACACTTTGGCATCTAAATGACAGAACTTGGTGAATCAAGGTGAGTTAGTCGTCCGTAATAGGCCACTATTCTACACAAAACACAGACACACACACACTGCTCTAGCTCATCTCTAGCATATTTAGGCTCTGACAGTCTGACATCCAGTACATAGTCGCTACCATAGCGCTTACCAATTCTTTTACTTGTCTGGATAGATACTGGAGCACATAACCTTCTTGTTTCATGAACACCGAAGCCCACATATACAGAAATAGCTTTTTCACTTCTGTATTATTGCTCTTTCAGTTCTTCAGGTACTTTGTAATTGTAGATGATGAAGATGATGATTATGCTTATCCAAAATACTCGCTGGTAATTTGGTCCAGTGTCTCCCTCACCACAGCCCAAGTGCTTTATGTAAAATAGGAGGGAGGAAACCACAGAATCGGGAGAAACATAGCTTACATAAAAACATTAAACATTACAATAAGGGCGTGTCAGCCTTCACACTCCCTGGTTGTTAGCTTTCGCGTGGTAGGGGAGAACTGGCTTGTGGGGTGGGAATTGGCATGTGACCACATTGGGGGAAAAAATGGGGGAAATTGAATAAAAAGAAAATTACAATTGACCCCCCATTCACTTACCGTTGCTGTATGAGCCTAAATTACAAACTTGTCAGTATATATCCAAATCAGAATCAAACATTTTGCATATATACTGCCAAGATGGGCATAAATCAATTCATAGCTGTGTTCTTTAACAAATGCATGCTGGGTATGAAATAAAACAGCAGTTCCAAACTTCACCAGTATGACCCTTTGATGTAAATATTTTAAACACACAGTAATTATTTGGTAAAAGTAACTCTTTTACCAAACAAATCTCACTGCCCCTTTGAGATTAGGAAGATTTTAGTCCATTCCGTATCAATTTGTGGCTGTTTCCTAAAGAGCTCAAACCCAGCATGTCTTCCCATTTCTTCTCCTTTTTCCTCTACATCAAGTGAGCTTTTGATGGAGAAGTTTATTCTCAGAAATGAAGCTGAATGCTTGTTTTGATAGCATCAGAGGCAGCTTCACATCACCACCAGTGTAAATCTTATCGGTACATTAGCTTCATTGCTGTAACTTTCAGAGTTCTGACCTTATTTACTCTGTCTGCCTCATTTTTTCCCCTTAAAAAAACTTCCCAATTTACACGTTACTGTTCATTACTGCTTTCAGGTCCATTTAAAAGAATTGGCAAGAAAGGACCAAGAAACCTTTGGTGCAAAGAGGAAGGAGCACGGTCAAAGAAAATTGCCTTTGAAAAATTGCTCCGATTACACCATTGAATCCTGAAATGGAGTGCAACCAGTTACCTTTTAAACAGACCTCATATTTCACAGCTGCACACTCTGCATTTGGACCTGTAAACCTAAAACTTTAGGGCTTCGGTAGGGTAAGCTTCACATAAAGCTAATTTTACTTGTGAAGAAGGCAGGTTAATCAATCACAGGGTGAACCATGCTTGGTAATTACTGTACCTTAATTTGTACATCATGTCACTAAGTATCTAATATTGTAGGGTATTGACTGAAAAATGTAAGCATGCCAATGACATCATGGCTAAAATAGAAGTGCAGCTCTGCTCAACAAAAATAAAAAAAAGAAGAAGAAAACAAAAACCACACGCAAATAGAAATATCACACAATATTATTAAGTGGAGAAACATGTGCAGTTAATGAGAACGAAGATTTGTGGATGTTAAACACGATCATGGTTTATTCAGGAAGATCAGGATTGTAGATAAACCACAGATAAACACTGTATGTCGCATTGGGGATGTCAGAGGTGTTGTGTTTATATCACTGCTTTTTGCGATGCTTAGCAAACTACATACACCTAATCCACAATGCTGCAGAGAAGACAAACAAGATCTTAGATCTTCTAAATCAGAGGTATCAAACTAAGGACTAAGGACTAAACAAAGGATATCCATTTTTAACATATTATTATCTATTCTATTGGATAACACAAACAACACCAATGTTCTCCAATTGGAATATGATCTTTCTAAAAATAAAAAGGGCAAACTATTATACTCATCATAGTTGCTTTATATATATATATATATATATATATATATATATATATATATATATATATATATATATACATATGTTTTCCAAATATGGAAAATATGTTAAGAAACAGATAAGAGGAACTCCCATCTCTCTTGTCTTTTCGCTCCATCAACTTTTCTTTTTTCAGCATATTTGTAGGTCTGTACATCGGGTGATACATTTTGGGATTTGGAGTCAATCATTGAATCACACGAAAGACAAACTTCAGACATGTTTATGAATTGTTTTAGACGTGGGTCAGACTTAGCAGCAGATAGACGTCCATTTTAACTAGTGTTTCAGCCCTGTGAAATGTGAGGCTCGCATGTTGTACAGTGGCATGTATGGAAGACAAATGGGAGCTATGCTACTGGCTTGGTGTGAATTCTAGATATTACTTGTCTAGTGTGAAAATGTCAAATATTAGGTACTACGGGCCCTTTCAATATTTATTCATTTTTTTTGCAAGTTCATGAGGGCTGAATGAAACAAGGCATAAGTCGGTATGTGCCCTGCTGGCCTTAAGTCCTAAAAGGTTTGTTATTCTTAATCCATCTGTATGAATATCTAAATATCTATACATCTGTCATTAATGTTTATCTAGCAATTAATCCAAAGCAGTGCTGACTAAATAGTGTCGAAATAAAACAGAGGGGTTTAAATAAAGAAAGCTGTAAGTTTAAGTTTGCCAACACGGAACAGTCTTCAGGACAGAGGACATTCTCTTTTCTTGGTAACATGACAATCTGCGTTTTTTTTCTTAAAGAGAGAGAAAAAAGAAAGGCCAGTGAGAGAGACTCAATGTTTATAGCCTCTATAACATAAGTGATAATAGGAAGTTGCTTGTTTCACAGATATCCCGCAACATTAAACATAACTTAAATGTAACATTAAACAGATAAAATGTATGATGTGTCATTCTGTAATAAATCCCTCTCACGGTGGGAAGGATGGCATTATTGTCTATTCCTTGTCAATCAGAGTGACTAACCAATCGCAGGCCTCTGTCAGCTTATGTGTTCAGAACGCTGCAGATGGTGCTTTCCTCTGAGTGTGTTACACAGCCCTGTGATGCAGCATGAGCAGCAGTTCAAAAATGTGGAGGTTAGCTTCACTTCTCTTGGAAGAAGCATGTGCTTGCCCCACCCCCCGTGGTTGGTAGATGTCATGTGAAAGAGGAATTAGCTAGTGAGTAAGAATTTGGGGGAGAAAAAGGGTGAAAAAGAAACAAATAAGGGAAAAAAAACATGCCACACCACCCTGTTGTGGAATATTATATTATTACAACAAACCCTGTCATGATTTATTCCTTACATTAAAAAAATTTTTTTTTAAAGCTTTCAGAGTTCATATAAAAGTTCATTTCTACTAAGACATTGCTACTTCATATCCGGGGGCCACATTTGTCAAAGGATGCGTAAAACAAGTACAACGCATACTAAATTACATACAGGTGTATGCAATGGCCATTGAGAAACCACACACATTCTAAACTGATGTGTTTGTGCATGGCTACACACATTTGCATAAAGAAATGCCCTCAAATTGCAGTAAATGGTAAACAACTTCCCTTTAAAAAGCACAGTAGTCTGCTCATGGTGCTGCTTGTTTCAGCGTACATGCCAAATGTTCTAAGAAGATAAACTCCACCAACAATGAAGTAAAGATCTGTTTTAAATAGAGCAAAAAAATCGGTTTAGTTAGCATTTTATAAGTAGTTTGTCTAATAAATAAATAAATAGATAAAAAGATTTATATATATATATATATATATATATATATATATATATATATATATATATATATATATATATATATATACAGAATATAATGAGTAAATGTGTGCATTCTATTTCACCAATTACATTTGGAAAATATGGGGGTCCCTGGAGTACTAGTAGTTAGGCCACAGTGCTCTCACTTCTGCGGCCTAGGTTTGATTCCTAGCCAGGGAACCAATCTCAGCCGCTAGTGACAGCCAACAGTGTGCTCTCACTGCCAGTCCCAAGCAGGGTAAATTTTGGAGGGTTGTGTCAGGAAGGGCATCCGGCGTAAAAACTGTGCCAAATCAAATACGCGGCCCAATGATCCATGGTGGCGACCCCTAACAGGAGCAGTTGAAAGGGGAACAACAACAGCAACATTTGGAAACTATGTGATGGCATTAAAATTCTCCATTTTGCTGTCTTTTGCACAGCAGGTTTTGGAAATGTAATATATTGCAGTGTGAGCTATATGAATGAAGATAAGATGTGTAATTATTCAACTCATAGTTTCTCTTTGAAATGTACTCATTGATTAAAGTCCTAGAATAGAGATCATTTAAAACCTCACTGGGCAAACAACTGTGATCCACTCCTCACTCTCAGCATAGAGTTTCCAGTGGTTGCTAAAAACACTTTCCCTCCACAAAGCTGCATGAGCCAAATCTTCAAACAAGGCATAATCACAATCGATCTTTAAATGTTCCTTTTATAAGATTTTTCTTTACATTCCATCTCTGCCATCTGTCTTCATCTTGTGAGCACTGAAATCAGTAATTACTCTGATTAATTAATTGCTTATATGATAGACAGTAGGTAATGTAGAAGTGCTGCCCTTATATTTTTTTTTACCACTAGGGATTTATTGCATATGTATAGTCATGAGTGTACAGAAATATACGCACATCTTCATGCATAAGCAAAACTTGAAAATCCCATTCAATGCATAGAAACACGGGTACGCACAGTTTATGCACAAAACTGTGCATACGCGAGGTTGTTAAATGAGGCCCCAGGTGTGTATGGTCTAATGTTAGGCTGCCCTGAAGGTACAAACTGTTACATGCTCACTGGTTAATGATACGCCAGCCAAGACAGAGACATTCCCGGTTCTTTCATGTTTCGGTGAAAGTAGAAACTGAATTATGGAAGAGCCACGATTCCCTGAGGCAAACTTCAGGGCATTATTCACACTACTGTTAGTGTGTAATGGTTCAGCATTTATGGTGCCACATGTCTTGTATTTGATCTCTTCTACTGCAATCCAGCAGTTGGTGGCCAGAGCATGTTGAGAACAATAATGTTTCACACATAAAAAGATGCTCACTAGATAAGAAGGAGCGCTACAGTACAACAAATCTACAACTAACCTGGGCAGAAATGAATAAAATTTCACTATGGTGCAACAATTTACTCAAAAATATCAATCTCTTCTCCACTACAAAGATTTGATACCTTTTTTTTTATCTGCCTGCTATTTCAAACAACAATGGAAGAAACCACACACAAGATACCTAAAATATTTATGTTGTATTAACACATTCCGGTAGAAATATCACACTTGAGCCTCAGTACAAAAGAGAGCATTGATGGATTCTAGCAGTTCTTTGAAACTCTCAGGCTGTGAAATATTAAGAAGGTCATCCAGGAGCTGGCTGCTAAATTTTATGAAAGTAAACAATAGTAAAGCGTTAAGTGGGCCCTCACAAATACATACACACCTAGGGAGTAGAAGACATGAATGGAGGGGGCGATGAAAAGAAAAGAAGATTCCCACAGTGAGTGGCCAGCATGCTTGCTAGCAGAAAGTGTCACACATCAGATTTTGGGGGCATAGTAAGAAGTGATAGAATGACATAGCAGAGGAGTAGAGAAAAAAGAGGAAGAAAGAGAAGGCATGCTCTGGCATGAAAGATCACTGACAGTTTTGGCATATCTGTTGCTGTGGTGAGACAGGGTCTCGAGCTGTACCACTGTGCCCCAATCTGTCACACTCTAAATACAGCTCTGATGATCCCTTTCTCTTTTTTATACTTTTGGAGTTTAACGCTTACAGAGAAGAAATAGAAGCCAAGATAGACCATGGGCCACCATGTTACTGTGGCTGATTTTGATGCTGGCCTGATTGTTAGGATGTACAGTAGTGTTTTAACTGAAGCTCTCTGTAGTGTAATAGTATAGTGGGCAGGAAAGGAGTAGTCCAGGGCCGGTTCTATGTTTTTATGCACTGTTCTACTCATGGAGTGTGAATCAGTAAGGAAACTAAATAGTAGTCAGCAGGTCCAAAGGGTGTGAAGGGGGAAAGTGGTTAGTAACACTGGAATGAAAAAGAAATTCCATTCATGGATAGATGGATGGGCAGATATGTAGGCTGGTAGGTAGATGGATGGGTATATGTATTAAAACCCAAGGGGATATTTAGGGTCTGTGATTCCACATAATAAGTCCCAGTTGAAATATTCAGTGATATATGGGATATGGGTACTGTCCTATATTATCCATACTGAAAGGCCTGGGACAGATAACCACTGAAAGGGAGCCTAATGGTAGCTGGTAAAGAAGATCGCCAATAGTGCTTCCTAGAACAATTTTGCTACCATCCCCTTCATCCTAGAACAATTTTGCTACCATCGCCTTCATTACTGCTGTCACTTCCTAGAGGCATTCCCTGCAGTGGTGTAGCTCCTATATCAGACCACAGCATCGGAAAGAATGCTGACCACAACAGTCTGAATAAACCCAGTAGACTGTTGCACACACTGAAAGGCCTAAGCATCTTTAGATAGAAGAGGCTTGTTTGGCCTTTCCTGTATCTGCATTATCAGCTGTACTGGAATAGGAGCAACATAGGAAGCTGTCTATATAGAGGGGGGCACCATTTTACCATGCATTCAAATCTGCATCAAGATACAGTACATGAAACCAGAGCTTGAACACTCCCAACCTATGTACTACTGCTGATCACTTTCATGGTTTCGCCATAACGAAGAATACACCAGGCCTCCAATATACATGCAAACAGAACAGATTTGCACAGCAAATGGTCCAATGTGTTGTTCAGGTAGACCACACAGGACTGCATCAGTGTAACATCCACCTCATAAATGGTCAACAGTCTCAGAGGCTCACTAACACACCAGAAATTCACTAGAACAAAGTCAAAGTCCTCCTCAAGAGTCCGGTTCTCTAACTCATCTCCATTGTGAATTCTCCCTACCATTCAATTCAGTTTTATTTGTATAGAGCTTTTAACAGTAGATATTGTCACAAAGTAAATTTGGGGAAATTCAGATGTAGATCTAGATCCTCAATGAGCAATCCAGAGGCAACAGTGACAATACAATTCCAGGTTGTATTGGTATGCAGATGTGTAGAATGTGAAGAGGAATAAAAGGTAGTGCTGCTCACCATCAAGGCCATTTCTAGAAACAAGTGATTTAAGCAGTTGTTTAGGGCCCCTAAGCCCAGGGGGCCCTATAAGTATGCAGGGGACAATGAGTCCATAGGTACCATGGTTCAGGCTTTTGCAGATGGTACTCTTGTAGTCTGCGATTTGAGAAGTATATTAGGGCCAGAAGGGCCTGAAAAAGCTCAGAAATCATCTCTGACAGAATTTCACAAACAGTGGACAGATAGTTCTGGATTCAGGAGACTGTGGGAGCATCAGCCTGAATTGCCCTGTTTTTTCCCAGTCAGAGAGGCAGTAAAGCAGTCTGGTGCAAATAAAGTCCACAAAATTACCTCACAAAATAGTTCCATTGGTGTAATAACTACACAAAATTACTTCACAAAATAGATCCTTTGGTGTAGTTGGGTTGATAATTGGCAATCTCAAAGATTATGGTATACCCTACCATGGTAGGTAATAAAATTTAGCACAGTAACTAATGAGCAATGAGGCATCACCTCTTAATTCCAGCTCAGTATGCTACAAGGCATCAGCAAGTATCACTGGTATCATTACTGCATACCTCCATTACTGTAACAGCTCTCACCCTGCCTCCTCAACCAGAACATCCTTTCCAACATGAGAGAATTTGACCATAAAACTCTTTCAGAAGTTAAGTTACAGCTCCTTTCTCCCAGTGGAAGCTCCATATCCAAATGACTCTGCGTCGTGACCTCTGACACCATCACTGGGTTTGTCAGAGGAATGAGGGTTGGTCTATTTCAGTCAGTTCTGCTGATTCAGGACTGGCCTGGATTTCAGGAGCGCTGCATCCAGTATCAGGTTAACACCAAATAAAACTGTCTCATCTTCTTTCCATAAAAAAAAATCCAGGAGATGCAGGTTTAAGGTGTTTATAATAAACCCAGGCTCACAACTTTATTACTAGAATTCAGATGAAGCTAGGCTTTTTGAAACCCCCTTATTACAAGAGATTCATGCAGCACTATTGATGTGCAGTGCTTGTGTGCATACATAAGAGGATCTGTAAGAGAAAGCTTTTGATGAACACTTGAGATTTGGATAAACGCTCTGTATGAGGCCTGGGAGCCTGTTTTTAACCACGTCCAGTGAGTTAGATTTTTTCTTTATCATTATTGATAAAAGACAACATTTACCTCTGTATAGGTTTATTGATAATGCCACCAGAGATTGATTTTGCATGATTATGCAAATAAAATACAATGGAAATTACAGCATGGTAATTCAAGCTTTCCCCCCTTTGATGATAAAAATACACTGTCTCTCATTAATATTCATTACTTTCCCAATATTCAATTTACACTTCTATGCACTTGTGTGTTCCTTGATGATAGCTTGCGGACCACTAAAATAATCCCCATTTAAATATTCACCATACGCAGTGCTATTTTTAGTGGTGCTGAAAAACTTCCTTAATTGTGCTACCTATTCTTTTTGTTAAAGATGAAATACTTATCTGTCTTTCCTCCACTGGCAGCACTACTGGCTATCCATCTATCTATCTATCTATCTATCTATCTATCTATCTATCTATCTATCTATCTATCTATCTGTCTGTCTTATGTGTGACAGCCTGTGAAACCCAATTACACTGTCAATGTTGGACATTTGGACAACTAATCTACTTATTAATCTACTTAACAATATTACTGACAAATTTCAAAGGATTATAAGTTTACAATGGGAAATGAGTTCTCACTTTGGCATCATCTACATCAGTCTTTGTCTCATCACCTGAGGTAAAGGTCAATCGCAGCATTTAAACACGAACCTCGATGTTCATGCTAACACTGGTGGGGAAATAAACAACATTTTGAAAACTTTGCCTGCTGTCAACTGTACTGAGTGTGTAAGTGCTCTTCTCTGTCTTTATGATGACGTGATGGCGCAGGAGCATTGTGGTCACGTTGACAGATGGTGTCTGATTACAAACTGAATTGATTTGGCTTATATTCATGTTGTTATGATGCATAGTTATCCAACAACTTGATCAAATCATGAGAAAAGAATACTGAGATGTCTTTAAGCAGACTGTTTTTAAAACTACATTTGTTACACTGGCTCCTGACACAACATGCAGGCAGACAGCCAAGGCAAGATTAAATTATAGCCTAAATAAAAACATTTCAATGTCATTTTGGATATATATATATATATATATATATATATATATATATATATATATATATATATATATATATACAAACACACACACAAGTTCCATGTATTCGCCCAGGTCAGTGGCATACATCAGCCTTCTTTATAGTGCACTAGAATAATCGACTGTGGGAATTGTTATGTCATTGGTCCTCTCACAGAGCTCGTCAATCTTAGGGAGACGACCTCCATTTACAGGCCTTTATATTATCTGTGCCTTAGTCTCAATACCACTAACTCACCCATACACACGCAGCCCTTAACACACTGTAGACATTGTGTGGCACACACCTGCTGAATAGTGAAGAATAAGACACCAGCTTTGTCCCTGAAACACTGGTATCAGGCAGAGGATTTAAGAGTGGATCACACTGACACATTTTCCATCTTCTGGTGCTGATAACGTGGAAGGAGTCTTGCAGCAAATAAAGCAAAATGGCATTAATCTGGTCAATACTGAAGGCAGCAGCGAATTAACATTCTTCACATACACACAGGAACACATTTACACATTTATTTCCCCTCTGTTACCTGTCAAAGACATTCATTTTTTAAAATATATATAACAGGTCTACTGACCATTAACTAATGATAGTAATGATACTAACATGTACAAGTGTCAGTAAGGTGCATTATTAAAGATTATACCACAGCTTTGTTGAATTCTCTATTCTGATTGGTCACAAGGTATTAATTAATTTTCTGTAACAGCAGCTCTGACAGTAGTGCCAACTGCAAAGCAAATCACAGGCTCATATTAATGCACTCTTTCTAATGCATTATTGTTTCTATGGTAACAACTCACTCATATGGACTTGTATGTATGACTGATGCTCCACATCACCTTGATAAATGCACAACACTTCATAAATCCATAAGAATGTTTAATCAGCATTAGTGAATTACAGTATGTATAAATCTTAATTATTGACATTCGTGTATTTATTTATACAGCTAAAAACATACAGTATATCTCTTAATATACCACAATATACTGTAGTATTCCATAAATACATGAATGATTAATAAGCATTGCTTAACCATAATTAAGTACTAATTATTGCTGTGTGTGATATCTTACAGCTTTAAACCTTCACACAGAGGGTTAGTTAGGGTTATTGCTTATTCTGCACATTTATGCATGTAAGAATTTCTAACCAATATAATAAACAAATAAATGCATATGTAAATAAATTGATTAATTAATAAATTAACAGCCTCATTACTGGTCACATGACACATTATCCCCCCTTTTAACTGTTACCTACTCCCTTTAACCTTCATTTAACCATTGTGAAGCCTCGCTCCTAACTTTAATCTTGTGACCATTCCAAGTCCTTTGTTTATTGTATTGCTTTTCTGGTTAAATCATGGTTTATTTGATTACTTTGATTTGGCTGTAATTTATAGTTCGATTGTTTGCTGATTGCCTGACTTGTTGCCTATTTGACCACGATATTGGATTTGCCTACTTTGGTTTGTTTGCTGACTGTTTTTTCAATAAAGCCCTGCAGTTGCAAGAGTCACAAGACAATATCATATCTATATATGTTATATGTCACATGTTATTACTATATTTTTTATTATAATTGTTTCATCTACATGTTGGTCTATTTTCACTTTGGTTAATGGTTTCCTCCATTACCCACAATACCTTTAAACTACCTGATACAAATAATTATGTATGTAATTTAGTCCTCGCTTCATCTCTACCTAAAGAAAGCGATGCAGCAGGGCTTTAATCCTTTGGTCTGTCCAGCTCTCTTGTCTCCTCATCTGTACACTCCTTTTAAACCGATCAACTTGTATGCTAATATCTCCTTCAAAGCCATTACACTCATCATCTCGTAGATCCCTAATCCGCTGAGCCAAGTCTCTTCCACTACCATTGTAGCATTGCGTAGCTGAATTGCATGGAACATTGAATCCAATGTTTAGTTAAATTTCTAATTAATATGATTTTAAAAATCACTGGGAAATGATGAGTAAGAAAAGCAGCTCTTGTTCTTTTTGTTTTGTTAGGCGCAAAACCTGATATTTATCCTTTATTATATTATTATTGTGACAATTATTATGTTCTGGATTGTTTTTCTCCTAATAAATACTATTGTACCTGCTTTTGTGACAATATTGTCCTTTTGTGACATTAGCGTGCCAGACAAATGATACTTTCATACCAAAAAAAAAAAACCCAATAAAAATACAGAACCAACAAACAAATGATAACAACAATCACCAATATTTTGGTATAAATGTATTTAATGTGTATCATGGTGCGGTTTTCCTTTATGTAGTGTTTATTAATGTAGAGTTGTTTTTTTTTATTATTTTGCAAAAACACACAAGAAACTGTAATGGACATATAATGAACACGTCAGAGATGGCCTTTGCCTACATGTCAGCGAAGACCGTGACACACTATTTTTGTCATGTTTCCCGGTTGTAAATCTATACAAGCTTTTTCCTCCTCCATCTATTAGCATCTGTCTCTGTACAGGGTAAGAGAATACTTCCCTCTAAAACGCTAACAATCGGTAATAAATAAATAAATAAATAAATAAAGGTTAGGAAGGCATCACAGGCAAGTCAGCAGTTTTGGGTGGAGTATGCTTCTATTACTTCCTTCACAATGATAGTAGTATATATAACCGAACAAATTTAATTTACAGTGTCCCAGACAGAAATGTAGACATTTGAAATATGGAAATTTGAGGAGAAGAGGGTGAACACTGCACGGCCGTTTTAAGAGGATTGAATTCACATTGTTTTCTAAATGCACATTTAAGTGGCATGAAAATATGCTGCATTCTCACTGCAGAATGTTGGCAGGTATGAATTTGAAGCAATTATCAACACTGACATGCTGTTAACAGCTCAGTGAGGAGGCAGAAAATGTACCCCATACAAGCTTTTCTGTGTCTCGGCTACATTTCAAAGGCACTAATTGCAGTTATTCTGTTTACAGCACATTGCACATATAAGCAACGATCATTTAGGAGGACAATCATTTCTCCAGAATACATTCTCCTAATGAGTTATTTATTCAGAAGGTGTTGCATGTACAAATGTAGCAAACTGATTTGAGTCAAACTAAGACATGTAATTACATTCACAGTTCCAGCCCTTTAACTTTGAGCACTTATTATTTTGAGCTGATAATCAAGTATGTATTCCAGCTGTTTATGCACATCTTAGATGTCTACAGCTGGAATAACACCACCATGGTCCTCTTTTTATTCTAAATAGCACTCTGTAGACTATTTGTGGCTTACTGACCCACTGTTTCGCTCCGATCATGCCAAAGCAAGTCCCTGTAGAAGTGTACAGAGTTGTATTGTTTGCACTGGATCATCTAAAGGACATTTTTTATCTAAAATTACATCTCTAACCTGAAGAGGGAAACTTCTATTGAAACGTAGTGCAGGCCAAAACAACTGCGATGTGCATTGTTATATATATAAAAATGAACATCAGAGCAATAAACGAGTTTGCTTGTTCAACAGCTGAGGTAGCAACACCAACATTGTCATGGGACATTTCATTTTCGCCACTGTGAGACCCAAATTGATCTTATACAGTCTATGTTTATGATGTAGAATTTGAGAACTTAAAATCCGGCTTTTTTATGCAACAATGAGACTGCACAGAGAAAAGACCGCATGACCATCCATCATTATACTCCATCAGAATCTCCTGTTACTCCTTAAACAAAATTGCTGAATCAATCCAGCTTGATACTAATCAGGTCTATTCCCTCTCTATCCTCCAGGTATATCATCTGTCTTTGCCATAAGCACATCCTAAGGTTTTTTGTATACTTGGCACTCATTCTTGCAAGCTCACGCAATGCTCACACTGTAACTGTATCAATGCTCTTAGCAGTCGTAACTACTATCAGCCAACTAACAAGCCTAGCTTGGTATATCCATTTGAGTAATAATGATGAAATAAATGTGACTTGACTGTATGCAGCCACAGTTAAAGTGGGACTTCATATTCTGTACAGGTAAATGTCGCAAAAATAGCCTAGTTATTATTTTTAATTATGCTGCAAAAAATCTCCTCATATTTGCACCCAAACAAGACTAATTTTTCACTGGTACGGGCTTAGTCCCTACCTTGACATCTGGTTGGGAGATTTAAAAAAAAAAAACAAGCACCTGACATTGGAAGGTCTGTGACAAACATAGAAGAACAGTGGCATTGTTTTTTTAAAAGCATCTGTTTCACGTATGATCCCATAAAAAACATGCACTGGCGGTACTTCGCGAGTGTGAAAGCAATCCTTTAAAAAAACTGTGATTCTAGAATGTTACAGACAATTAATTCTAGAATCATAATGCTACATCAAAGACAACGATAGAATGTTCATTGTGATTCTAGAATGTACCTGAGAATTCATTTTAGAATCTTTTTGCCACAATAAAGTGAAACTTTAGAAGACTTTAGAATGCTAAAACTGTTAGAATGCTCACTGCGATTCTAGAATGTAAGAGACAGTTAATTTTAGAATCTTACTGAAAGAAAGAAGCCTTTATTGGTCACATACACATTACAGTGAAATTCTTTTCTTTGCTTATCCCACCTTGTTTGGAAGCTGGGGTCAGAGCACAGGGTCAGCCAAGATACAGCACCCCTGGAGCAGAGAGAGTTAAGGGCCTTGCTCAAGGGCCCAACAGTGGCAGCTTGGAGGTTTTGGGGCTTGAACCCTTGACCTTCTGATCAGTCAGCCAGAGCCTTAACTGTTGAGCCAACACTGCCGGGGAGGTCCACAGCAAAGGCAAGACTGTATGCTTCTGTAATGCTTCTTGTGAATGCAACAGATAACTCATTTTAGAAGTGTAATGGCACATCAAAGGCAAAATTCTAAGATTCTAGAACACTCATTGTGATTCTAGTATGAAATTGACAATTACTTTTAGAATCTTACTGCCACATCAAAGGCAAAACTGTCAGATTCTAGAATGCTTACTCTGATTTTAAAATTTAACAGAAAATGAATGTTAGAATGTTAGTTCACATCACAAGCAAAACTGTGAGATATTGCACTGCTCATTTTGATTGTACAATGTAATAGACAGTTAATTTTAGAATCATAATGCTGCATTAAAGGCAAAAGAGTAAGATTCTAGAATTCTTCAGACAATTTTTGAGCTTTAATGCCACATAAAAAGCAAAACTGTAAATGATTTGACGTTTTTTGCCATCACAGTGTGAACACACTTAACTCAAATATTGCATAAATATCTCTCTTGGGTGCTGTATATGATGAATCCTGGAAGCATGTGCAATGTTCCGGGCTTTTTCAAAGGAATCAGTCCGAAGGTGAACCGGTCTGAACCTGGACAGAATTCAGAGAGTAATTCAGACAGTAATTGACCGCTGATGCCCTTATAGAGCATTAATCAGGCAAGCAGTGGATCAATGACTGGCGAAAATGCCAGCAAAGGAAAAAACTGGCTATCAGTGTAAATGAGGATAAATAAGGTGTAAAAAATAGTGCTCACTAACATGCTCAGCATGGCTTGGCAAGAAAATACATACACACACATGCAGACACACACACACACTTTGACAGATGACCACAAATGCCTTGAGAGAAGATTCCCACGCAGCAATACTGTTCCTCCCAAACACTAGGCAAAATGAACCCACACTGACGGAGAAACATCCTCTAGCTTGAGTTAAAAATAATGAATTTGGCCCTCTCCTGTGTGTGTGTGTGTGTGTGTGTGTGTGTGGATTCACAACCTCCTTGTCACCTGCCATTCCTCTCAAAGTAAATCTCCTGAAAGAAACTGTCTGTGCTCAAACAAGAGCTTGTATTGGTAGTTTAGCTGTAACTGAACCTCTGTTTATTTCTGTAGCGTATAAGCCAGATCCCACAGTCAGGCCTGGGAGCTGCACCATTCAGGTATGAGATCTTGGAAAACACAGCGCACCTCTTAATAAAACATGCAGTTGCTTGGGGCTGCATTTAAAATGAATAGCTGTGGCTTGAATCTGAATAAATCCTTTCTCTCAATCCTCCTCCAATCCACAAAGCAACCAAAGAGATTTTAATTATTCACCATAATCTCTGCAACTACTTACCAACTCAGCCATCAGCAAGATCTAAATCTTTATTGCACCTAGAGTTAGATCATTAAAATACAGGGGATTTCTCAGGTTTCGATAAATATCTCACAAGTAGAGATAGGGGGGAAAAAAGTCTCACCAAGGAGTACTGTAGGATTCGATTTAAAAAGCATTTAGATGGTATATGGAAAAAATGATACTCTGGCAAATCTGAGCATTTCTGGGTTATAAATTGGGTGTGATTGATGGGTATGGCTATGGGTAATAACTTTGCTATAAACTTGCTGACTGCACTGTCCCATATGTATAATGGCATTAGATGGAGTGAGAGTGGGATTGTGATGTTTCCTCCCTCCATATTGCTTTGTAACCACCATGAATCTGCTTCAGTCTTCACACAGAGTGTCCACAAAGCAATTTTTCTCACTATAATGAATGTCCACTGGAGGGAGAGCACAAAACAGCAGGCACTAGTCCTTCAGAGCAGATGAGCTTCAGTAGCAGCAGATTACATAGCATTGCCATGTAGGCTGGCCCACTTTCGTCTATAAGCTTTAACCCAGAGGAATGACAAAAACACATCAGTAGGTGTATCGGCTGCACTACCTAGGTGTGTATGTGTGTGGGTGCCTTGTGACGGATTCGCATCCAGTGTGCCTGGAAACGAAATGCTGAAGGTTTGAATGATGCATAGCCCAAACATTCCCAGTAATGATATGCAAATAATGTCCAAGATATTTCATGTGTAAAAATACCATTTAAATTACTCACAGCTAATCTATGTTGGTTTAACTGTAACTACTATTTATTAAGTTATGCTTATACATGCTTTTTATATATGCTATAACAAACTGCATGAAGACAGAAAATAATTTCAGTCCTGAGAGATCTATAAACAAACAAACAAAAAACTAGGGAAAAAAAGCACATGTGCTATAAGGTGTGTGTGTGTGTGTGTGTGTAAAGCTGGAAGCCAGGAAAAAAAGTAATAAATCAAACCCTGCTGAAATCAAATCATACGGTTCTGTCGTTTGTTGCCAGCAGGGTCATCCTGTAGCCAGGAGGGCACAGCAGTGTGAGGATAAAAATCTGTTGTGCTGGAAGAGGACAGGACACCTTGAGCCAACAAACACGGCCTCCTCCTGTCACTCTGACAATCAGCAGTGACCATGAGCGCCAAGAGCAGAACGTACTTGTCAGTCTCCCAGAGGACTGTCAGTCAAATCAGCACTGCCTCCTCAGTGATGGTGGGCTGCAGAAGCACCTCGAGGAGTGAAGTATGAAGGAGTGATGGAGGAGTAGGAGCAAAGCCACACAGCTGGGTCCTGTATGACTCAATATTGCATAGTTGATGTGTCCAGCAGGTCTCCACATCAAGACAGCCAAGACAAATCAATCAATCCATTTTTATTAAAGGCGCAAAGATCCATCAATTCTGAACTGTAAAGATGTTTTAAAGCTTGAAAATCCTGCTTTAAGTCAATAACATAATATCCCAATTAGCACTCCACTATTATGAACCAGCTTTTACATTCATGGAGAGACATTTAGGATCCAAAGTATCTCCTGAAGCTCTCTGACCCTTGATAGAGAGAGAGAGAGTGCCTGAGAGAGAGAGAGAGAGAGAGAGAGAGAGAGAGAGAATCAAAATACAGAAAATACAGACAAGATATCAAAACAAGAGTTGTTTAATCTTAGAAAATCCTTCAAATCTCTTCAAAAGATTAGAGGTAGCATTAGTATTTAATCTGAATGGCTGTGTTTTCCTTTGCTTTGCACTTACAAAGAATGCGATAAATATGTTTTCAATAAAGTTTTGCTTTTCAAAACACAACACAGATTAAGATAATACAAAGGAAGTCATCAATTACTTCCAAAGATTTATTTGTCACAGTTTCAGGCTTCCATTTATTTTTATTACAAATCGATTATTTCCCATTTTTAATCTGAAATATAAAATTTTGTGATAAAAACAGTGATATTGCCTTCTAAAACCACCAGAAATATGGGATGATTTGTATTTGGGAAAAAAAACAGTGGTCTGGACCTTTTCTAGCTCGACAGATTCTCAGGTTTATGAGTCTCAGGTTTCTGGTCTCTTTGATCATTGTTAGAGTGTGGGGTTATAGCTGTGAGGATTACAGAGTCATGCTGTTTAAACAGGCGGATAGAAGAGATGACCCAGTTGCTCCTTTAAACCCTGAAAACAAACATCCATGTAATCCATTTTTAAAAGTAAAGACCTTAATGAGCAGCCACAACCCAGTCAGAAGCTTTAATTAAGGACATGATCTACAACTGTGATTGGTCAGTGAGGTGACGATTAAGAGAAAGCAGTCTGTGCTCAATGCATTACAGAGGTCAAGTGAGCTGAACCACGACCAAATTCTCATTCTGTTCGTGTGTGTGTGTGTGTGTGAGGGAGAGAGAGAGTGTGTGTGTGTGTGTGTGTGTGTGTGTGTGTGTGTGTGTGTGAGAGTATTCAATGGTTTATATGCTATTAATTATGTTATAGATAGTACAGTAATTCTTCATCACTATAGATAGGTTTCAGATATACAGGTAGGTCATCACTTGACCTACTAGGCTTCAGAACTGGAATAACTGCACTGATACTAGGGATGTAACTATGATGATGAGTAGGGATGAATATGAATACATTATTCAGAATAAACAGATAGCATTGTAAAAACACAGATATGCATAGAAGGTGCACTATCCATAAAAAACCTTCCCAGTGTCACAGGTTCCCCCTCTCTTCTGCTGTCATGTTTTGTTTTGAGTTGATTCCATGTGCTTTCATTTATATTGCCATGTGCCTGTATTTTGGTCCTGTCTTTACTCTTGTGTCATCATTTACTCTCCAAATGTGTGCACCTGTTCCGAGTTCATCCCTTGAATTTGTCTTTATATGCCCTCATGTTTTTTTGTCTCATTGCAAAGTCACTTTTCATCGTTAATGTGCATTTCTGAGTCTTAGTTTCTCATATTCTCTCTTCCTAATTTCCACTTGTACATCCATGTTTAGGCCCATTGCCTGTGTTCTTGTTTATGATTATCGATTATCCCTGCTTGATACTGCCTGCCTGTTCTCTGAACCCCATATGAGATATATTATGAATATGAGATTATCCCAAGTAAACATGCCGATTTTACACACCTGCATCCTGCCTCAGCTACACACGTTACAGTCAGACACTGCAATAAATGATCTTAGCAAGTGAAAATATCTTGAATATAGTCAGATTTATCTAGTATTTACTATTATACAATTATTTAAAATTAAAAAAATATCTGCCAATAGAATCAGAAAATATAAAGCTTGAAATGAGAAAAAAAAATGCCTAGAAATATGTTTAATAATGTTAGATTTAGTTTAGTGTAATCCTCTAATAAGAAATACTACATAAATTAGAACATATTCATGATATTTCACTTGTTTGTCATTTTTTGCAGTGGTAATATTCACATAGCATCTGGTTGAGACTATAGTTGTGCATCAGGACTGGGATCCAGAATGCAACAACAAAAAAAAATCACAAGCAGGAGGTTTTTAATTTCATGTGTTTGCAAAGTTCATTCATTCATTCACCCTTAGTAACTGCCTGGTCAGGGTTCTGGTGGTTTAACTTAGGCTACTAATTTGTCTACACCATAATGAATATAGCAGATTCTAAAAGCCCCACTGGAGAAAGCAGTGGATGCTGAAACCATGTCTGGCGTCCCCATAATGGTTAACAAATTTTCCCCAAGACATACTTTTCATTCATCAAATATAACAATACAGGACTTAAAAATGTGTGCAAATCAACCCTGCGAGTTTTCTCCGTGTTCCATATAGTGAATTCATTATATTTTCTTTTTGTCTTTCATTTGGAGACGACCAAACACACAATGCTGTTCAGACTGCGTACACACACTTCAAAGGGCCAGCCTTATGTAGACTGCCAAGCCATTTCACACCTAATCAACTCAAGCCCTTAATCCAGAGCCGAAACCTGGAGATAGCAGGCTTTGAAGTCAGCTGACATGAGAACCCATAAACGAGAATAAAGAATAGAACGAGTTCCTTCTCACGGAAACTCAATGCAAGCTCACTTCCTATTACTTTATAGACCGTGTTTATACAACAGCGTACATACAACAGATCTACATCAAAGTTTTCTAAAATAACTATTCTTTCTTTCGGTCACGTGATCATGCCAACAGAGACAAGAAATTGAAAATATTCAGAAATTAAATTTAAACCATCTGTCATCCATGATTTATAATTCTAAATCCCATTTGGAGATCTTTCCTGTAATAACACTTCTAGAAAGACTTGGCAGACACTTGACTCAGGGATGTCCATATTACATAAATAATGAATAGCTATAGCATTATGCTGTAGATTTTTTAATCTCCTCAGCATAATCTTGTAAATATGTATGTAATACGCTGAGTGTGCAATTAAATCAGAGAGGGGAAAGGCCCAGTTGAAATTATTGCAACCATCTGCAGCCCATCAGCAATTTAACACCCATAATGTCCTTCAAATTGAATTGTGGTACTGGACTACAGCAAATCAATAAAAGCCAGTCTGGCTGTACAGGATTATACAGATACCATCTGGGGCAAACAGCTACAAATACCAGCTGTGTCCCCTCGCCACTTTTTCACAGAATAGTTGACTCTCTGCAGCTACATTCATCAAATATCTGGGCATTTTAGGCATTTTTAGGATAGACTGTGTGTAGGCGGTCATGATTCATGATCAGCTGGACTTGTACTCTAGCATGGTTCTTCTTATTCTTTTTATTAGCGCACATTCGCAGACTTGATTCGTAAACTGGCTCCTTTCTCTTTAAGACACCGTAAAGCATTCTGTATTAAGGCCTATTCAGTCTAGATTAGTTTTATAGTATGTGGAATTGGTGTAACGTAATTACACATTAACCGGGAAAATTAACCCGGAAAGTCATCGAAAGTAAACGTTGCAAAATCCAGTACCTTGAAAATATATCAAAAATCGAACATACTTAAATGTCCTGGAAAATCACAAGCTCTTGACATCATTTTATTTCATGAAGTAAAATACAATGTGTAATAGTAGACTAATTTGATTTTCCCTGTGACCAGTGTCCCTGCACATTTATTTCACATGACCTCGCACTCTCTTTTCTGCAGTTAGCATGTGCATGCACGTACATTTTCTGCAAATAGCACATGCTGTCTAGCTTTACCCTGGATGGTTACCCTGGATGGTTTCCCTGGATGGTTTCTAGCAAGTCTTCAAACATAACAAAACGTGATTGTCTGAAATCTGAAGTCCGAAAATGTGATGGACAAGAATTAGTCATGTAAGTCATGAGAGGACACAAACTTTTTCAGGAAATATTTTGTGATCATGAGATAGCCAAGTTAAGTGTGTACTATTTTGCCTGTGGATCTTCAGTATTGAAGTACTTAAACTTTGGTCCTTGATTTTACTGTTTTCGGTACTGGATATATCATGAAAATTGAAAAGGAATTTGAAAATAGTTCAAATGTATGAACTCTGAATTGTTACTGGTGTATGTCTGTGATTTTAATCACATCCAAGGCTGCCATATCAGTCATCTTTACAGACGGCCATCTTTTGTGGAGACAGCTAGACAGCTAATATGCAAGAATAATGGTTAGCTAGCTAGTTATCCTTATAGATTAGCATTTAGACTTGGCTGGATGGCTAATACTGTTGCTAATACTACTTATTCTTGCTAATGCAAAGTGCTACAAAACAAATCTCCTCCATTTATCTTGTCTGAATGCAACATGTTCCCTCCAGTTTATTTCGACATCAAAATGTGTTTAAAGGCTTCAGTTTCTGACAGACAATGCTTCCAACATCACGCATTCACTGTCTACCTAAACTTGGGTGGTTTTTTCTGGTTTAATTATAAATTACTGTAAATCTCTCTTCAACATACATGATAAAGTCATGTTTCAAATGTTTATGCTTTATTTTCCGATAGAAACATATTTAAATTGTCTTCACATATATTTATTACTAGCTAGCTCATGGGTGGTTAGCATAACACGTATATAATTAGCTGCACTGTATATATGTTAAATAACAGTGTTCTTTCCGCTATAATCATTTTCATGAAGGGATCACAAAGTCATCATTATGATTCCTCTTTATTTAACCACCCCAGGCATTGAAAGAACACATCCCTTAGTTTGTCTAATCACACTTTGTTATCTACAAGCCATTGTGGTGAGAAAGAGGATTAGCCAATCAGGACCATGCATGTTTCTGTTTGAAAGCTACTAGCTAGCTATCTGTACAATGATCACAGGGACCATGAGGTGAAGGAAAGAACTTGCTAGTAATAGGATAGAAAATGGCATCTTACCTTAGAAAAACGAGATATGCCATTTTCTACCTTATTACTAGCATGGTGTTTTAATCATTTTCAGTGAAACTGTAATAAAAGTATTTTATTTTCTACACTTATTGACATTATTAATATGGGAAGATTGGCTCATTGTGCCTTAAATAATTTAATAAATTCTGTTTACCACACCGCTTCTACTACTGTCTAACGCCCACCAAAAATGCATAAGCATGTCACATTTATCGGTACAGTACAGATGGTGCAGTGATTGTTTGGCATATTTCCTCACCGATACGGAGCTAGTACATAGCATCTAGTGAGAAAAGTACACATTATGATCATAAAGGGTTAATCATCTCTCATCCAGGTTCCTCAGCAGGCTGCCTGCACTTATTCAAATGTCAGTAAACTTGAACGACATCAATGCGATAAATTCCCATGTGATCTCATATTTGATGTGTCTGGCAACAAGGGATATTGGTTCATTAAATTCGTATTGCAGATTTACTCACAGGCCAGAAGTTATTTTTTTATGAGCAACAGATGGAAAAACTATATTCAAAAAGCACAGTTGTGCTTAATAGTTAATTATCTGAGCCAAGAGAGTTTTAAAGCTCTTTACATTATTGTTACTCCTCAAATAGCTCAGTTTTTAATGTCTTATAGGATTAATAGAGCTGTTAAAAGGTAAATGGAGAAAACTGGGGCTAGCGATGGATCCATTATTGGATGGCAATAATGTCCTCGAGGCCTACAGATTTATTTTGGAATCCAAACTCATTGTAAAACATTCAACATCCTTCACAAAAAAAGGACAAAGAGCTCAAGCCCAAGGGCACTTTTAAAGAGTGCTCACCATTGCTACTCCAGAAATACTATGCAAAGTGCACACTGCCCCTTCTGTCTCTTAAATCAGATGTGAAACACTCCGCCAGCTATTCAAATTTTACTTCTTAATTCTCTTCCTTGTTTACATGACATCATCTTTACAGGTACTCATAAGTACCACATAGAATTAAGTAAGGAAAACAATACAATGTGGTGTGTGGTTATAGGAAAATAATCCACATTGGGGTGGTGTGATTTGGCCCAACACAAAGCATCCAACAGCAATTCACCAATGATTAAAATTTTTTATTTATTAATGAATGACACATCATACTTTAATCCCTTCATAATTACATTTAATTTTCCGTGAAACAAATTAGTTCCTGTTATCGCTTAAGTTAGAGCAGCTGTAAACAGTCGATCCCTCACCAGCCTCCTTTTTTTTCTCTCTTGAAGTTAATAAGACCAAAAAAATCTTCTCTGTATTAATGAGTGTCCCATGGTGGAAATTTAGATTTTATTGAATGAATATGTTTAATCACTTCATAGTGCTAACACACTGAAATAGTTCCACTGACTAAAAATGTTTCGTTGCTGATTATCACTTGCACTTCATGTCTGATGCTTCCCATTGAAGTGTACAACAATACAAAGGGGGCAGTCGTGGCCTAATGGTCCGTGAGTCAGACTTGTAACCCGACGGTGAACCCGAAGGTCGTGGGTTCGAGTCTTGGGTCTGGCAGGGATTGTAGGTGGGGGGAGTAAATGACCAGCGCTCTCTGCCACCCTCAATACCATGACTGAGGTGAGACCCTTGAGCAAGGCACTGCTCCCCGGGCGCTGCAGCTAAAATGGCTGCCCACTGCTATGGGTGTGTGTGCACTTGGACTGGGTTAAATGCAGAGCATAAATTCAGAGTATGGGTCACCATACTTGGCCACATGTCACTTCACATTTCACATTTTAAACCACCAACATTTTTTTTACCATTTTTTCATCACAATGTCTTGAGACCAACCTTTCATCACGGATTGCACCAAGATCTGCACAGGAGACATCTAAATGTGAGTGGAGAAAATGAATCTTTAGTGACATGTTGAACCCCATGGTTTTGTAGGCTTAAACATTCTTGTCAACCGGCTGGATATAGTTTGGTGCTGTTTGATTTCTGGACCAAAACATTCCTTCCTTTATCTTGGCATGAGTTATTTTGGAAAACATCTGTCTCGAGTATTGAAATCCTTCAATTTCCTGGTTCATTGCTTTCATAAAAAAAAAATTCAGCAGCCCAAGTTTCATATAAAGAGGAGGCAAAAATATCTTTGTTGGGTTGACAAGTCTGGAAAACATTTCTTTACTTGCATTGTGGGCGATATTGAAATGAAAGATTGAAAACACAAAAAGGTACAATGACAGAAAAATGTCATAGTGATTTTTGTGATCGGCAGGCCAAAATCCATCAAATACACCCAAAACCTTTCAGGTAAGAAAATATTTGCTGTCCAGTTTTATTAGCCTTAGATTATGTGGACAAGTCCCATAGAAGTCCCTGTGAATGAGTTGTTAATATAGAAATAAGGTATTAAAACAAGCGCATTAAAGTAAGCATAATAAACTAAAATGTAATTTGAATTACAGCCAGTACTAATGTCAGCACCTTCTGACCAATCAGATTAGAGAATTCAGTAGTGATGTGGTATACGTGCAATATATCATATGCGCCATGCATGTATCCAGTTTACATTACAGAAAAGGAACTTTACCTTCAGTCATGTAGCCAGAATTTTCTCCCTTAGCAAATAATTGTGACTAAATAATCTGCAATTGTATGGTTTAAACAACATACTCAATGCAATTCCAATTTTTCTAGTCACTTAGGCCATTATAGTCTGTACTTGAAAAAAAAAACAATTTTCTGTGCGCTCAGTGGCAAGGCTGTCTAATTATGTATGCAGAGTTCAGTCATTCTATGTCAACCGTAAACTACAGGCTTGTTGTGGCAGCTCTTTAAATATAAATAGAGCAATTCCCTGAATTTTTAGGAGGTACAGACCTGTAAAATTCAAGCTGTTCAAATGGAAAAAATAAAAGGAAAGGTATGTCAAGACCTCTGCCTTCTCTGGTACTAATATAACTTATGTTGTATCACCTTTTAAAGTCCCACCATCAAACATGAGCCAATTTTCCATCTTTCTACTGAGCTGCATCTGAGAAAAATACAGCAATTACTGCGGGACGAGACCTACAGACAGGCATTAATTGAAAGCAGGAAGCGTAAAAAACATTCCAAGTTCAGACAAGACTGAAACTAGATTGATATATTTAACGCCCGTGCCATGTCTTTCTTCATATCCAGACGTGCAAGACAGTACCACTGATGCAGTTTCCAGTCTAATGGTTTGACTGAAGTGCTTGTCAGGTTGTTTTTCTGACAGCCCATGAAGCTGGAGCAGTTCAGCTGAAGCCTGTGCCTATAAATCGCTCCAGGTGCCCACATTTATAGGAACATAATTGCTCTCCTGCTCCTGCCACCATCACCACATCTTCATATTTCATCCTTGAATATTTTCTTCAAGCAACTTTAAATGTGCAGTTAATCTGTTTGCTTATTCACAACAATAAAGGGCTTTCTTTTGATGACAATTATTTTTTTTTTTTTTTTTTTACAATCCTACTTAAAATGACAATTTTAGCACTTGTGGTTTACCTCTCGTGACTTATTAGTTAATAAAAATGAC
>CM040982.1:5610416-5635211 GCA_022985145.1 Pangasius djambal | reverse complement strand
ATATATATATATATATATATATATATATATATATATATATATATATATATATATATATATATATATAACTGATGCATTGAAACATAACGTAATCAGAGATTGCTAGAAAATTCCAGAAGGAGAGAGCAAGGGATAGACTCTGTGACCCTCCTTGATAAATGAGCTTTAAAGTTCCAAATGTCAGTGCATCCCATATTGCAGCAGGAGATGGTCGTGCTATTAGCCCAGCTCAGCAGAGGTGCAAGCTTGAGACAAACCCGATGTGTCAGTGTGTGCAAGAATCTCCTGGAGGTTGTGTCATCACACCATGCAATCGAATAAACTGAGCTCTCGACATGAAGTACAAATCCTTTTCAACACCCTGGTGACCAAGGACAGTGAATGCAAAGGCAGGAAAAGGCTTTTGCATACTCGCTCCTAAAAAGAGCTTTTGCCACTGCACTAAAAAATACAAAAAAAATAAATAAATGCACCAAACAGGAACCAATGGAACTTTCAGTCCATTAGTCAGCATCTTATTTTTTTTTGCATTTCGGGGCAGGATACATTTAAAATGCCTCAGAGGAGAATGTCCAGACTGGATTGAGATGATAAGAAGACTATGGTAACTCAAATAAACACTCGTAACAACTGAACAGATGGGTTACAACAGCACATTGGGTTCCACTCCCGTCAGCCAAGAGCAGCAATCTGAGGCTATAGTGCTCACACGCTCACTGAAACTGGACAGTTGAAGATTGTAAAAAGACTAGGCAATTACACTGCTTCTAAATGACCGGCTAATATTTTATAGGTTTAATATATTTAACAATATACTGTATTTTCCTTCACAACATCCAAAAGAACTTCATAACTTTCACACACAACAGAAGAGTTAGAAGAGCGTGTAGAATCCTATAAGGCTTGCCCAATATAGATGTAATTATCCTCAAATTACAGCTGACAATTCACTCTTTAACCTCATTGTCATTGTTTTATTTCACGTATCACTTGTAATGTAATGTGAAGCGAAGAATTGTTCCATTATAGAGCATATCTCAGTTCCAGTCTTTGAGAACTGCACAGCTTAATGTCTTCCCTGCAGCAGAAACCTAATTATCAAGTTAATTATCAAGCCCTTCATGTGCTAAATCAAGTGTGTAAGACCATTGAAAACGCGTTTCCTAGACCAAGCAGCAGTATAGAGCTGCATTCGTAAACCAATTATGTAAATCTCAAGCTGGACAAATGAACACTCTTGTTTGGTCCAAACCCTTGCTTGGCTGGAAGTTAACTGGTCTTTCTAAACGAAAATCTGGCCATTAAAACATGGACAGAAGTACTGCTTCGGCAAAAGTAAATGGCTATTTTAAAATTAAATTTTGGTGTTGTGAAGCTGTAAGATACATTACAAGATAGCCAACATCATATAGTAATTATGAAACCAAAGTAGCCTCCGTGTAGTCAAGTCTCCGTGATATCTACCTCATGCTAGTAATACTAGTATGTTAGCTAACTACACATTAGTCTTTTGGTCAATACTAGCTAGCTAGCTAACAACAGTTTAATGTTAGCTAAGTAGCTGGAGTAACTGGAGTATGAGTACCTGCACCAGGAAAAAAGGTAGTAAAATGTACCTTTGCTTGTTGCTGGGGTAGTATCCTCAAGTGCACACCTTTTGTACCTTTGGCATGTATCATTTAACTAGAAAGATGCATGCAGTGTACATTCGAAATATTAAAAAGGAACCTACAGTTCAATTATGTACCTTAAATGTTTTTAAAGGTACACTATATCCATTTCCAGATAAAAGATGCATATTAAAGGTATGAAAAGATACGGGTACTACAAGAGTCCTAAAAGGGTCCACTCCAGTGACAACAAAAGATACTGCCCAGTAGTTTTTAAATTAGATTGTGATTGGCTGGTGTTTTGAGTTGACCTGAAGTAGTTACAAAATATATAATTATCCATTCCTAAAGCTTATTACATGAGCATTTTGCATGAATACTTTATTTATTTTATTATATTATATTACTTTAAGAACTGTGTAATGCTGCAGGTGACTTCTCAGGCAAATCCAAGGCCATCTGCATGGGCTTTTATATCATGGCGCTCTCATGCAGGTAATCAGCGTAAACATGCAGCACCTGGCCGCGCCTCTTCATAAGCCCTCCGATGGCCTCACCCCGCGTGCAGAAATAGTTCTGTGCCAACTAAGAGCAGCGCCATCCTTTGAAAGAAAAGGAATGTAGATTTAGGGAAGAAAATACTGAGGTTTAGAAAGAAAAGGGAGAGAAAACATTGAGGGAAAGAAAGAAATGGAGCTCAGAACTAAAGAGAAAGCTAGTGAAGGACAAAACACAAAAGAGGAGGCTAGACAGAGAAACCTGAAATTTATCTCAGAAACCTCTGAGATAAATACTTGGCTCTTTTAAGTTAGAAATTGTTCCTTTCTCATTTGGTGCCTTTAAGTTTGGCCAGAAAGAAGGCCAATTTGAGTTGTTTTTTTCCCACCATGCTGCGGTGCTTTTGCATTGAGCCGTAGGCTCCAAGTTTCCCCAGGCTAGTAGCACACAAGCACTACGACACTCGGTCCCATTACCCTCCGGAGTTAGCTGTTGTCAATTCTGTGATGTTTTAAGTTTAAACAAATTCTTTGCAGTGGAAGAGTTGGTCATGTTGCATGCAAGCTAGCTAATTTATAGCAGCAGCTAATATATCTTCCTTCCTTCCATATAGCATGCCTGAATACTACTTCCCTACACTGCATGTCCAAGTGTGTTTGGGTTTCCATCAGGTACATGATATGTCCTTGGTTCTGTTTTTAAATCATTTGCACTTGTTAATATGGTGAATTGATGAGTGCCACACTGGTGCATGCCTGCAAATTGCTTCACCACATTGAGTGTCCATGTGTGGATTCAACCGCTAATATGAAACCTGAGTGTACTTCTTCAATTCAGTTACATTAGCTAGGTAGAATTACATAAGGCGTGTAGTTGACAGTTATTTGACTCACCGTATATAAAATATGGGGACTAAAGCATACACTTTTTTAATTACATCACCGAGTTCACATCATTTGCCATGTTAAACTGGTTCTTTGACAGTAGCTGGAGTGAAAAAAAGAGAAAAGAATCCTTCAAGAGTAAATGTGGAGTAATGAGGCATCTAATTTAGTCCTGTCAGTTTCTCTCAGTCTCAAGAAAAAAAATAAACTTTCTTATCCAGGAAAATCTGTGTTCTGAACAACTTATTGATGTCTTGCATGTCTTCTATATACAATGTGACATGTGTCAGTAGAAAAGAAACCGCCTACTAACTGCACTATGTGCGGTTACAGAAACTGCGGTTTAAAAGCCACTGTGGAAATGGTCATTCGCAGAACTGTCAAAAAGCTCAGGACTAAAGAGAACACTGAGTAATAAAGATGATGTGTTAATAAATGAAGTTCTTCTTAAATAAAGCCTGTCAGAACAAGTAAACAGTGTAGAGGCCATTAATTCAGCTAGCATTTGATCAGTAATTGGTTTTAATGAAAAGATGGATGTGTACAGAATAAGCTGCTTTGTATAAAAGCGTGCAATTAAACTGTATTGCATTGTTCTTGTGGTCGACTGTGGCTTTTGTAGCAACCGGAAAATTGTCAGTGTCACAAAAGTGCTGTTTAATGTGTTGAATTTCTTTGTTACACATAAGGAAAGTTCCAGACTTTGTATAACCAAGGTTGCCAGATGTACATGACAAAAGGAGCCCAAAACATAGTTTTTATAAATAGCTCTTTCACCAATGTCATAAAAGGGACTCAGATTATTAAAAAGTTTGTCATAAAATTAAAAAAAAATAGTATTAGAATTAACAAGTGAAAAAAAACATGCTGGAACACATGACATTAATTATATCTGATTTTTAAAGGCAGAAAAATGTGCAAAACTGGCTTGTGTTAATTGCCCAAAGTTGAGTTTAGTGTACTCAGCTGCACTTCCCATTTCTCCAACCTTTCACGCTGATCTCAGATGTACTTCTGTGATGGAGAGAAGTGCACTTTGCATGTTGCTATGTGCATGATTAGTATACTGTACTTTGCATGCCAGTGTTATACAGAACACGGCAGGTTTTTCACACGGAATGCACTCTGATTGCACCTAAAAACAGGTGCACGCAGATTAGTACTTCTGATCTTCTGTGTGTGCATTCCATGGTGACGCGGATGATGATGGCAGCTGATATGCTGGACGACATGGGCAAATGGATTCACTTCACACACTCCTCTCCCACCATGAACACACAATACATTACAGCAACCTCACTTACATGTTGCTCATAGGGAGGGTGGACCACTAGGATAATTAAATAAACTAGAAACTATGGAAAATAGCTTGCAAGATGCATAAAGGTGGGGGGTTGTGCTTTTAATTAGTGATGTCACACTGACAATGTATTGTTTGTTCACAAGAAGAGAGAAAAAAAACTGAATTAAATCTGTGGCTATGGTTGTTCCTGTCATCCAGGTCATTTACCTGTCTAAAAGTAGTACACTTCAAAAGAAGAAAAAGGGCATCAAATCAGTGCCCTTAATGGATTCCTGTTTTTTTTGTTTGTTTGTTTTTTACCCTCTGGACCCTAATAACAAAGGATTCACAAAAGAACACTTTTGGATAATATTCCAAATTAGAAAGAATTAGAAAGCTTCACATCTAAAAACCTTAATAAAGCTTTACTAAAACCTTACTAAAAATCACTGGACAATGATAAGCTATTCAGCTTTCAACTATTAATAACAATACTGTACATTTGGCAATACTGTACATATATACAGTCATGTCAATAAAGCTTGTTGAATTAGAAGGAAAAAAATCCAGCTGACGAACCCCTTTTTTCTAAAAGGTCATAGGCACTGGAGAAGACCACATGTCCAGCCATACTGGGACAGTATAGAGTTATCTAAAAGGAATTCATTCATTCATTATACACTCTGGATGGGATGCCTGTTCATTGCAGGGTACCATACACATTCACACACTCATTCACACCAAGGTAATTTACAGTAACTTACAGTAGTGTTTTTGGGAGGTGTGAGTAAACCAGAGAACCTGGAGGAACCCACATGGACATGGGGAGAACATGCGAAAGACAGAAACCTGAGCTCAGGATTGAACTGGAGATCCTGTAAGGTGTCAGTGCTACTTGCTGCACCAAAGGTGCACTGTTCACTTGTAAAAAAAAAAAAGATAAAATAAAATTCTAATACAATTTAAATACATTTCCTTTTAAAGCTCACTCACTGCTTTTGTGCAGAGAGCCGCTTCTTCTATCTACCAAATAATTAAAATTTAAAAAATGCACTTTTCCCAACTAGATAGTTTAATAATGTAGTGTTGTCCTAATAAAGCTCCAATTAGGAACCTTTGTAACTGGCAGATCAACTACAGTAACAACAGAGGTTGTAAATAACATCAAGCCCACTTAAAATGTCTAACTTGTTTACAGGCTCATTTAGTGGAAAAAAAAAAAGTCATATCGGTGTGCCTGGCATGCTTTTCATGCAGTTCGAGTCCTTAAGAATTGGAGCAGGATTCGGCATACAATAATTCACGTATACTCTGGAGATAAAGGATGCTTCTCGTTTCTTTAATTGTTCTTTCTTGTTTCCTTTCCCTTCCTCGCTTCTTAGCTCCTCCCTCCGAGGAAGTGGAGAAAGGACACAAGAAAAGGAAACAAGAACAAACCTATTTACCAAAGGACACATTCTTGCTCACTTTAACATCGCTTTAAGTCGACTTGATGTTGCCTGGCATATGTTGCATGTGTATATCACACGTTTAAATACTGATGTTTTAATCTAAACAAGATTTCACTCATCAGCTGACTTCTCCATTTTTAAAGCAAGGCGTATTAACTGACTTTTATTCAAGGGTTTTATTTTTTTTATTTGTTGTATTTGTGGTTCTTATTAGTGTATAATTTATTGTAATTTGTACTGTAATCTCTTTTCTCCTCATACCTTCTCTCAGCACATCTTTAGAATTGGTGCTTCCATAAAAATGATAGATTTTGATTGATTTCTGGGTCATGGGCTGAAGGACATAGGATCGAGGGATCAAGGATGCATCAGTTTGAGTTTTGGGATGCACCCAAAGCATTTGATATTGGCTGCCCAGTCTACTCTGTAAATGGACTATCAGCTTCACAGAGTAGGACACTGATGTCCACTATTGCTGTGTGAACATTATTTAATCCATTAATCACAGACAAGTTCAATGATGTTCGTATTAGAGTGAGCATCTACACAGGGAGCATGGCCTTCAGGTGTGTGTGTGTGTGTGTGTGTGTTTGTTTTTTTTAAAGAATGCTTGCTGGATGCTGAAAAGAGAGATTAATGAACTTCATCTATACACCAATATAGGAAGAGATTTTTTACTGTTTGACCCTGCTCTTTTCCTCTTCCTGCTGATTTTCTGCAGGAATTGATGTGGACTATTGACTTAACTGTGCATTGGAAATATTTCCTTTTTTAGTAAAAGAACATGAGCATGAGTGTATATGTTTGAATGATTAATTTCAACAAAAAGTGCTTTTTTGCACACATATGTCCTGCTATATTAAGACTCAAAACACAATCACTGCACAGTGGTTTATATGAGAGAGCTATCCGCTGTTTTGCAGCTTTTCTCAGTTCCATTCAACAAAACAGCTCAAGGCTATGAGATGCAGAAGACATTCAATGTCTATGAGGTACTCAATATTAGGTACTCAAAACATTCAATGACTTCACTCCTCATATTGGTTTCTGTGAGTGCGCTGTCCTCTATTTTGCACTTTTTCTCAATTCCATTCAACTAAAACCCTTAAAGCTATGAAGTATTGAAAACATTCGATTTATTATTCCTCTACAGAATCACACCTCCATAAAATATGAAGAGTTTTCATCTGGCAATTCTGAATATAAATACATAACTACATACTACTGCATAAGACAAAATGAGGACATATTAATCAAGATGGCTTTTACTTGCACTCAATTTTCTAAATTAGTCTTTCAAAATTAATGTTTTCTATAAGTTGATCACCAAGACTGCCCGAAGCTGCACTGTTATTGTCAGAGTAAATTTTTGCTGTTTGGCCTCCAGAACATTCCAGTTCAGTAGTGGTTTCCAGAAATACCAACAGTTATTGAGGTTAAAGAAAGTTTAGACAAACTCTCTCTTTCTCTCAGGGGGTTGAGGGATTCAATGTATGACTCACCAGATAATTACCCACAGAGCTTGCTCTAATGAGGCCACTCTGATAATTAACTACAGGGTATAATAAGTACTCCTGCATGTCTGATCTCGACTCAGATCTGACCTTTGCAGATTCGAAGCTAAGCTTTGGAGACACCCTGAACAATGTCAAAACAGTGGACTGCTTTACCTGATGTAAGTTCCTTTAAATTGCTCCACTGATCCCCTCATTAGGGCAAGTCTGATGCCAGATTGATCACTGCTGATTTGACCTTACTGTGTCTTCTCCATTTTCTGGAAGAGTGGAAAGGAGGTGAGTTTAAGAAGATTTAGACGATACAGTGCAACCACATAGCCATAAAAGCAGTGAATTAAAATGGAATCATTTTCTTTTCTATTAACATTGTGTTGTCTTTGCTGTGTCTGTTCTAGGAGAAGCAATGGTGATTAACTGGGAGCTCAAGCATGAGTGTTGCTTTTAGATTCATTTATGCTGGAAAAGTCTTGATGCTTATACAGATATTCACTGGCTCTAATTATGAGATTTCTTTTACTTGCATAGTGATAACATATAAAATTCTTAAATATAGAGCAGCTCCAGGGTCACCGGTTCGATCCTGAGTTTGAATTACCGTCTGTGTGGAGTTTCACATGTTCTCCCTCTATTTATGTGGATTCCTCTCACTCTGGATAAGCATTAAACCAATAAGGAATGTGCAAAGATGCAAAGGAATTGATTATCAACAGTAATTGAAGTTTTACAGAAAATATGATCACACCTGCCTTTTGTAGAGCCCATGTGACTCTCCCAGTAAAAGCTCTACAGTGTAGAGACTGATACTGAATTGAAGAAGTGTAATATCCAGGAAGCCTTATTTTTGGAACCTTCTAAAAGTGAATCTTTCTGTTGTCGAGTTTTATATAAAACCTTCTAGAGGGACAAACTAAAGAATGCTTTATGGTTTACATTTAACCAGTGTTGGGGATAACCCAATTAGCTCCAACCAACCAAATAAAACATGGGTTATTAAGCAAATGTCATGTCTTGCACTGATTTATACAAGCCACAATTTGTTCTGGATCCAGATCATTTTGAGAGCACAAATTGGATATTGGTCATTTTAAAATTAACCTCTTTAATTCCCTAGAACTGTCAGTGAGTCCAAGGCAAAGCAAATTTACATCTATAGCACAAATCATACACAAAGGAGACTAAAAGCATAAATAATAAGCATAAAAGCTTGAAAGAAAATCTAAAAGAAAAGGAAGCGATACAAAGCACAATAGATGATAGAATACAAGATAAAGTGCAGTGCAAGAATGCTAGCCATCAGTAAAAGGCACAAGAGAACAGAAACCTTGATTTAAAATGGCTAAGTTTGGGATGGGTCTTGCATGTTTTGTAAGTTGGTTCCAGCTATAGGGAGCATAACTGACTAATGCAGCTTCTCAATCCTTAACCCTCACAACTACAGACTACTTTCCTATTGTACTTACTTACTGTAGTTAATAATTCATTCCTTGCAGTACTGAATTATATGCTTTGAGATGATTAATTATATAATCAGCTCAAATGTTATGGGGCTTGTGCTCCTTGGTAAGAGGGATCATTTATTTAAAAAAAAAATGAAAATGAAAATGAAAAAAGAAAATGAAAGATTATTAAGTACAAAATAATGACAAGAAGGTGAGCATTAATAATGGGGCTAAAGGTCAACTCAAGTTACAGCACATGACCATTTTTAACTTGACAAAATAAAGTTTTTACATTTTCCCATGTTCTCAAGCAGATTTAAAAAAGAACTTCCTTAAAGCTTACAACCCAGGTGTCCTTCAAGCAAAGATCAACAACATATCTAAGAGAATAGGACGAATAATAACCAGAAATGCGACAGGGGTTTATGGGAAATGCTTCATCTATACAGCCTTGTGTTTATTGCCCAGAGAAGCAAAACTAATGAAAGTGTCCTCCTTCACTGAATTCATAAAATGCTGATCTTAATGGAGAGACAGTTGATCCCATCTGTTTGAGTTGGTCAGCACTAAAATAATACTAAAATCACTAGAATAACTCCTAACAGAACTATATTCAGCTCACTTTCTAGACCTGAAGGGCCAAGGACCTGAACAGTGCTCTAGTATACGCTAATTCAACATTTTGAAGGGCTTTTTTTTTTGGCTAATTTAGCCAAAGGATTGATCAGGAGTATTAGGGCTAGAGACAGTGCTAAAATGTGGCTAAAATATGAACCGAAAACTGCTGACTTTACAATCTCTAAAGTCATGTCATAGAGGTGACTAATAATTTATTTAAAGTGAATGACACTGATAAATCACACTGCAGTGAAGCAGAACAACAGTTCCATCGTGCTAATTGTGTTACTGACATTATGTACGTGAGCTTTAAACTGAGTTCTGTATATATCTGTGTAAATAAATGCTATAACAGTTTCAGAAAGAGCAGTCAAACACAACATTACACCACTTAATTTCAACCCAGGTTGTTTTGTCTCCATGGTAGTGTTAATCAGTGATAATTAACGGTATCTCACACATAATTAGACTGTGCTCTTGAGAGGGCGTTCAGCTTCTTGAGAATTCTTTCAACCATGTACCTTCAGTGAAATGTCAAAGCACGTATTACATGCTATTTAATACCATTGTGCTCAGGGTTCATGTTGAAAAAAAAACAAACTGTAGTTAGAAAATGGTTATTTAGTAGCAACATAATGAAAGAGCAGCAATGTTAACAATGAAAAACCATCACATATATGTTTATATAGTTTATTAGGTTCTAGGTTGTCAATGAAAGGAAATCTCCACTCTGAAACTCCACCATAAACACTATATATTAATATCAGAATATTTATTGTGTACTTAGCAATTTTGGTATTAATGTGTTGGTTGTTGCTGAATTCTCATTATTACTGTGAAAAATTAGCAGTTATGATGCCCTGACATCACAGTGAGACATTGCTAGAGCAGTGTTTAATAGGAGAACATAAGTGATATCGATCAGGTTTCACGTTAGTTCCTAAAGCAGCAAGAGCTTCTTTTCTTACTTCCCATGTTCCAGCAACGATCAATGTCATATTAATGAGAATTTCAGTGTAGACGTAGTGGAGACAGCAAATGCTGGACTCAATGTTACAAAGTGCAATGCAGCTATTAGATGCAGTTGTGGTGAGTTACCACAGAGACTCACCTCAGCTGGCTGACAAGGACAATGATATTGAGGATGAAGTGGAAACTTTGGAAACTGATCTGTTTATGCAGATTGTACAGATGGGGAAGTGACGTTATGTAACCAAAAGTACTCTGTGCTGTAAAGCCAGTTTTTGTTACATTCTGTAACTAGTTTTATTCTCCTATAACATTTGATCTAGTCTAGTAATCCACGCGGAGAAAACTGTTGGTTTTTCAAATATTACAACTTGAAAGGTAGCTGGGGCCAAGGAGCAGCGTCAGCCATTATACAGTATGTGAGGAGAAATCCAGGATTAAGGTTTTACTCAAGGACCCAGCAGTGTGGCATGTCTGGGACATGGACTCGTTTACATTCTGGTCATCACCATTGAACTGCCACTGGCCATAAAATGTATAATATAAATATCAGTATATTTGAGGCCCAGGGAAAGCACAGTGGTGCAGGGGTTAGTGTTGTTGCCTCATGTGTGGAGATTCACATGTTTTCCCTCTGTCTGAGTGGGTTTCCTCAGGGTTCTTTAATTTCCTCCCATCTCCTAAAGACATGCCCGTAGGTGGATTGGCTGAGATCAGTTGCATCTAGGTATGAATGAGTGTGTGAATGTGAGTTTCCATGGTGCTTTGTGATGGACTGGCGTCCCATCCAGGGTGTGTTCCTGCCTTGAGATTGGCTCCAGATCCACCAAGATCCTGACCAGGATAAAGTGGTTACTGAAGATGAATGAATGAATGAATGAATGAATGAATGAATTCGAGGCACAGCTGGGAGTGCACCCTCAGGTTTGGTCCCTTGTCAAATTAAATGAACTCTTAGTCAGTATGTCCTGTAAATTGCTGATCTCCTGACTGATACTGCTCAGCCCAGCTTTCTTATTATACTCCATCTTCATCTTGGCTGCCATTGGGCTGACAGTTTTGTCACCTGTTTGGCTTCATTTCATCAACTTCAGGTCTGCTTCATGGCAGTTCACTCAGTGTGGCATCTGCACTGCCTTCAGATGCATTAGGTTTCTGTTGTAGTCAGGACAGCTATGATTGAAGAATGCGTTGAAGCATGAGACAACACCCCATCCGCTGTCTCTTCATCTTTATTAGAAATTATGCAAGCTGGGGCTTTAAGGATTGAGCATGACTAGTTTCACCGAAACAAAAAGTAAGATGATGCATAAAAGAAAGCAAAGAGCTCGATGTATAGAAGAGAGAAGGAGAGGTGAGAGGGGGTACAGGGATAGAAAGAAAGAGAGACACAACTGAGTGGGGAAAGAACAAAGAGACAAAAGTAAAGAGAGAGACTGAAAGGAAACGGAGAGAAGGTGGTCATGGAGTACAGAATCGAAGTATCTGAAAATCTACTCACTACAAAAAAAAACTTCAGCCCACAAACACAAATAAAACAGTAATGGATACACAAGCAAAAAGACGCATCCAACCTGACACCTGAACATAAAACAGAATCAAATCTCAGTTTTGTGCAACTCCAGCATAAAGAAGGCCATTTTAAAAATCCCTATTGTGCAGAAATATAGACAGAAATGGAAAATAAACTGTTTGTGCTATTATGCAGCAGGTGAAGGGGATGAAAATGTTATTTCTGAATTTTTTAATGTGTGACTTAAAAACACTCATAGTGTGGAACATAGTTACCGTTACATTGAATCAAAGCTGATACTGATATAAGATATAGATTAGCTTTGCACACTGTACTGTAGTGTTATTATACATGCTGGAAGGATGTTTTAGCAATTTGGAGGCTTTGCTCTGATTTCGGTGATTGCTCTGCGCCTGAGAGAGTTTAGCTGGAACAATAAACTACAGGAGGCACTCTGTGTATGCTGCTATTCTGGCAAGGAAAAAATCTCCACAGCATGAAAGAATGCAAGTGAACAAAGGAACATGCTGATAGAAATACTGGTTAAGGCCCTGGAGTTGACAATTCTCTCCTCTGTGTAAGAGAGTGTGTGCAGATGGCACCAAAAACAGATACAGTGACAAATGAAGAAGATTCAAAAGGAAAACACTAAAGCTCGGGGAGGGAGAAGATTCCACACCAGAGGCTGTGTTTATCCGTTTTAAGTGTTTTTTCTTCATTTGGTGAGAGCAATTTCCCTGGCTGATTTTTTCCTCTTGCTGTTTTACAATTGCCACTTCAATATTTCACAGACAGTTTTAAGCTCCTGGGTAATAGTTGAGCACATACTGAAAATTTTTATTGTTTTGCCTTCTATATACGCTGGTGTGTGTAAATGCATTCCTTTCGAGTGTCTTGTTTTGCCACAGGTTCTTATATTTCTGTAAGTATTTACTATATTTAATTATTTATATTTACTATGTAACTATACCGGTAATGCTGTACTCAGGAGGGGCATTCATAGAGCTACATGACGCCTACATAATCCCTTCATAACAACTGTCATAAAGCTACCTAATATTTATGAAGATTTTATTCCAACAGGTGTCCAATGTCAAAGACCAGCTTTTGTCAATTTTAATGTCAAGATGTTATAAAACTTTTTAGGTTGGCTTATGTTAGAGAATCATAGCTCGGTTTTAAATCTGCTATGTCACATAAACTGCTACATAATGATGATGTAACATGACAAACATCAAATCTTACTTCACATAACTTTGTCATTACCATGTCATAGATATTCTAATTGCTCATTTTCTGACCAATGATTTGTTGTTAAAACCATTAAAATTTATTTGCCATTTTGGGCTTGACCCATTTTTTTTTTTTGCCCAGCAGTGTACATACATACATACATACATACATACATACATACATATGCATATATACATAATTCTGTAGTTGAGGAGGACCTAAATAGTGCCTTTATAACACATTCATAAGCATTGCATAAAGATTTTAGAAAGCAATACTGGAGAATTGACACTTCAAGAACATTGTAGACGGAACACAGTGCTTCGTAAGAGTGTCATAAATGTAAATTTGATTAACACTTTAGCTTGAGGGCATTAAAATTAATCACTTAGCTCTCACGTGGGCTTCATAAATTAGAAGCTATATTGGAATGGGGCTCCATAATTATTTTAATACAAATGGACTGAGCCTTCGATTCCCAGCTCCTAGAAGTAAATACTGTAATAAATAATTGGCAGAAATGTATCCAACTGCCATCCTCCCATTTGTGACGTGTACTTATGATATCTACTTCTTATAGTAGCATGGAATTTGTATTAAAAAGATTGTGGAGCCCCATTCCAATACAACTTCTTATTTATGACTGTTGTGATGGCTGTTTATAGCACCTGCAAGTGATAATAGGAACAAACTTGATTCAAAGAAGTTCCACAATATTAAACATAAATATAAGCTGATAAAAATATGATGCGGTGTTTTTTAATAAACAAAACCCCTTATAAATGTATGTAGGCTAAGGTCAGTTGTAATGAAGGGTTTATATAGATGACATGTAGCTTTTTGAACACCACCCTTAAGTAAAGTTTTGCCCTAGAACCTAACAAAGTGGCAACTCAGATCATCTGAAAGCACAATTCTGTAATAGGATCCACCAGAGAACAGCAAATTTATCATTGTCATGTTTCCCCTCCCCCATGGTGTTAATCGTTGTGCTTTAGGAATTGCAAGCTGAATTACTGTAACCCTGCAGAGTAAGTGTTGTTTACAATGCACCCATGGATCGAAACCTACCACAACATGCCTGTAGGTCTCATTTCCTCACACGCCACTGCATCTCTGTCATATTTTTTTAAAGATAATTTATGTGCACAAAGGAATCCAGTTATCATGAGGCTGCTGAGCAGTGAAGCACTGAGCACTGAGGCTGCTGAGGGATTAGGGGATTCAGTGCTCAAGCCCTGTCCAGCTACAAAGCAACCTTTGCCTTAATATACAAAAATTCATATACATTTTGTAAGCAATCATAAGTTTTTAACATGTGATTAAGTGAATAATGGCACATAATTGGAACGACAACTTAAAAAAAAGGTATCAAAATTGCAGCTGATTACATATTCCCTTCAATATATTAAGGTTTGGGTAATTATCAGGTGACGATTTGTGTTTTTTTTTCTCCACCACCCATAACCGGATATAAAAAGCCAGGGTTGCCAGGTAAATTGGGCTACCTTTGAGCTCCTTGCATGGGTTATTTGTTACATACATTATACCTATCATATCTATTATACTTTGGATTAACATTACATCAAACCACTCTGTTATTGTATTAATGTATAATGGACTGAATCCAGTTGTACTTGCACAATCGCAACAAAAGTATTTGTATACAGTAGATATTCGTTCTCACAAAGGTTGTTGCGAGCGTGAAGCAGTGATGTGAGCATGCAGAGAACTTGTTGCTTGAGAGAGCACTTCAATTCAGAGAGCAGTGACACACATGCTCACCAGGGTTTGCTCATGAGTCAAGGGGCCATTCATGCCAACTTCAGCCACTCTTCTGCTCTCTACTGAAGATACTGTTAAACTCCATAACATCTTAAACATAAGAGTTCATTGCTAGCAGCACACAGTATCAAAACAAACATAAACAGAGCTAAATAAAATATTCCATGACACCCCTGATTACTTAATAGCATGCAGGTATCTCATTTCAGTATCGGTATCTGTATCAGCAAGTACCAAAAAAAACACCTACTACTATTTAACTACTATTTATGTAATGTTTTTATTTTCATGTAACTTTAACTTAAGTGTATGCATTTAATCAGAACTTACTATTACTAGAACTAACTGCTCCTGAACTTGCCTTCTATTTTTTATTTCCAATCTTTTCTGATAGATCAACGGTTTAATCTGGCATCCCATGCATTCTGAGAGCACCTAGGTGGCCCCAGGCTCCGTTTGAGTGATGTGCTACAGCCCTCATAAATTGAATGTTAATTTCAGACACATTAAAAGTGCATATTGTGGCTACATCAAGCCACATCCTCTTCATGTACATGCATCTGTGAAGTCCAAACAGAAATGTACTGGAATATGCTTCTAATGCATTCCATTTTTAAATGACTAAAGGTTGCAGCTGATCTCTGGGTAATGTTTGTAAAAGCCTCTCTGCCGGAGCCAGGTTTTAAATTAAAATACAGATCCATCTGCTAACAATCTGCAGTCTTCACTGTGGCTTCCTTGTTATATTACAAACTAGACGGTGATCTTAGGGACTAATTCAGAATAGCATTCAGGCTTTGGCCATGCAGAACTAGGCTCAGTGTTGGATTGTCTCCACATTTAGCATCGACAGGCTATAACTTGTGATAATGGGTTGTGCGTTGTGCATGTGCATGAGACATATGTGGGTGAATAAATGGATGGAGGGATGGATAGCTCTGTGGGTGTTAGCATGGAAATGGATGGATAATAGGCAGATGGAATAGTACTTTCAGATATGACCGTGACCTACTAGTGTCCATTTATAGCACAACAAAAGGGCTTTTATCTTCTGTTTGCTTTCATCAAATTATGTCTATACAATGGAGTATATATACTGTATATTGACAGCATATGGACATTAATCTGAACATGATCTAGTCCTTGTATGATAAAGTTTGTCTTCTTATCAGGCTTAAAATCAGGCATGCTGATTACGCAGATGTGTACACACTGGGAAAGTCGATAAGCTAAGCACATGAACATGTGCAGCTGTGCAAACTGTAGTGGGGTTTGAGAGCGTAGGGTCAAAAAGTGCTGTGATCACGGCTGCACTGTGACACTAAGCTTGTGAAGCGACCTCTAGTGTCCTTGTGAAACATACTCTACCGCACACTGAAAGCATGTGGCGGATACGATAGCAAGCTGTGTAGCTCATCCAAGGACACAAACAGCACAGAAAGATTTCAGCAAAGTGCGTAGGTCTGAAAAATGCGGTCAAGCTCCGGCTGCTCTGTAAATTAGACCCTGGCAGCGACCAAATCCCTGAAAGCAACATCAGTCGCCCCCGGATTAAGGCAGCTCCTATGCAGGACCAGTCATCCCTGCATTACCCAGATATCTCCTCTCAAAGACACCCTTATGGAAAAAATCTCATACATTTCATAGCACTCATAAGTTTTAAGTAATATGTAATCACATATGGAAAAACATGTGAAAATGAATTAATCACATGAGAAAGCACGTGAAAAATAAGACCACGTGCCCAGCATGTGAAAAATGAACACCTGTCTCATATACTAAATAAATGAATCATTTTAAGAAAGTATGTGAAAAGAAATTAAATCATGTGGAGGTAAAAATCAAACGTGAATATAAATGAATTCTGTTTAAAAATCACATGTAAAAATAAATGAATAATGAAAAAAGTCAGATGTGAAAATCAGTTAATGGAAAAATCACATTCGCAATTCACAATTAAAAAAAATGAATGTGAAATTTAATGAATCACGTGGGGAAAAAATTAAATGTGGCATTAAATGAATCGTGTAAAAAAAAAAGCACACAAAAGAATAATGAATCATGTGGCAAAAAAAAACCACATGAAAATAAATGAAAGGTGTAAAAATCACATGTGAATAATGAGTCGTGTGGAAACAAATCGCATGTGAACAATGAGCCGTATGAAAATAAATGAATCATGTGATCAAACTGAACGTAAAAATAAATGAATCATGTAAATAAATCATGTGAAAAATGTGGAAGCCATAACATGTCTAAAAACCTCATGTGATTTTTTACATGTGAATGCACCAATGCCAACATATAGGATTAAATAGTATAGATAGGCCAGGTGCAGTGGATTAGCACTGTTGTGGAAAATGGCTTTACAAATGCACAGAAGCTCAACAGCAGCTCAGCAGCACAGAAAACACTACACATACTCACATGTGCTGGCTTGGAGAGTACAGCTTCATTAGCGGGTGGAGATGATAAATGCTTACTTAAGAGAGCACAGGGAGATTTTTCTCGTGCTTCAGGCTGTCTAAAGCCAACTGCTACGGTCCTACAATCCCACATCTCTTTCACCCTGACTGTTAAAACTCCATACAGTGCAGAATATACCTGATGTCAGCCCTCTATTACCTTGAGCTTCCTGTCTCTCTGTATTACTCAACTGAACATATCAGGAGACACACAGCATTTAGAGATAGTACTGAGAACAGAGTAAAGCTGTGGAGGTTTTTAATGAGTCCAGTTTATGGCTGTAACAGTTGCATGACCTTTACCAGTGGCCAATTCTGTTCTTAGCCATCACTAGGAATTAATAGCCACTGTTTCAATTTGCCAGGAAAATGCATATGTGGAGATGTGTAAATGCACCCCAGGGCACTGCACCTTGTAAGTAATGGCAGAAGACTGCATATTATGACATTTATTGCCCTATGGTCTTACGTACTCTGAGTATGAGAGTAAGTACACTGCCAGACTAGTGTTGCCAACTAGTGTTTTCAGGGGAAAGTAGCTAATACAAAGTAATTAGCGCTAATACAAAAAAATAATAAGCGCTAAAAAAGCGAGAAGATGATATCATAGACAAATTTGTATATTAACTGAATCATTATGATCATTTGCATATGAAAATGTGTTACATAGAATAGAATACAATAGAATAGAATAGAGGTTCATCAAAATAGAAAACAATAAATTAGAACTTATTTCTTATAGAAAGAAGTTGTCTATGCTTATGGCACCACAAAAAAAACAAACATGGATGATTAGAATAACTCGCTTTTATTAGTTGTTAATACTAAGAAGAGAGTTTAAAATGAAGAACACAGAAGTGCACAGATAGGACAAAAAATGGTGCTCTGTGATTGGTCATTCGGAGCAATAGTGATCAGTGGTATATTGTTGGGGAAAATGGTGATCCGTAATTGGTTGTTGGGAACAATGGTGATCAGTGATTTATTGTTGGGAACAATGATGATTGGAGAATGGTTGTTGGGAACAATGGTGATCAGTGATTGGTTGTTGGGAACAATGGTGATCAGTGATTGGTTGTTGGGAACAATGGTGATCAGTGATTGAGCTGGAGAGCTCAAAAGTTGTGAGATTTGTCAGTAGGTTCTTGTTTGAAATAAAGTCACTAAAGGAGAGTAAAACCTCAACAAAGTCTCTAAGTTGTAAACACTGTACCAGACTAATGTTTGGATGCACTACACTGAAAGTATAGAGTTCATTGTCTTTATTTTGATAAAGGCTTATGGCTGAAATGTGTTTCTAAGACAAATGTAAATATTGAAGAGAGTGTGCCAAACTTCATTCGAAATACTGTTAAACATTATTACTTGATCATAGTCTTAATGTTTTTATTATTATTGTAAAACAGTAGAAAGTACTAGAAATTAAGAAAACCCTTCTATGAGCAGGTGAGTCCAAACTGTTGACTGGTAGTGTAAGAAAAATTCATTTAAAATGCAAAAGTGCTCTGAGGAAGTACAAGGCTGTAATTGCGCAGCAGCAAAAGCAGCAACACCTCCTGTTCTGGGAATTCCAGCAATATGCTGGTAAAATGAATCTGCATGAAGTCCTAGTCATAATACTGTAATCACAGACCATCATCATTGACCTGTTTGGGCTCTAAATGGCTTGTGGAAAGAACATCTGCCGTTTAATTATATGTCTGAATTCACATGCTTTCTTTAGTACCCTTTATTATATATTGATGCGAGAAAGCAACCAGAATGATTGTACACATGTGGATGTCTGCCTGACTGACTGGTAAGCTTATTTAGGCTCAATCAGTGGCTCAAATGTGCATGTACACGTATGTGTATGTGTATAAGCAAGTGTGTGTGACATCTGGCCATCAAATGGAGCAACACCTTCTCCAATGAAACCACTGCGCTGATACGGTTCATAGATCAGGACCATGGACAGCATCCCAGTCCAAAAATCACAGGCAAAGGAGGAAAACAAGAGATGGTGCTGGCTAGCTGGCAGGCTCCAGCTAGAGCAAGTATGGGCCTAATCAGTGCTCCCAAACTATTAAAAGAGGCATGGTGATAAAGAAACACTTGTGATGGAGGCTTTAGGGATACGTTCCAACAGTTGATTGATATTTTTATTCTAGGTTCTCTTTTTTTGTCAGTTTACATCAGCAGCTTGATCACTTAAGTAGAGACACTTCATTTGCCTCTGTAAGGTGTCAACATGATTATAGGAAGCCAAGTGGAATGAGAATGAGAACACTTCTCCTGTCCACCAGGAGAGCTTGCCATCACCAGCGTTTTATAGAAGCCACTATATTCAAATTCAGTTTTCTTCCTCATTTCTAGGGTACTTAAACAGATCATTTATGTTTGTTCATTGTAAAGTCTTTCCAATCCTTGTATAGAATAAGGTCTAAGCCTTGTTATTTCTCAACTGCCTGAGACCCTAACCTTGTTTATTGATTATTCTGTGGCCTTTGCTTTGGCCTTTATATTTTCGATGAAGCCTTTGCTTTGACCTCTCCTGACTTGTATGTTGTGTCCAAAGACCAAGATGCAGGTCCATGCTTGCCTGTGGTTTGATGGGGATTAACGGTGCTTCATGCCTCATTTGTCTTTTGTAGCTTCCCCCTAGTTCTTAGAGACTTGTGCAGAAAGGGCTAGTTAGACCAATTAAAGCAGACTGCTGTGATGAAGAAAGCCTTCCGGAGGCTCAAAGTCTCACCTTGAAGCTTGCGCTACTCAACTCCACTTCTCACAGCACTTTGTCCTGTGTGAATGCAGATGTGTGTGATTCCTGGTTGGAGTCCCAGATAGTTGGAGTTTCATTAGATGGTGTTATGTTCTGGGTGAGCTTGAGCACTGGCCATCCAAATCTCTGTTATTATGTGACCAGATGGCATATTCCCTTGATAATGAATGCAATAGATGGCACATCTAAAGCACACACAATGCCAGCTGAACCCACTAGGTCTCACTGTGTAAGACTACAAATTTAGGCCAGATAGTGTTCTGGCTGCTTATATGGCAAAGCTGATTGTTATTGTGCTGCTAAGTGGATAGAATGTGACGTGACCTGACAGAGGGTGCTATGCCATTCCGACAGCATGTGCAAGGACTGAACAGAGTGAATGCAAAAGACAAACAATGCTGGGAAAATGACCCAGCTGGCTGGTGCTGACCTTGTGTGTATGACTGTAAATTGATGGAGTTTTACTCTATAGTGACAGTGCAGACTCTACGGGTTTCCTCAGGAGTAGACTCCAAGGACCTGCAGTGAAGTGTGCAGGCAGTTGGCATTTGTCAACGATTTGTGTGTTTGGGGCCACAGGAAGCACCGCAGGGCTTCTGTCTCTCGCTCACTCTCTCTCTCTCTCTCTCTCCCTCCCTTATCATATTATCTCTCACTCAGAAACATATAGGGATTAGAGCACCACACACAAACCACTCTGTACATTTACCAGTTACTTAGTTACCATAATTAATATTTCCAGCATCCAGTAACAAGACTACAGTATTACTATAAAAGAATACCACTGCTATTTTACACATACAATGTTATGTTAACTCCTTCTTTGCCAATTCTACATTTTATAAAATATTCATTTGAAATGCTAATGAAAACGTCTGATAAAAATGTATTTATTAAAGCCATCATTTCAGTTATTTTGTAAAATTCTCCATGTTATAATAATAATAATAATAATAATAATAATAATAATAGGAAGAAGAAGGAGAAGATATTTCCCTTGATATTATTGCTTATATAAATAAAAAAGAAAAAAAATACTATTTACTAAGTTTACTGGCGACTATAGATGCCAACATGATACTGTAAAATGTGATTAATTACAACAGTACATTAAGAGCAATGTCTCACCATCATTAATTAGGAATTCACCCAAATCAACTTGGATTAAACAACAAAAAGAGCACTGGGGAAATGGAGAAAGCTTCATACCAATAACTGATAATTGTGTCTGTTCTACTGAGAACAATAATCCCAAAGCAAACATTATCTTGTGTGCACGTGTGTGTTTTTGTGCTTGTGCAAAGAGAACGTGAGGAGAATGCAAGTTGACTGACACAAAACCCCAATTCAAAGAAAGCCAACACAAAATCAGGAGCTCTACCTTAATTTAAATGAAAATTACAGCAAAATGGAGCGAGCAGCATGGCACTAGCTCTTCCTGGGATCACTTGTTTAGGCCCACAGTAGGGAACAATGCGCAGCAGCACTCACTCGCTGTTTCACCATACATCTATACTACAACATTATCAAGGGGGTGCAGGAAACTGTTTAAATTCCATGCATGAGAATAGATATACACTCAGCAAGACAGAACATTAAAGGGGAAAAAAAGGGAGTATTTTAATCATCTGACTTGTCAAAACTTGTGAAGGTTCCCTTCTGAGAATATACAGACATCACTCCATTCTCTTATACATAGTCCTGTGTCCTCTTTCAGTGTTATGGGTTTTTTGTGTGTTTGAATAGGCACTGTTGCCTTGTATTGCTATTGATCATTAAAAATAAATCAATAATAATAATAACAATAATAATAACTATTATTGTTGTTGTTTTATGTCTATGATCCCAGCTGAAAAAAAATAAAATTAAATTAATAAAAATAAAAATGACATTTAAAAAAAAATGTAAATGTCCTAATGGTTTCCAGAATACCATGAACAGTTTATTTAAGTGTTTTCTTGTTTTGTGGCAGACAGGCTGATGTGAAGGATCACTCCCTATGTGTATATCTTCAAAGTTAGGTCAATTAGGTCATTCGAATCACTGTTAAAATAGATTATTATCAAAACGTCGACACCAGAGACCACTAGACTCCTGTAGAAGAAGTTCAATTAGAAAACGATCAAATATGTATAAATTTAGGACCCTTTAGGTTAACCAATAAATAAAATATCATTGCTAACTATTATATTCCACTACAAATCCACTAGGAACCAATAGAAACCTGTAACAGTTTCCGTGATTTGTTTAAGTAGGGCGGTTTAATGACACTGATTAGTTAATGCACCATGCACTGCAACACCTACACATGTCTTCCATTTTACTTACATCCATGATTTCCTTCCTGAAGAATTAACAATGTTTGCTGCTAAATTAATCCGTTACTTCATGTATCGTTGCAATAAATGTTTATCCTCTCTTCTGATAGTAATGTAAAATAGCTGCTTAACTTAATGAGCTTTGTCAGGGATCTATAGCACCCTGCTGAGCTACTCTATTTACATAACCTTTTAACGTTTAGCCCATTAGACTACACAGGAAAAAAATCCTGGAATAAGAAGGTTACAGGTATATTACACACCATTATGTTAAATATGGGGATTATTTCTATATGAATATTGAGTATTTCAGAAACGCTTGGGATTTTCATGCACATCTACACAGAATAGTGGAAAAGACAAAAAACATTCTATAAAAAGCAGTTCTGTGGCTTGTTGTTGAGAAAGGCTACAGTAACACAATTAACCACTCTGTACAGCCGTGGTGAGCAGAAAAGCATCTCAGAATGCACAACACATTGAACCTTGAGACAGGTGGGCTAAAAAAGCGGAAGACCGCATTGGTTTCCTCTCCTGTCACCCAAGAACAGGAATCTGAGGCTACAGTGGGCACAGGCTCACCCAAACTGGACAACTGAAGATAGGAAAAAGACCAGATGTGTTAATTTGAGAGTACTTATCTGAAACACTGTAGCCTTCCTGTATAAGATGGTCCCATTTTTTATAAACTGTCCATTATCTACTAAACCCTTGAGCTCCCAGGACCAGGTGGCGGGTCCAGCCTGACCTTCCTGACTCTCGTAACCTCATACCTATTAGTTTCACTGTAGTTACTAAATATATCATAATGGTCACTAATATTTCCTGAAAAGTAATAGTATGAAAATGAATAATTGAATAATATGCCTGGAGGTTAAAAGGTTGAATAATCACACACCATAGTCAGTGTTTACTTCACATTATTAATATGCACATCTTTCAGTGGGTCCAGGCTTACATTCATATTTCATTACAATTATAGAATAATTAATCAGTTACTGAGTAAGGGTGTTTTCACACTAGGTGTTTTTATTCTCTCAGCTACCAGCACATATTTTACATGTAATAATATGGAAAGCAGGGAGTGCAAAATGATTTTGCTTTTTTTAAAAAAAATGCTGCTGTAAGTGTTTTCTGATTACATAAGATCAGTTTCTAAAATTGAAACACGCTGAGTGATGTTAAGTGTTTTTTTTTTTCACCTTCCAACCAATCAGGTCTCATCTCTTGGGGCAAGCAAAATAAATAAACATGGAGGGCAGAGTGGCAGAGAAAACTTAGTCTTGTTAGTGAGTGAGAAGATTTAGGACATTCAGTGGTATGTTGTGATGATGTGACATCCAATTATGGTTTCATATGTACATATGTACAATTATATAAACTGCTCTATATATTTATGGTGTTTTTTTTCCCATCATTTAATAGCCAGCATGGCTCCTTCATGACACACAAGGCATTTCGTTTATGATGCTAACACAGACGGGGAACATAGGGGTCTCCTTAGACTAGTGAAAGGATAAAGAGATGAGAGCAGCGACTACTTTTCATCCTGCTCTGACTGCATGTCCGATGTGCTTTTTAAGTGGTGTAATTTTCTCCCACACTTGTTTACAATTGTGCCTCAGAGTCTTATATGGATGAGTTCAATAATAGATTCCATTAAGCCACTGGCCCTGGTTTAATGACTACAGGAACAATGTCTGGATATTATTACCCTTTAACTTTTCACTGCTTTTCGCCTCCTGGGCCTGACAGTGTGATGAAGCGGTAATTATGCAAATAGGGCGTTTGCTGTAAAAGTCATGCTTTATCAAATAGCATATTAAGTACCTGGTAAATAGCTACAAAATTCTGTATTCAGTAGTTTCATTATATAGATGTTTTCCTAAGAATCTGTAGATGGATATCATTTGTGACGTGCTAAAAAAAAAGGTCCGTAACCTGATGAAATAGCATAAGGATATGTTTTGAGTATAACAAGCATCAGCTACAATATGCATTATTTTCCCTTTTTCCATGTTCCCTTCTCAGAGGAATTAAAGGGCAAGTGGGCAATTAGACAGACCAACAACAGAAGTTACAACCACATGTACAAATATTCACGTACACATTATATCACACGCTCACAATTCGAAACCCAGCATTGTCCGAGTCTTGTGCCAGATTATTTTAAAATGTTCAAGCTGGCTTTTCAGTGTAAGCCCAAGCTTTTGTAGTGATATCAGATCTTTCACTAACGATTCCCAAAGCAATGGAAGGCGACTCTTCACCAACCCATCTAACCATAATCGTCCTTCTTCGGAATGAACTGGATCACTTCCTTGTGCTCTTGCTTACATAGTAGCATGGGTTTTACAACTAGGACGTACATCAGGGATTTGTGATCTATAAATGCTCTAGGATGTTTGTTTTTTTTTACATATCTTTGACCAGAATTTTTGTACTTATTCAC
>CM040982.1:5589247-5600357 GCA_022985145.1 Pangasius djambal | reverse complement strand
GGTGTCTTGTCTATCATGGAGTGGCCTGCCCAATCACCTGACCTTAACCCCATTGAGCTGCTATGGGAGGAACTGGACCGTGATGTCCGTAAGAAGTGCCCAACCAGTGTGAATCATCTTTGGGCAATCCTCCAGGAGGCTTGGAGTAATATATCAAGTCAATGTTTGAATAAACTGACTGCTCGGATGCCTAGTGTTGCCCTTATTATCAGTGCAAAATGGTCACTAACTAAAGAGGATTTATGCTGATATTGCCCAAAAACCCTATTTTGTTCAGGCGTTTCCAAACTTTTGGAGGGCAGTGTATATAGTCACATAGAGCCAAAAAAAATCTGCATATACAATTTTTACATAGTGTGTACACTGCCAGCTGTCTATTTTGCTCATACTGCCATAGGATATTGTTTCCCATTTTGGATGTCATATTGGTAAGCCCATGACAGAGCAAATTATATAATAGACAAATCCAGCAATAGACAATCTCCGGAATTATGACTGGAAACAATTGTCTTGCTCTAGACTTTCAAATGTTCTGTTACTAAGCCTTGTTTGTATTGTGCCTTGATTTCCTGGTTTTGAGTTTGTTTGACTAGTTATCAAATATGCCTTAACCCAGGCCAGTTTGACTGCTGATGATCTGACCTGTTCTTCATATTAAGTATTGCTCTGACCTTTGGTTTTGTCAGAGTGTGATTTATGTATTCTAACTATAACAAATGGCATAAGTCATTTTAAGTACTTATACATACAAATAGTTGCATGCACAACACTTTATCAACCAAGAATAAAACCTTATAAATACAACATAGAGAATAGTAAAATATAATAAGAATATTGTATCATACGTATTATATATTGAATATTCTGGTTGGAATTACTTCTAAAATTGTGCATTGGACAAAAAAATCATGTGCCATTTCAATTATATTGAATTTAAAATAAATAATTGTTATTATAAAGTGTTACCAGATTATTTGGCTTGATCAAATTACTTGGAGCAAAAATATCTATAAAGTGGCAGGAAATTTGCTAATTTTACACAGAAGTGAACAGCACAGTTGTAATTTTATAGCCTGGCAGCTTGCCGTCACTCAAAGGATGTGACAGCCAGTGAGCCTGCAAGTCTGTGAAATACACACCTTACTGCATCTACTGTCAGGTCTACGCAATAGGAATGGCAGAAAGAAAGACAAGGGGTGATAGATCCAGACAAATAAAAAGAGAAAGGAGGAAACAGGCAGACAGATGCAGACAGAGAGACAGAGAGGGAGAGTGATGCAGTAAGATAGCAGAGGCCTGAATAGTACTAAAACAATTAACATAATAGACCTGTCACACACCCTGCAGAAGCAGTTCTCATTGAACTAAAGGATTATTAACAAGCCATTTAGGTGAGAAAAATGACCCACTTTACTAAGTGAAAGCCTTCAGACTTTAAATCATCTCTTGTGCATAAGTAAAAGTGTAAATTGTTAATTAGAGAGAACAAATAAACAAATGAATATTCACTGTACTGCACCAGGGAGGACTATAAATAATATGGTGATTTGGAATAAAAGTCAGTCAGAGCAGAAGAGATCAGTATGTAACCATAGGGAGTTTTAGTGGATTTAATATCACTGGCTGTGTTTCAACAATTTAGAACCAAGACAAAATGGGCCATTTTACTGTGTCTGTGTGTGGGGGTATGTTTTTATATCTTGGTGGGGTCCAGATGTCCCCACAAGGAAAAAAATATCTGATTTGTGGGGTCATTTGTCTGGTTCCAACAAGGAAGAATGATTTTTGTTTGTTTGTTTGCTAGTTTTTTACAAAAACTACAAAAGGCAAAAGGGCAAAGGCTTCCTTTTGGTTAAGGTTAGTGTTAGGTTTAGATGTAGGCATTAATTAACAGCATTAACAATTCTGATGTCTTTGAAAGTCTCCAAATCACTGACCCTTTCACACTACATGACCTTAATTAACCACAGTCAGTTGTTTGGTGGACGAAGGCATCTGCACACTACACGAGTGCTCACAGGCTAGCTTTCATCAAATCACCAAATCCTGCTTTATCACAAAAATAAACATGAGAGCTGTCTATCATATGACTGTCACTATTTTGAACAGAAGCAAGGAAAAAGAGAATAAGAGAAAAAAGTGGAGGGAATATTGGTTGGGGAGAGGATTGTCTGTTCTGCAAAGAGAACCGGTTTCTTCTCTGACTTGCATTGGCTGTTTCTCATTACTGTTCTTGCAGTCTGAGAAAATCGTATAGTTGGACCATTCACATTACATGAGTGTTCACCACAGGAGCACACAGTGGGTAGTCACAGGTACTGGAAAAAGTGATCTTGGAGTTGAAAAGAAGAAAGCTCAATGAGTTTAGTGATGGGCTAGATTTTATCACAGCAGGTTGACCTAGTCTCTTATGTTTTATATCTTATCTTCGGCCACTGTAGAAGCAAGTTTCCTGGTAACAACAGAGCCCAATTTGATCTATTTTGGCTGTGCACAACTTAATTCAACATTTGGGAGAAACTGTGCAAAACAGTAATTAATCTGCAGAATAATCTAAGCTCTGTTTTATGCTAATGCAAGCAAATGTTCCTAAGTCACTCAGTGAAGCAATAAATAATAAGCAACACCTGCATTACCCAGTGTTTTTCCCATCAATCAGTAAATGAAGCCCCCAATGGTGGAAATGAAACCACACCTTAATGAACGTTTGAGGTCTTTAACTGCCAAAATCCAGAAACGAGCCAGAAAAGTAAGTTTTAAATAGATTTTAATGTTTTAATGTTTTAACCAGATAATGGTAATCAGTAAGTTTCAATATGCTGTAATGACAAGCTGCATTTTTGTTTTGCCTTCAAGAGAGATAAAAAAGAGACGTGCTGCTATGACGTAAGATATAATGGGAAGTTGTTTTGCAGATGTTCCAATAAAGGTAACTGTAAGTGGATAAAAGCCACATTTTATGGACAGTCTCCTCTAGGCAGAATAACAGTTGTGCTATATTTAATCATTTAACGCTTTTAAATTTGTAAATATGCCCACTTCGATATTATGGGTTTTGTTTTTGTTTTTTTGGGTTTTTTTGGTTGGTTGGTTGTTTTTTTTGTTTTGTTTTGTTTTGTTTTTTGGTTGTTTTTTTTTAGATTCATGACATATAATCCTAATTAAGTCAATTTCAATTCCAGGTTGAAACACTACAAAAAGTTCAAGGCGGGTGAATAATTTTGCAAGCCACTGTAATTACCAATTAATCATAAATGACCTATTAATCATTGCATTATCAGTGCGATTTCTAAGAGTGAAATGACTGGAGGACTGGACTATGTAGTGAAGCTGTATTCAGTTCACCTCAAACAGACACTCGGATGTGACTGCGCTGTTTACTGACTATCTTAGCACGAGATCACAAACCAGCAGTCACAAATGATTTATTGAAAGTAGACATATTCTTACCCACTGTTACAACACCGTAACACAAATAACACTTCATGGTGTAATATTATCAGGAAGTGAGTGAGGAATGCCGAAGTATTGTATGTGTGTTAGAGGGGGGTTTTGGCAGAATGACGGAAATCTCATACGGAGAGACGAGAGGGAGGTGTGGAGGAGTTCAGGAGGCGATCAGTGGGAGTCGAGAGGTTCCATGCAGCATTGACAGGGCTGACACGGCCACATCAGACTTACATTTTATACTGGATTTATACTGGTTTATGGTTTTGTAAACTGCCAATTATTTCTAAAGCAGAGCTGTGTTAACTTTGATTAATGGCATTAATAAATGCATGTATCATGCCTTACTAAGCTTTTTTAATACATGGTAATAATCACTAGCTCACAAGAGCTTCATCTGTATCTTATTTTGACTGTAATACAGTGTATTCATGATCTGTATGTGCTACAAATATTAAATGTGTGCGTCACACTGCCTGAGTCTTTTATTTCAAATGAAGGAGGTTTTAAATCCAGGCTGAATTCATTACTTCACTATCAGCAGGACCATCTCAGGGAATTAAAAACCCAGCAGCACTCATTACTATAGAAGAGGGTGATTTCAGAAACACAGGACTTGTGTACATTAAGTGTGCGTGTGTGTGTGTGTGTGTGTGTGTGTGTGTGTGTGTGTGTGTGTGTGTGTGTGTGTGTTCTTGCCTGTCTGCCTCTGTACTGTTTGTCAACAGGGTTTAGCTCTGCTGATTTACCATCAGGAGGTTTTGCAGGTAGAGTGTCAAATCCCCCACCATACACCGGCAGCAGCTTCACACTGTGTTCACACACTGCCAAAGAGATTAGGCAATGGATTTTGCCACCGGGTGTTCTGAGAGTTGATGTCTACAGCATCCAAACATAATAAACATTCTTTTTGGGGCAAAAGCCCAGTAATATATACATGTCAGGGCTTAGGGGAAGCACTTTTATTCACAGCATGAAAAGCAAACACAGAAAACCTATAGAGCACTAATGCCTGTGTGAATCCTCATTTCACAACTAGGATATTGGAATTAGCGTATTTGTAGCTGTCTCACGAGTTTTGTGACATTCTATGTCACAAAATATCAGTGGCTTTTAAACATCATAGCAGCGGTCACATTTTGGGATTTTAATCAATTTTAATTTTTGATTTCTGACTATGCGTTCTAAGACTACCAGTCTCAACACACAACCAGAATATTTTATGATGTCCTATTTTTGTCTGCATCAGCAAAATCAGGCTGAAAAAGTTTACAGTGTAAAGCCAGCTTTAGTTAGTTTAGATTAAAGGTACAGTGGGAAGAAAGTTGTATAATCCTACAAAATATTTGTAGGCATATTACAGTAGATGGTGGTTGAGTGGTAGTGGATAGTCACTAGTAATTCTCATTCAGTAATGTGTGCATCCAAATGAACAGAGATTACACAGAGAAACAGCTCTCATGCAAAAACGTATCAAAATATTCAAAACACACGCTTACATCATAGATTTATTCTTATGAAGAAACATGTGCGGAACGCTCCATATGCAGAAGCAGAAGGAACAGAGCAGGAGTAGAGCTTCAATATCAATCAGGCAGGTCAGGAAGGTGAGAGGAACCACAGCTATAGAATGTGCTAAGCAGTAGCATCACATCAGGCAGCAGGAGTACCCATACAGCTCGGTTTGCTCTTATCTTACAATGGTTTAAGAAGGTGTAGGTGTGCATCATGTGTTCAGATTGTAAGCTCTGACTAGTTGAGCTATGAAAGCACAACTAAGAGGGAGAGCCAGAAGGTAATATAGGCATGGGGGCACTCTGTGACATAAAGCGTACCACAACACCACCATCAACAAACTTGAGTGTGATTTTAGATTAGGTTTTGAGATGTACTATAGAAAAGGTTACATGGAAGTGGTAGCTCAGTGGTTAAGACATTGGACTCCCGATTGGAAGGTTGAGAGTTCAAGTCCCCGCACCGCCAAGCTGCCACTGCTGGGCCCTTGAGCAAGGCCCTTAACCCTCAACTGCTCAGTTGTATAAGGGCGTCTGCCAAATGCCGTAAATGTAAAATGACCACTATGCACTGGAAGACCACATAGCTAATGGTGTATTAGGGCAGATGTTCTCCCAGATGGAGGTTCCATTTCAACCATACAGCAGCAGTAAAGATATTTATGACACCTGATGGTGTGAAAGAGAGAAACAGATTGCGAGAGAAAGAGGAAGGAGCATATAGATGTGAAAGGACCAGCATGGTACATCAATTCCACATTATTATTACATATATAGCCTCTTAAAATGAGAGTGCAGCTCTGACAGTAGTGCTGTACTAATGCTTTATTGTTGCTATAGTAATGACTTACAGAGGGACTTGTATGGTGGACGCTTCATATAATCGGACTCCAGAACCGTGTGTAATTGTTGTAATTGTTGATGATTTTTGTGAGGAGAAATTTATTTGGCATGTTTGGAAGTGTCCAGTGTCAATGCTTTGTAACATTCAGAAGTAAAGCTGTACGTTTAGGTTCTCAGACACAGGAAAGTGTTCAGGATGGAGGGCTTGGCAAGCTGCATGCTGTCTTATTGTCTTATTTTATTTTATTGAGAAAAAAGATGACAGGAAAGAAATGTATTGTTAATAAGTGAGATGTTCTACAACATCTATATAATATAATGTAACTATAAATTGGTACAAAGTATGTCATTCTTTAATAAATAAAAAATATTATTTATGTTGGTAAATTGCTGTGGTATTAGAGGAATAAAACACTTCTGGACATGCTGTTATTGGGACATAATCTAATTCGGGGTATAACAGTGTGTGTTTTTTCTTACTTAGTGAATGTCTAATAAGCATGTTATTCTTAATTAAATACAGCCCGACCTCTTATAAACTGAAATCATTTTGGTCGTCATGGTGAAGCTTGTCAAATTTGGTCTTAACACACTCTTACATACAAAAGTAAGGGGAGCATAAGCAGCATTTGCTTTCCTATAATCACAGAAGCAGAATGATGTGTAGATTTATTATTGGCTCATAATTGAAAATTCGGCACCAAATCACATCACCACTCAGCCAAATCTTTGTGTTGGATATGAATTAAAATTGTTAGTCAGTCACAGGTTGTTGGGTGTTATCTGTAATAATAATACTGATAAACCTAATGATGCCCTCCACTGCCATCATCAACACAATTATCATACAAGAATAAGAACAGGGCCGGCGCTTGGCTCTGTTAGGTGATATTTGAAATCAGAAGTTAATTAAATGTAATTCAGAGACAAGCTGAGTAGAACCAAAGCCTTGTTTATGAGGCACAAATCTGTTCATCTATTTGTGCCAGTGGGAAATGCAGTCGGGCGCTCATGCGATGAGGAGGTGGGCAGCTCTGAAACGTCTCACAGATGCCAGAAAGCCCTGGAACAATGCAGCTGTGTCTGGGATGGCGAGTGTCCCTTGGAGACCTTCTCACTGTGGAGTCTGTCTCAAAATAATCTGCTCGCATCAGAGCTGAGGACAGACGAGACAGTGGACAAGCAGACAATACAAAGTGTAGAGGAAACACACGGTTACAGCCACCCTCGAATTGTATGAAATTCATTCTCTCAGTGGACAGTTCCATATCTCCAGACAACAGCGCCCCTTTTAAAACTAACATAAAGCAATAATATGACTGGTTTATTTTTTTAGCTACAATTTAGAATTACTAAATGTATAGTTTATATGTTTTGTACTTGAACTTAATGGACACTATTGCCAAAATATTGCCAAAAGTAAGGCCATCACACTCATGTGTGCTTGTTGAACATCTTATTCCAGATTTATTCCCCCTTTGCTATTATAATAACCTCCACTCTTCTGGAGAGGCTTTCCACTAGATTTTGGAGCGTAGCTGTGGGGATTTGCCCATTCAGCCACAAGAGCATTAGTGAGGTCAGGCCCTGATGGTGGCCAAGAAGGCCTGGAGTGTAGTCGGTGTTCCAGTTCATCCTAAAGGTGTTCAGTGGGGTTGTGGTCAGGGTTCTGTGCTGGCTACTCGAGTTCTTCCACACCAACCTTGGCAAACGATGTCTTCATGGGCCCTGCTTTGTGCACAGAGGCACTGAGTTTAAATAAATACCCAGCTGTTAATTTTTGGGTCAAACAGCATGTATATATTTCAAGTCATAATGTGCAATTTGTCAAGATTAAACATAAAAACCCATATGACCAGCATTTGTGAAATTTGCAGGAAAATCAGTGTCATTTTGAATGGCAACCTAGGAGCCTGAGGGAAGAAAGATACCAAAGCACCCAATCAACTGCAGCTGAAATTTGTTTGTCTGTCAAGAAGATCGCTTGTGAATAATTCATGCTCATGTGTTGAATGACTTGTCTCATCTCTTTGAGTCACCTATATTGATTTACCAAACACAGTCATGTTAAAAGGACTTGCTTAATATTCAGTGTTTATACCGTGAAAAACAATTTACTGTCAGGTTTATGCTGTAATAAATCAACATTTTAAAAAATCATTCATCAAAATTTTTCTCAGCTTGACACAGTCATATTAACAAGTCAGCCATATAAACAGATAAGCCTGCTATTTGTAAATGATAATAACAACAAACTAATCCTAAATCCCATTATAGTTTGTAGAAGATATGGAAGCAGATTGTCAAGTTATATGATGAACAATCAAGTTAATTCTGTTTTATTTGTATAGTGCTTTTTACAACAGACCTTGTCCCAAAACATCTTTACAGACATCAGGATGTAGATTTAGATCTCTAATGAGCAAGCGAGAGATGACAGTGGCAAGGAAAAACCTCCTTGATACAACATGAGGAAGAAACTTAAAGAGGAACCAGGCTCAAAAGGGAACCCCATGCTCTTCTGGGTGACACCGGAGAATGGGATTAAAAATCCTGGGATGAGCATAGGGCAGTATTTATGATTACAGCAGCAGTTCTCAGGTACAAATCTACAGAGTCCAGGTGAGATTATCTAGTGAAGAAAAGCTGACATTCTGACATAAACTGTTTTTTGGAAAGTGAAAATCTTAAGAGTATCCATGTGTAACCATCTACAACAGCAGAAAGTGAGTCAGAAGTGCTGAAGCTCAATGCAGAAAATTGTTAGGATTAATCAGGTAGGTCCAGATGGTAAGAGGAGCGACAGATGTAGAAGTGTGTCAGGATTTGGCACCAGCATTACATCAGGCATCAGGAGTGCATGTACATATAGTAGTATACGAGTATTATCAAGTCTTCTTGGTCCTTACTACTGTCCTCAGTCCTTAATCACATCATTGAGCACCAGAGATTTTAATATTTCCAGGAAAACATGCCAGTCTGAAATCCCTTTCCAAAACCCAGTGGAATCTGCATCACCAATGGATGTATGTGAGATCACAGTAGTCAGGATTCAAGAAAAAAAATCATGCTGTAACTATTAATGAAGGCGCAGTGCTGGACGCCTGCTGTTTCTTCTCCCTGAGGCCACCTCTGTACTCACTCTGATCCTCATACAACCAACCGAGACCACACAAAAGAGAACCATCATACACCACAGCACAGGCTCCAGGGGTAGAAAATTTGTCTGTTTAAAAAAAAAAAAAAAAAAAGTTGCATAATTTTGCTATTGCATTATTGGAACAATGTTTACAATGCAAATCAGTATCCATTTAAGAAATGAAAAAGCTTATTGAGTCATACTGTGTAATGGATTCATGGAGATGTACTTTTTTATTTCTCAACCATCTTCCAGATCACCATATACTATTAAAATTATGTTAATATCATGTAGATGGAATAATGAGTCCAAACAATAAATAAGTTGTGGTGAGATTTTCTGTGCTTCCACGAATGCTGGAAAAGATACTCCACTTTTGAAATGGCACTTTGTCATTACTGTGACTATTGCTTTCTTTGTTGTCAGTAGTATTAGATCAGCTATTGCCTCTGGCACAAACATGGCAAGTAAAACCTAATACAGAGAGATGCAGTGTGGAGGAAACTACACACCGGGGATATAATGTACCATTCAAGCCAACCAAACTCCAGTCTAATAGAAGGACAAAGCCTGTTTTTACCAAGGTAAAGCTCCTTTTCTATCTTGTGGGGTGACTGCTTGCCTTTTCTCATACATCCTGCTGAAAAGCCTTGTTGGGCAGTTGATATTATGGCATGTGAATAAATCATACATAAATTGTATAATCAAAATTTCACAGCATTGGGATTCCTACTTATGGCAGTGGGGTGTGGTTGAGCTTCAGCTGCGGACAGAGAGGAGGTATGTTGAACCAGCAGGTAATATGTGAACATTGTCGTTTGTGTCTTTGTACCAGCAGCCTACTTATGTGTGTTTCTTTGTGCTTTCATTGCCTGCTGTGGACCAGAGAGAGAGTGGTATAGCTTGCAGAACTTGCAACACACACATACACACACATACACACACACACACACACACACACACACTCAGACACACGCACGGAGTGTGATCTTGAACTTGAATGAGGCAAAAGCCACAAGCTAGTGATGACCCCTTTAAGGTTACATTTCCGTTAGTTTGGTTTGTTTGACTTTGACTTGTTGACTTTTTGCAGGTGCACTGAAAAGCGTGGCTGAAAAATAAAAGTGAGCCCGCAGCTCTGCTGAAATTCCACCTGCCTCCCAAGTCTTCTTCTGCACTCATACACAGCGGGTTCTATACTACTGTGTGGAAATAATGTTGTAACATGCTGTAGTGAGAGGGAGGACGCAAGTGTAAAAACTCCAAGAATCATCATCAAAGTCTGTAACGAGGGGTCAGTGCACAGGAAGACAACGATATACTAGAGGAATCCATAATCATAATACGTGAAAACAAGCCAACGTTAAAACCAGGAATTAAGACCAGAAATAGAGGACAGGGAACATGAGAAACAAAGGCCTGGATTTAATGAAAAAGAAAAACAATAAACCAAGAAGACAATATGGTATAAATAGACAAACTAAGGGCTGAACTCAGAACAGGTGCACACTTTGGGTAATTCTAGGTAACGAACCAATCTTGGGATGGCTTTGGAGACAGGTCCAAAACATATGCACGTGGCAATGTAAGCAAAAAAGATATGTCATGAACTCACAACAGAATATAAAAGCAGCGCTTGTCATGCTCTAAATTACACCACACAGAAAAGAAGATGTGAAGAACAGTCTTAAACATATTAAACTGGAACTTCTGGGTCTTCAAAGTTTTGCTTCTTGATTAGAGTGTAAATGACATTTAGGGGATCAGCTTGTGAAGTAGCTATTAGGAGTTAGTAACATTAGGAGTTAATAACACTAATATGAGACATGCGTCATATATGTAAACTGCACTTTAGCAGGAAATTTGTACTCAGGTTACTATCGTTAAGCACAAAATAAGCCTGACCACGCAGTGACAGACAAGAGCTGGCAGCCAAACAGGGGAAAGAGAGAATGACAGGATATGAGAGGCTAACAAAACAGGAGCATTATTATAATAGGAGTAATATTATACTATAAAAAAAAAGGATTCGGGTGTGGTGAGGTTTTGGCTTTTTTCTGCTGCACAGGCAAGGTATACTTTAAAGCTAGTGAATAACTGATAGATTATAGATTTATTCTTGTTGTATAAAGTATTGTAAACCAGTTGAGTAGCTGTTTAGCTAGAG
>CM040982.1:5575234-5585234 GCA_022985145.1 Pangasius djambal | reverse complement strand
GTCAGACAATATGTTGGTCAAATTGTGGAGAGATCACATGTTTAGTAAGCCAGCTTGTATAAAATTCCTGCTCCATGAGCTACACACTGGCCTAGATAATATCATCATTACTGAGAGCTCAGGGCAGTGGCCCGTGTTCAGTGCTGGCACAATTGCTTAGCAAAAGTGAAACATTACATCCACCACTCTGTCTGTGTGCTTCCTTTAGACAATACCTCTAGACAATACCTGAATAAGCTGATCTGGCATTAACAACCAAACACATTTTTCACGGCAACTAAATAGCAGGATCATTTCTCGTATATTGAATTTATTTAGTAGTAAAGTGTCACTTTTAGGGTTAAAAAATAATAAATTGCACTTACAGAAATGAATAAGAATTTGCTGTTTCCAGCTATGGGTGTGCAAAAATTCGTCCCGGCTTGCATGGTTATTCATCTGTCAAATTATTCATGCCTACAACATGTTCACAACAACGTTCTGAACTCAGAGCTTTATTTAAAGTATTTTATTCAGCGCTTAAGCGTCTCCTTCACTTGGCCGCTCTCCAGTCAAAGAGATAATGCCCCAAGATCCCAGCACGCACTGCTGTATATCTGAATAATTATGATTTGGCACAGTAGAGGAAACATGTTGCACCTGTGCCAACTGAATCTGAGGAGCAGTGCTTTCTGGACTTCATCCATATGTGATAAATCAAAAGCCTTTCCCTGCATGAAGGTCATTCTGCCAAAGACAAAGAGGACTATTTCACCTGCTCACTCATCCTGATAGAAGACAATAAAGAAAACAGATTATTTTATCTACCAGTTGGCATGAAATGCTAAAGAACAGCAGTACTCTTATTCTGATATCATAGTGGAACCTGTTAATGGTAAAGGTGATGGTGACAGGGGGATTTGTCTTCCATGAAGACTTATCTCTCATCTCTCATATGCATTAAACATTTGTAATGGTTATAAGGACAGACAGGGCAGGAAACATTCTTATTAACAATCTGGAGAAATTTCACCTAATGGATGAAAAAAGCCTAAATCATTTACCGGAGTGACAGTTATACATGTTTTACATGACTGAATGCACTTTTGTTTGCATATTTTTTTGCTGAGTGTATTCTTACTTTTCTGTGCTTTAGGCAGTCAATTTTTGGTTTTGAGGCAAATCTGTAGCTAATAAGCTTCATAACCATTTGCATTGCTCTAAGGTTGTCTGCAATGATCCTTTGTTCAGTCAGTTAAAATCCAATAAATGTAGAGAATTTCAATATTTAAAAATTTGCTGCGGTCACATGAATGTTGGTTATTATACAAAGTGTATGAAGAACGGTAATGCTATGCCTGGATCCATTGCATATATACTAGCACAATGAGAGTAGCATTGTTTTGCCATCACTGTATGCAATCACAGACCCATAATAAGGTTTCATAGGGCAAGGCACTCCTACCAATACAGCTTATTTGGGAAAGTAGATTGCTGTAGGTGTTTTCAAATGAATGGATTATAGTTAATATGGGAAAACAAGAAGAGTGCATTGCTGTATTTTAGGATTATTATTATTATTATTATTATTATTATTATTATTATTATGCATTTATGCACTATGTGGCCAAAAGTATGTGGACACCTGACCATGAAACCCATACAGTATGTGGTTCTTCCACAAACTGTTGCCACAACGCTGGAAGCACATAACTGTATAGAATATCTCTGTATGCTGTAGCATTAGAATTTCCCTTCACTGGAACTAAAGTGCCCAAGCATGAAAAGGCCCCTGTATACAAAGAGAGGTCTATGAACACCTTTGGGATGAACTGGAATGCTGCACCCCAGGCCTCCTCACCCAACATCAGTGTCTGACCTCACTAATGTCCTGTGGCTGAATGAGCACAAATCCCCATAGCCACGCTCCAGAATCTAGTGGGAAGCCTTCCCAGAAAAGTGGAGGTTATTATAGCAGCAAAGGAGGGACTACATTTGGAAAAAGGATGTTCAAAAAGCACATATGGTTGTAAAGGTCAGGTGTACACATACTTTTGGCCATATAGTGTACATCCAGAAGTGTGTTTTGAAGCTTACACCAAATGAACAAAGTATTTCTAAACCCAAATTACTGCAGATCCAGTGGTAAATATTACTTTGCACAGTGCTGATTCACTCATTGTGTATAAAATCTGCAATTTCTACAATAAAATACTGGGTTCAAATGAGTATCATATTTTTGGAAAATGTGTGGCCTTTTTGTTCAGTTCGTTTTTCTAAACATTTCTTAGAGATGTTGGGCACTGCTTCCCAGCGCATTGTGGAGCTAGTTAGACATTTCGAGCAGGGCTAAGGTCAGGAGACTTGCCTGATCATTTCATTTCAGCAAGCACTGCCTCCTTTCTTTCCACACTCCCCTATTACAACTTTGAGGTCTTTTTTAAAGTCTTTAAAAACCAAACAGGGTGACATGGTGGTGGCAGCAGGTAGCATTAACACCTCACAGGTCCAGGGTATCTGGTTTGATCCTGAGCTCAGGTTACTGTCTGTGTGGGGTTTCTCTGCATGTTTTCCCTGTGTGTAGGTTTCCTCTGGGTTCACAAGGTGGGTTTCCTCCTACCTCTCAGAAACATGCCAGTGGATTGCCAATGATAAATTTCCCTGAGATGTGTGTGTGTGTGTGTGTGTGTGTGATGCCCTGCAACGGACTGACATACCTTCCAGGGTGTATTCCCAACTCACACCCAGTGTATAGGCTCCAGAATCCCCACAACACTGGCCAGGATAAAGAGGTTAAGGAAGATGAATGAATGAAAAAACAAGCATTGCTTTAAAAAAAATTTAAAAAGGGCAAGTTGCCTTTTTTTTACCAAAGTTACCAAATTCTTGATAAGCAGTGTCAGGGTTTACATGCATCATGCAACAAGACTGGCCCATGAAAAAAAAAAAATTACATTGCAGCATTTTCACCATTTGCACAACTTGAGTACCACATCAGTACACATAATGTGTATTGAAACTGGAGAGGAGGATAGAAATGGTAAACAGAAATCATATGATGTTCTCTCACTACGTAGAACCGTTCAGAGACTGCAGAGAGTTTACTTCTAGAGCTAGTAACATTGAAGCTGAACACTTTGTTCTAGCAGTGGGGAATTTCACTACTTCTGATCATTATGTCCAGCTTCTTAAAGTCTATATATTTTGTACACTAAAAAGAATGAAAAATAGTGATGGGAATTCCGGCTCTTTTCAGTGAGTCCGATTTTGCTCAGCTCACCAATAAGAGCTGACTGATGCAGCTCCCAAAAGACTGATTACCATTTTTCTTTTCTTAAGCAGTTTGCAATATTTTGACGAGGGTTTGTTCTTCTTTACTTAACTATGGCTGAAATTATTTAATGAAATCTTACTCTACCACCTAAGTAACAGAGTAACATTAGTTTGTAATTAGTTTGTTGTTGTTCTTCTCGGTTGCTCCCATCACCACAGTGGATCACTGGTCCGCATATTTGATTTGGCATAGTTTTGACACAATCCTCCCCAAGTTTATTCGGGCTTGGGATCTGCACTGTGAGTGCTCTGTCGTGTACAACCACTGTGGCTGGGGTTGGTTCCCTGGCCCAGAATTGAACCTGGGCCGCAGCAGTGAGAGCACCGTGGCCTAACCACAAGACCTCCAGGGACCCTTGTAATGTACTTTATAAAGTCTATTAAATAATCATTAAATATCTAAGCTACTACAGATCGATAAATGCTATTGTACTGCTATGTATGTACTTCATTAAAAAGAGTAATTTCTATTTTTCCTGATAACTGATCACCTACAATTGACTACATACTGTATATCGGAAATTATACTGCAAGAGTAACAGCTTAGATAAATTTATCTGTTGATAGTCATGAACAGATAAAAAACAAATGTCTCTTGATTGGGAGTCAGCTCAATGTTAACCTAAAAGAGTCAGCTCAAAGAGCCGAGTCATTCACAAATGATACGTTTCTGTTGAACAATTGGTAGAGAAATTTAAATTTCTTTCAGAGACTGATGGAACCATTCTTAAAGAAATCCACAGATATGTGATTCATTTGATCTGGTGATTAAACCAACTCCCTTGTAGCAAAATTGGAGAATTTCTCATTAAGTTTGTACTAGTCAGGATATAACGTTGGAGAAAAATAGAGTGTATCATAAAGTTTTACACCAAATTAAAAAGAAACTCTGAATAACATATGTGTGATTTATAAAATTATGTTGCTATATATTACTGTCTACTTTTCCATTTCAGAGAAACCCTAACACATGTATCATACGTTATTATTCGTTTTTTGCAGTGACTGGTTTAAGGAGAATGGTTTATAAACACTCTCACGTACACTGAGCTGACGCATTTTCATCACATTACTTTGACACGTGATTGCAACTCTTTCCAAATACTCTAATCAACACAAAAAAAAAAGATAACCAGAAGAATACATGCACTGAAATCTTTTCATATTTAGTCACATCATGTTTTACAGAAGGTATTCGTTCTTTAGGTCAAAGGACCACACCATTGAAAATACGGCTGAGTGTCTTCCAGCTTTCACGCTAATGTTTTGTGTGTTGAAACTAAAAAAACTGCTGTAGCCTTGGCCAGACCATGTACTTACTTAATAAATTCACAGAAATGAATTAATAATGAATAGCGGGTCAGGAGGGCAAGGATGAGCTGTGCTTGTTGAAGATATTAAATATTCTCCAGTATTTTTTTGTGAAATCCATGCATCTATTAAACAGCCAGCAATTCACTGAAATGGACATGGAGCTGTTGAGAATAGGGAAGAGTAAGTAGGTTAATCTGATAATTAACACATCTTGTTTACCCTCAAGTCAGTAAGTTATCAAATTGGGGGAAACCTGTTTAAATTTAAAAAAATAAATAAATTTAAAAAAAAAGAAAAAAAAAACTGAAATAGAACAAAATAAGCGATCCATCAAGACAGTGTATTTTCAGCACTTCATGTGTGAAAGAGAAAAATAAAAATCAATATTTGAAATGCTATTTCTCTGAGATGTCAACATTTGACCTCAATATGGTAGGATGTTGAGCCGGACCTGACTGATTTGGAGGCTATTTGTCATTTTTCTAAATTTTCTTCCTCTAGTCTTGTCATGCCCATCAATATATTTTAATAGGTCTATGATATTCAGCTGTACTGATCAATACAGGAGGAAACAGGTAAAATAGCAACAAATGAAAAAAGACTTTTTAGCAGCATCCACAAAGCCAGTGGCAACAGCTATGGTACACACTGAGACAGTTTAATACCAGGAGATAAAAATAGTAGTGTCACACCTCCGGGGGTTGGGGGTTTGCCTCTCCCCCCTGCATCCACCATGTGTGCCCAGAGGTTGCATGTTCTCCCCATGCTCCAGGGTTTCCTCCGGGTATTCCGGTTTCCTCCCCCAGTCCAAAGACATGTGTTGTAGGCTGATTGGCGGTTCCAAATTGTCCATAGTGTGTGAGTGTGTGTGCAATTGTGCCCTGGCCCAGGGTTGGCACCCTGTCCAGATTGTCCCCTGTCTTGTGCCCCAAGTCCCTTGGGATAGGCTGCTATGAACTAAATGATTACAGGAACTAACATATGTCGTGGATGTTCCACAACCTTAAATATATAACTTTAAACTGCTAAAATGTAGAACATATCAACCTTTAAAAAAAACATAAATTAAAATCGTTCACAAATTGCTATTGTATAAGAGGAATACAATACTCTAGGATGTGATATAATTGGAAAATAATCAACTACAGGGTGGAAACAGTAACCCAGCTTCACATTCGTCCACATCACACCACCACAATGTTGATTATTTTCCTAAAACAGCAAGCTGCCAAGGTTTTTTTATTGGTTACTGAAAATATAATGGTCAATGCATAGATATGCTATTGATTTAGTTGGAAGGCCAAGCAAGAGGAAAAAAGAATATTCAAGACCTAATCTCCTGGATTTGTAACTCTGAAAGTTTAACTGAAAACTGAACGTTTTTTGGGTTTTTTTCCGGGAACTATAAGAGTACAAGACTGCAATTATTAATTTTACTCAGCTGAAGTACAAAAATGATACTTAAGTATAGTAACAAAGTACAATTAATTAAACTTCCTGGCTCTGTACCTAATTCCACTAACCTATAGAGGAAAAAAAATAGGACAAGACCTGTTATGAGCATAACTGAAATAGTGCTCTATGTATGATGGTCAAAAAGCTGAAAACTGTGAAAGAAGACTCAGGTCAATAGAACCTTGTATTTGAGGCTGATATACTGTACTAACTTAGAGAGAGATAGAGATATGAGTTAAAGCTCCATTTTCTCCTGCAGTCACCATTTAATTAATTAATATTCCACAGCAGGACGTTTTAATCTCAACCTGTTTGAATGGCAGAGTGATTAACTGAGATGTATTCCTTCAGCAAGCATCCACTGGTTTGCATCTCGTTTCACGTCAGTCTGCTTTTCTTCCTCCTATGGCGTGTTTATCCTCAAAGCCACGAGCTGTAAAAAGAGGCAGATAAAAGAGAAAGCTGACAGATGAATTATAAAGAGATATTACTCTGGTTCATGCTACTAAGATGATTTGTGGAAGATGGGAGGACACGGCTCAGTGAGTAGAAGATGTTTATGAGATGTGAAAAATATGTCTGTGCCAAAAATAAATGAGACGTTTAAATTTCACAGTGAAAGTTTTAAATACATCTTTTGGGACGTGGAAAAGGTGGTGGGGGGTTTGCTGACGCAGTGGGAAACCATGGGATCCTGAGCTCGGGGTACTCTCTGTGTGGAGTTTGTGATGTATTTCCTGTGTCTGTGTGGGTTTTATGCAGGTTCTCCAGTTTCTTCCCACCCCCAAAAAAACACGACAGTAGGCGGACTGGTGACTCTAAATTGCTCCTAGGTTTGAATGAAAGAAAAAAGACTTCTGAATAAGACGCATCTGTGTATCCTTGATCCAAAAGACTCCTCTCTCCTTATTCTTTGATTACTCTGGGCACATTTCAAGAATGGTTACTTCCTTAAAGATGGTGAACTTCAATTGATTTCTGGGTCACAGGCTAAAGAAGGTGTGGTCGAGGAATCAAGTAGGCATCAGTTAGAGCTTTGGAATTCACCCCTAGATTTATGTTTTTCAAAAAAGTTCTGAAAAGCATGGAATTTAATAACAAAATTAAATAATTGTCACTCTCTCCAAAGCCTGACTCCAGTGTCTCCATTCCCGCCTCTCAGGGTGTCCCTATTTCCCTTAATTTTCAGGATCCATACAAGCTTCTCATATTCAGGCTGTTAAAAATGTAGTCTGGTGCTTTACTCTTAAGTTAGCTTCCTTTAATCATCCTGTATGTACAGATACTTTTATCTGGTAGAAGATGAAGCCTAGGCTGAGATACAGTTACTTAAAGCTACCATATAAGTCTGTGAAATCCAAAATATCCTACACCATAGTGCTTAAAACCATCAGCCAGAAACTTGCCTTCAGTCTGTGCTTCTTTTTACAGCAATCCTGACATTCTATTAGTTATGTGTCAGTGTGTTGCCCAATTTGAGAGAAAGCAATAAAGGTAGTAATATGCTGACAGTAGATAATCTCACTGATAATTTTGTTTTTGCAATTTTTGTATTTTTAAATACTGTTATGGATCATTACTAAATATTCAAGTTCTTACTAATTTAATTCCTGGTGGAGCTTTTTCTACATTTCTAATATTGACATCGAGTTTGGTAAGCCAAATCAGCAGGATTTGAGCAAAGCCTTCAGTATTCAGTAAAATCCAACACAACTTAAATTTTTAAAAGAATATTTAAAAGAATATTGTGATTTTTATCATGTTTAATGGGCCAGAGATGTCAGTGTTTATTTATAGTTTACTTTGTGTGATACAATTTGTGTTATTTGAATTTCAGCATTGGCAGGTAGGCTGCATATGAAGTGTCTTCAGCTCAGAAAGAAACTCAGGAAGTCTGTTTATTCTTCAGCCAAAGTGGAGTGAATGAGAGGCATCCAGGGGAGATTTGGGCTTTGTGCAGATGTGGTTATACATTCTTGGTGGATTCATGCTCCAAATCAATAACTCTCCTGCTGTTAGACTTAAACCCTGGCCTATATACTTGTCTTCTGGAGAAGAAACTTCATTTTAGTTTTATAGTTAAGTGCATCACTGGTTTACAAAATAGGTCATATTTACAAGTCATAAGCATTTGACTGACAAAGAAGCATTACATGTGGGGAACAAAAATGGGGTTTAGTTTAAAAGAATATTTATATACAGTGCATACGCAAAATGCATATAAAAGGTTACAGCAACATTAAGATCAATGTTAGGAGAGGAATAGTATTTGAAGTATAATAATGTATGAATAAATACATAATGTATTTTGCTATTTTTGCTTTTGTGAAGTGAAGCTCATATTTTGCAGACTGCTATCACACACAAAAACTCATTTGAAAATGAATATGTATGTTCAATCGATGCGAATATGAAACTGTATAATCTCACACTTCTGTTGCTTTTTCAATTTAGAGGAAAATTGCTGCTGTTCATATCCTTTGTTTTGAGCAAGGTCAACGTCCCACACACTTTTTCATTTGCCCTCTCACAAGAAGCGCTGACGGACTGCTTTTCAGGTCCCAGAGAACAACTGAAGCATGCCATTCAATTAGACTCTCATGCTTGGAAATTAAAAGTGTCACCACTGATTCATGGTGGATATTTGAAAATGGTTGCACTAATAACCGTTTTATCACCTTCAAAATTAATAATATTTGGTAGATAACGCAATAGGCCAGTTTCTGGTTATAGCAACAACAGCAAAAGCATGTCGGATTTTGGAGAAAATTCTGTAACACAAGAAAACAGCCTTTAGATATAACAAGGTTAAATTTTGTTCCAAACAATTGATCCAGTGGATTCAGTAGAGCTAGATCATAGTGTGGTCTTAATAAATTGGGTCTTAATAAAAAATAAATAAATTGGGGTAAAATTGTGATGTTCCCTTAGGAATGAAGTAGACTCAAAAGGGAACCCATCCTATTCTGGGTGACACCAGGTAGAGGAATTATATATCATTACAGTATACAGGTGTAGAAGAGTACTAAGTGTGATGACAGGATGTTCAGTATATGCAGATTGTGAATAAGAGTCCTGGGATAATCATAGTCTACAGTATTCATGCAGAGGTATAGCTACAAGACAGGCAGTATAAACAAATAATCTCTTTGAGGGATCTACTTGATTGTGATATTAATAGGAAATTAGTTGAAAAATACCTTATGGCATTGAGGAGTTTGGGCTGTGGGAAAGCAGCAGGCTTTAGAAAACCTGATCTAATATGATGAGGATAATGGTATAGCCCCGGGATACTGGAAGGTCAGTAATGAGGTTCACTGCAATAAGTGACCATGATTGATGTGTTATTGGGAGTGTTGGGAGCAGACTAGTGGGATGTTGGCTCAAGGATTTGAATGGGACCATACCTGACAGACACTGTCAGTCTGAAACAAAGACATCTTTTTGAAAGGTCATACTTATTTCATACTACTACACTATATGGCCAAAAGTATGTGGACACCTGACCATCACACCCATATATCGGTTATATGGGTCATATATTGCCACAAGGTTGTAAGCATGCAATTGTCTAAAATGTCTTTGTGTGTTACAGCATTAAGAATTCCCTTCTTGAAAGTGAAAAGACTGAGACTGAAGCCTTACACTCAGCAGGCAAAGTTTTCACAACATTAAAGCTGAATGCCAGTTAAAAGACAGGTGAGGGGTTGGGGGTTACGACTGCCTAAAAGGAAAGCACTCATTTTCGAGGCATCACATCTACATAAGAGGGATTAATTGTGATCCACAGTCAATGCAATCCTTTTTGAAGAACTTTAAATCACTGCAAGCTGTGAAACAAAATTCTTTTCTTACACATACCTTTTCTTATTCTTATTCTGACACAGATACCGTATCTGTGTCAGATTATAGTGGCAGT
>CM040982.1:5521492-5572129 GCA_022985145.1 Pangasius djambal | reverse complement strand
ATAAGAGGGATTAATTGTGATCCACAGTCAATGCAATCCTTTTTGAAGAACTTTAAATCACTGCAAGCTGTGAAACAAAATTCTTTTCTTACACATACCTTTTCTTATTCTTATTCTGACACAGATACCGTATCTGTGTCAGATTATAGTGGCAGTGCTAGTTTTTGCAGACCATTTCAAATAAATGAGCTAAAAACCACAGTTTCTCAGTGCAGACCTCTTAATACTGCTCGGCCCTCAGGAGGACCTTCCTGTCAAACCTAAAGGCAAATGACAGCCACTCATCTCCTGTCTCCATAAATGCTCTATTCTTCACACTTCCTTTGCCCCAGAAACACTCTCAAGCCTGGTTGCCTTTGGGAAAAAGGAAATATTTATCTGAAGAGTGGCTGCCAGAAGATGAGCTCCTTGGTGAGAATGAAAAAGAGCAGCCTCCTATTTGATGTTGAGTCGAGGAAAGTGAGCAGCCTGAAATATGATAATACGCATGGTAGAGTCATACAGAACTACAGAGACATCTTGTACAGGTTTTACTCAGCTCACTTGCTATGTAGTTCCTACTGAATTATATGCATATCTGTTGGTGGGCCAAACCCATTTCTTTTGGGGAATGTTTTGAGCCCTGTTCAGATATAAATCCTAGAACATTGCAGGATTTTCTAACAGTTTCACATTTGCAGTCTGTTGCCAGAATATTGCCAACTGCAGTAGATGCATACAAAGTAAACAAATGTGACATAACATACATGGTGAAAGAGACTTGTGTGGTGCGGGAACTGCACAGTTTCCAACCGCAAGACCCTACAACGGATAGTGAGAACAGCTGAAAAGACCATCAGCGTATATTTACCCACCATCGATGCCTTATTTAACAATTGCTGTATCCACCAGTATTGCAGAGGAACCCTCTCATGGACTCTTCACTCTCCTGCCATCTTGGAGAAGGTACAGGAGCATCAGTGCCACCACCAGCAGACTCCGCAACAGTTTCTTCCCTGAGGTAGTCAGATTACTCAACACCCTGCTGCCTCCCAATGCTCACCTGGGCTAGTCAAACACCTAACCCAGTTTGACTCAGTACCACTGCACCCCGCACTTTACAGAGCTACATCAGACACTTTATATCATGGAACTCAGTTTTGCTGCCAATATTGCTGCTACACCTGTGCTGCTACATCACACAACAGTTTACAGTTTATAGCCCATGGTCTGTGTATTTATTGCCCTGTGTATTTATTGTCCTGTTCTGTGTATTTATTGTCATGCACTCTTCCGACACTGTTGTGTATTTGCACTTTATGTAGTCTTGCCTACTATTCTGTGTTGCACCATGGTCATGAAGAAACAGCACTTCACTGACTTGACTTTTGGTGGCAAAAAAGTATTACAAAAAAACCTGAATAAATGATTGGAGAAACATAATGAGTGTAGATTAGGGATGTCATATTACCAGCCCGATAAAGGCTCTAATCCAGCCCACTAACTGACTTTAGAGTGTGTGCTCTAAATAAAAATCATCTTGCAGAGAGCCATTGAACTGAAAGATAAAAAAAAAAAAAAGGAGTCTCTGTTATTCCACTAGGGGGCAAAAGAAAGCAATAATCTGAGTCATGAACTAAGCTACTGACAAAATGTGTTGATGATATGAATTCTTCATTAGCAATCTAAAAATCTGATGCTGTAACCACATTTTTTGCAAAAGAACTAATTTCAGGGTTTCACAGCAATGGGGCTGAATACTTACGCAACCACAGGTTTACATTTTTTATTTGTACCAGTCAGATATATGAACTCATCTAAGAGGAGGTGCTAATGTGTTACTGGTCACTAAACAAATTTTTTCAGTCCAGCCCATCAGATTTTCATTGATTTTTTTCATGATATTTACTCTCTCTGCTCTGCTTAGTGAACGAGCATCTAGTTTTAAAAAAAAGTCACCAATAAAAACAATGTTTTAAAGACAAACGGACAAAGAAGTATGCATTTATTCTCTGCATCAAATTCAAAACCGATGTATCCCATCTGTTTAGTGTCTCTGGTGGTAGTCAAAAGTGGTAACGTGAAGCGCCACTATGAAACAAAACACAACCACTTATCATATTTATAGCCACTCATCTTATTTATAGCTACAGTATAAACTAATACTTAATGGTTAAAGGTAAAAGTGAAAACGGTAACTGTTGTCACCATCCAGTCTTAGGAATTGTGTGTGTTGTAATGAATTGTAACTGGACCTTTAGGAAATTGAATTGAATATCCCTGGTATAGGCACTGTTGTGAAAAAGGTGATCTAGTTAGATGAATCATACATCACCATATTCGCGACAAGCATATTCACTTAATAAATCATGACCACATAAAATATATTCCTGCTCTCTAAAAGAACTGATTTGTAGAAGCAATCAGGAAACATACACTGGAGGAAGGAGAGCTGAAATGATGACTATGTACTTTCTTTTTGTCAGTGGTATGTAATCAGGAGGTCAACAGAGTTCTGCTCTAGCAGTAATTGAAACTGAAAATTGAAAACAAAGTGACTAGCAGAAGTGGCGGTGCCACACTTTGACAAACTGACACAAATAGAGATGAATGTGACAGTTAATGACCTCCAAAATGACAATGACTGTCCTACTGCTTATTAAAAAAAAACCTCGGTTTTCTCCTTTGCAAGGAAGATTTCATTGGTGCTAGTGCATCAATTATGTATGAAGAGAGCTTAGCACAACTTGGTGAGCTTGGCTGTGCTTGTTGTGGTCACAATGTCCATGGGAAAATGCAAATAGGAGGAGATTATACACAAAAATATTTAGAGTTGAGACCTCCAGTATCTTGAGTAACTGTTGGAGCCTGATAGCTCCAACAGTGCTGGATCAAGTGCTATTTTACAAACTGAGGGTGGAAGCCATATTTAAACCAAATTTGCTGTGATTAATGTGGTCATGACAACTAGGACTATTCATGCAGCAATATACTGGCAATATATGAGATTCTATATATGAAATTATATGAGATTCCTATTAAATTTTTTGTATCAATGTATTAATACATATTAATGTATTAATTGTTTATCTATATCAATGTATTAGTCATATTTATTTTTCATTTTTTTTAATTGTCTTTTTATACTGTTACTTTGTATTACATTTGACAGCAAATGTAGCTGAAGCCTGAATTTTCCCACATAATTTCTGATGTAACCTTTGGACAAAAGTCACCAACTCCAAATACAGCTCAAAGAAATATATAGAGATGAATGACCACAGCTTCAGGGACACATACTGTAGTAAGAGTGATATGTGAAGTGACAAAGAGATGCCTAGAAAGAGCGCCTCTTCATTTGAGTGACCCAGGAGAACTTGATGGATTACCCCCTTAGCCTGCACCACGTGGCGAACAGTCTCTATAAGCGAACATCGCAAGATGTCTGTCACTCTTAACATCGCAAGACGTCTGGGTAAAAACTGGTAAAAAGTAGAATTTTAATCCAGTCTGACATCATCATAAAGTCTATGAATAAGACTGGTAGCTGTTGTTTATGCACTGGACCAGATTGAACCATCAGCTAGCAGACCTATAGAAAACACATCCCTCCACATGCAGGGGTGTGGCCAAGACCCACAAAAATAAAACCATCAAGAAGAAGAAGCTGGAGCATCAGCCACAATCACCACTGTGTGTTGGGTCAGTATTCTTATACATTCTTATACTAGACTGAAAGCACATCATTTGGGGAATGAATGTTTGTCTGGTCGTTGCCTGCACCCTTTGCTGCTATTCCTCCCTTTTCTCCTTGTAATTCTCCTCATCATTCATTCATTCTCCAATTCCTTTGGTCTGGCCTCAGGCAGATGGGCTTCCTCTATATAGGCTCAGGATTCTCTTCAAGGTTTCTTACTGTTAGGAAGAAGATTTTCCTTGTTATTGTTGCCTTGGGCTTGCTCATAGGGGGTTTAGACCTAAGTTTTGAAGCAATTGTGGAAGGAGCTATCCAAGTACGACTTCGTGGAACTGACAAATTTTAAACCTGGTGAAAGTTATCTGCATTTCATGCTGCTGGATCTGTGCTGTGCTCTAATACCATTATTTCTATGTGGTATCAGAGGTATTTTGTTGGCTTCGGTCCACTTTTCCTCTGAGAGGCAAGCATCATTGCAAATCAATCCAAAGTTGTTCTGCCTGATCACCTTTACCCTATGATGAAACATTTCTATCCTGATGGGAGTGGTCTCTTCCAGGATGACCCACCCCCAGCCATGGAGCGTGAGGGTCACTGAACAGTTTAATGAGAGGTTTAATGTTATGGCCTTCGCATTCACCAGATCTCAACCGCTCTCCCCCACTATCAACAAAGCAACAATTGAGGGAATATTTTTTTGAAAGAACGATATTAATTCCTCCAATACAGTTCCAGAGACTTTCAGACCAAGTCAGACTCTGGTTCTCAATTACAAGCTTGCCAGGGTGATTTACAGAATGTCAAGAAAACTTGCTTTAGAATATTTACCTTAAAAGAGTGATAAAATAGCCTTTTGTTTTTATGCATCAAAGATCTGGAATACATTATCAATCCATCAGGCTGCATCTACACTATCAACACTTTAAGCTACTTTTTAAATTTATAAAAGATACTATATAAAGGAAGTTTATTATTTTTTTGTCTCCACTGAATTAATAATGTTTTTAAAAAAAACTTTTACACACTGTACCTGTATCAGTTTGTTGCAAATATATATGTTGTTTGAGGTCCACCTCAACAATGAAATATTAAAGCGTGCAAACAAGATGTTTAATAAATGTGAAAATATCTAGGAAGAGTTTCAGTAATAAAATATTCAGTAGCCAAGTATTTTGGCCAAATGGATCAGGATAACGGTCCTAAACCCTCCACACAGGACTAAGGATAGCCAGACAACACACCACGTTCTCTTGTTATTCACTGACTCTCTTGCATGGATGAGTAGAAGCACATCTGCTCTATATGAGAAGAAACCCATCATCCAGCCAGAACTGACTGAAGTGCCCTAATTGGCTGATGCTCAGTGTGTGGTTTTATCTGCAGTGCTTCCTCTTCTTGTCGGATTTTAGCTCTCTGCAGTTTCCACAACTGCACCACAGCAGATCATTCAACAGCTGAGCTGGTCCACAGCTGTGCTTGGAATTTTTTTTTAACCTCTGTGCTAGTTGACATTTTAGATAACAGACTTCATTTTTGTCAGTTGACAGTTTCATACATTTTCATAAGTGCACACTTCATTGTTTATACTCGGAAGTTTGACCATCTTGAACAAGAATAGATTCATTAAAGAGGAAGGGGCAGTTGGAAGGAAGGAGACAAAGCTTGACAGTTTTGTTTTTTTTTCCAATTGTACTCAAAGTCACCTTGCAGACTGTAGGGGCAGACTCATTTCTTGCTATATGCTGTAGAAGCATTCTCCTAAGCTACCCAGACCACAAGGGGGCCCAATGATTTTTAAAATACATATGCAAAAATCACACTTGACTATCATTTGTTGAAAAGTTTGACGTGTCTGGCAGTCACAGTGTGAAAAGAGTAGAAACTGCAATTTATGTTATGTAACTTACATTCATATCTATCTGGGGCAGAAAAACTCTTGTTGATGTATTTGAAATGGAAAAGGTTAGTGGCTAACTAGCTAGCTGGCTAGTATATAGAGTTAGCTAGTATCTAGTATCTTGTTCAGTTTTTTTTTTTTTATTGATTATTAAACTGGTTTTCCCTCATCCAAGATAATGAAGTATTAATTCTGTTCAATTGTGCATATAAAATATGTTATGTGGCCAAAAGTTTGTGGACACCTGACCATCACACCCATATGTGGTTCCTCAAACTGCTGCCACAAAGTTGGAAGCACACATTTGAAGGACATTTGAAGGATGCTAGGATGTCTTTGTATGCTTTAGCATTACAATTTTCCTTCACTGGAACTAAGAGACCTCATACCTGTTCCAATGCCCCTGTGCACAAAGTGAGGTCCATGAAGAAATGGTTTGCACAGGTTGGAGTAGAAGACCTCAAGTGGCCTTCACAGAGCCCTGACCTCAACCCCACTGAACACCTTTGGGATGGACTGGAACACCGACTGCACCCCAGACCTCCTCGTCTGACATCAGTGCCCGACCTCATTAATGCTCTTGTGGCTGAATGCGCAAATCCCCATAGCCACACTCCAAAGTCTAGTGGAAAGCCTTGCCAGAAATGTGGTGGTTATTTATTATAACTGTATAAATGGGGGACTAAATCTGGAATGAGATGTTCAACAAACACATAACCACTATGAGTGTTATGCTCTCCACAAACTTTTGCCCATATTAGTGTAATATGATTGGTGTAGAAGGGGGCCAGAAGCAGCCCGGGGTAGGGGGTTATGAATTACAGTATATACTTCACATTTAACGGTGGGCTTAGTGATTTATAAGTCAGATTTTTTGTGATATTTGGTGTTTGAAAACGTAGAAGTTTTCAAAATACTCGTGACAATTGCAAAAAGTTTAGCTACCTAGACAAGAAAAAGAACCTGGGACACATGAGGACAGTTTCTGTCCCCCTGTGACCCTGTGACCCTGCTTAATAATGGACTGGACAAACTCCATTAACACCAAAGCATAACCTGTTATTGCTGAGAGCTATATGAGAGGAACTTTAATTCTGCACATATTGTTAAATCCATATTTATTAATTTGACACACACTGTTCATCTGTGCAATGTAGGCACTATATACAGGTATTTCTCTTTATGAGTATGTCTTAAGGTTGATTATTTTGGACTTTTGTGGAACCAAGCGCAACAGCACTACCAATGATTGAAAGAAATATACAGGGTGTCCCAAAACTCTCCATACATAAGAAGAAGAAGAAGAAGACAAGAATGTGCTGTGAGCTACATAGGGGACTGTGTTTGCCAACACCACGTTGGTTATGCCTTCGTCAGTGGATGTTCTTGGATGTCCACTCCTTAGTTGGTCCACAACACTTCAAGTCTTTTTGAATTTGTTAATAAGTTTGGCAACAGTGTCCTGTATGATGTGCTTGCCATGTTTCCTGTTAAAGTACATCACAACCTTGCGACAGCTTGCCGATCCAGCCATGAGAATGATTTCAATAAGTTCTTCTTTTGTCAAATGCAAGGCTACATGAAATATAAACTGAAATACAAATCTAAAATAAATTATATAAATTCATAATACAAACTAAGTATGAAAAATTTTGGAAGACATTTTGCTAAAAAGTGTTAATTTCCCCTATGTATGGAGACTTGGGACCCCCTGTAGACAGGCTGGGGCTGATTTCGTTCTAGCCCAGATGGCAGATTCATGCTGTCACGATTCCCAGCTGGAGTGCCCATGAGCTCCACTAGAGGGCACTCCACCCCGGACTCTTACTATTGTTTCTGGACTCCATTTCCCATGTGTTCCTTGCCCCTCATGTGATCTTGTCATGTGTTACCCTTGTCTTTGTGTCATGTTCTGATTGGTTCCTTGGTTTCATGTGTCTTGTTCCTATTGGTTAGGTTAGTCATGTGTCTTGTTCCTCACTGGTTGTTTTGTCATATTACCTTGATTGTTTGGTGTATATATAGCCCTCATGTAGCCATTGTCTTTTGTTGTGTATTGTTGGTGATGTTGTTGTAACCTGCAGTCTGTTTATGCCAAGTCTGTTTATGCTAAGTCAAGTCTGTTCAAGTCTGTTCAAATCTGTTCAAGTCAAGGCAAGTCTTTATCTGTATTTTTGGTTTTCACTTTGTAAATAAAAGCTGCACTTGGGTTCTTCACTACGCTCGCCTCAGTGGACTGCTGTTACACATGCAGCCTATCGGTGACAATCGTGTCATAACACAGAATAAAATGTCCTAATTTTTGTGTGCACTGGGGCTGATAGTTTGAAGTAATGTGAATAAGATGGATTTTTTTTTTTCCCCCAAAATGCCTTTGGAGGGAAAAATGAAAAAGTAGATAAACTAAGCTCACATTGTCCAAAGTACAAATTACATAAAATGACAGGCAACAGAACTTTAAGTTTAGTATTTAGAGAAAACATGGTATGAACCAGTATAGCATTGATGAGACCTTGTGATATAATGCATTGCATGTGGCCTGCATCTAATATCACTGTTATATAAATTTATCTTCTTCTACTCATAATTTAATCTGCTGAACTGGTTTAATTAACTGTTTAATTGTTTTCAGTTTAATTGTTTTCAAATGGTTTGTAAGTGAAATCTTACTTGGCCCGTAACATTTTGTTCTGACTTGCTCTCATTAAATCCTTGATCCTGAACCCTGATGTGCATCATCCTTTTAACGTATTGAAGGAGCTGCAACAGAAATGGCACCATGCATTACATGCCCATGAAAAGGACACACAACAGACATTCAACAAGATGAATCATCAGAGCCTGATTGTCACTTTACAGCAGAGTCAGGCAGGAATAAATTTGCAGTTGTCGTAGATGTTTTGCAAAGCTGCAGTAAATTGAGGTTGTAAATCATACAAAAGCCCGAGTGCCACATTTGAATTGAACACGTATGAACAAAACTGAGGAATTATGGCTTCTCACCTGCCGCTTTGCTAGAAATCAAATCTAATAGTGATTTACAAGAAGACATTATTGAGACACTTGTGCAGTTTAAGGAATACATAAAAAATGAAGCTGTTATATCAGATGGGAGGGTGAAAATCGAATATATCGTCAGGTCTTATCAATGGCATAATAAGGACATTGTGGGGAAAACTATTACACACATTTAAAGACAGATTGGCAGCAGCGTTAGTGATTAAACAGTGTTTAAATCTGTAATGAAGCCCTACTGGCTTCATGCTGTGCTTCCTCTCACTACCAAATATGATAATCTGAAAAGATGAATAAAAACTAAACATAAAGTTCTGTCTTCTCGCCTTTTAATTTGATTGGACAATGTTTGCTAAGAATATCTACTAGTTTTTCCACCAAAATGTTTTTTTTCCATTATTTCACATGTGCCTTCTCAATCACTGCTGAACATGTTACAGATGAGTCAGTAATTTTCCAGGTATGCTTGTGTACTGAAAGAAAAAATCTGTTTTTAGCAGAGCATAGTGTGAGCAGAGTGTAAATGTGAATGTGTGGGTTGTAATTTTGGGGGACTCTGATCAGTCCTAAAGCACTATGAGGTTTGATATTCGGCCCATATGTATAAATATGTTGTGTGATTGCTTCTAAAAGTCATTTCAGTTATTGCGTTATTTACCTTCCCACGATCATCCCAAGCAAAAACTTCCGTTATCTTCTGCTCGTTTTCAACAGTCCTTTGGATGATGGGACATGATTAATTTCGAGACTTATGTTCTTTCCAAAAAAAAAAACGCATTGAATTATTCCATTATCAGAGTGTACCTAAGTGTTTTACAGGATGGAAAATATGATGTCAAGAGTGAATCAACTTCTCAATTTACCTGAGATTTACGAGTCATGTTAGCATTGAAAAAGCAGCTGATCATCAACATTTAAAAATGGATAGTGACTCATCAAATCTGTTGACGAACCATTTCATAGCTGAACCTGGTGACATTCAGTGAGTAAAGAGAGCCATCTAGAGGTTACTGCTGCCACATTTAAACAGCATTTCCACAAATATATTACTCTATATATGGAGGCACTAATGAAATTAACTACTCTATCTTGGCTAAAAAGGGGATTTTAGTCTTTTCTATAAACTAAATAACTGTTAAATCATGTATAGTGTAACTGCCATCAGCACAGAAAAGACCATAGAAGTCCAGCTATCAAGAGGAATGGGATCTAATATCATAATGATATATGCTAAAATTATTGAATCTGCAGAGAAAAGAATTAAACTCACAAATGGGGGATAAACATAGACTTCTGAATCGAATACCATTAGAATTGAATAAGCATTTAGGCTGCATTCACATTATAAGTTCGAAGTGACACAAAGTAGATTTTATTAAGGGTTTCATCCTGTTCAGGGTAGTGGTGGATCCAGAACCAATAATAATATGTGTATCGTGTTTCTACAATGACGCAGCATATAGCGTCCTCTAGGGTTTAATCCTGAGCTTGGATTACTGTCTGTGTGGAGTTTTGCATGTTTTCCCTGTATCCATGTCCACTGGTTTCCCCTGGTTTTCCAATTTCCTCCCAAAAACATGTCAGTAGATGGACTGGCTAAATCCCATTCATGGTGTATTCCCACCTCATTCTCAGTGTTCCCAGGATAGGATCCACCGTGACCTTTATCATGATAAAGCAGTTACTGAAGATGAATGAATGAATTAAGGTTTTCTACTGTTTACCCACCATTGGTAGTAAAACAGTTATGTAGACATGGAAAAATTAGAGCTAACCAGTCTACTCTAATTCAATTCAATTTTATTTGTATAGCGCTTTTTTACAAAGGTCATTGTCTCAAAGCAGCTTTACACAAACAAAAGTAAAGTGAAATGAGTGTGTGTGACGTCTCTGATGAGCAAGCAGGGCAACGGTGGCAAGGAAAAACTCCCTGAGATGGTGATAGGAAGAAACCTTGTGAGGAACCAGACTCAACAGAGAACCCATCCTCATATGGGTTTACACTGTAGTGCGCGTGTGTGTGTGTACAATGTGCGCTTGTGTAGTCCATAGGAAACAGCTGACGCGTCTTCATGGCAGTGTGAAGCATTGCCGGTGGACAGGTCCAGAGTGGGGGGTCTGGGGGGAGGTCTGGCACCAGCAGCTCAGGAGTGATGCTCATCTGGTCCAGAGCGTAGGCGGGGTCTGGCTCACCGGCAGCTCAGGAGTAATGAGGGCCACTGGTCACTGTTCTATGTCTCTACAGGATTTAATGCATGGATATGGCATTATGTTATCATACTGATGTGATGGGTACAAAAATCTTTATATGGTGAATTTAAGGGATTTAACAGTAACCTAACTTCATGTCAGGCCACATCACACCAACGATGTTGATTATTTTCCTAAGAGCAGGCCGTGTCTTTTTTTTATTCCTTACTTATTCCTACTAGCATTCTGCAGGATTTAGTAAACCCTCCAAATATATGTGTACATCATTTTGACCCTTTTAAAGTGGATCTGCATCGAGGAGCCATTTGAATCTCCTGTCCAGTGCTTTGTCTGTGAAATACAGGGGAAAGCTGTGACCAACCTCTTTCTTCAGTTATTTAGAAAACAGTGTGATGAGGTTGCCACTTTAGAAGTCCTTGATTTTGGCACTGAACTGCTATTTGAGATGAGCTCTTCACCAGATGGTTACTCTTACACTGTAGTTACTGTAACGAGAGGTCAGAAGTCACTCACCACAAACTGTGAGAAGAAATGGGCAATAAGAGAAAAGTGAATGCGTGTAGTTTTGAAGAGAATGAAATCCTGACAACTTCCTCTCTGGAAGAAAGCTCTACCGTTCATTTACGATGGAAAAATTACACAGAACTGAAACAAATGGCAATGTTACAATTGACCTTTTCTATCATGTCACAACAATACCACGATTATTTCCAGGAGGTTGACAATTCTGACCCAAGGTGGACTCAGCTGACAAGCAGGTCCCTTTCAATGTCATCCCTAGCCATGGTTGTTATGGCGTTGAGCTGGCTAGCTATCTAAGTTATGCAGATAATATTGAGCTACCACAAACTCTTCAAAAATATTTGAAGCTTCATTCACAGTGCACATTGGTTCCATCTGCTGGGTTTTCCTTGAAATATGTTCTGAGAATAAAAGATGACTGCTTTATTGCTAGATATGTAGTGAGTTTTAATTTGATGATCATATACACAGCATATGATGTGCAAAACATCACATATAACCACATACTACTACAACCCGTGAATAAGGCATCAGCTCAGGTCCTGTTAAAAACTGAATCCCACCACATTTCACACTATACATCTCATAGCCTTTAGAGGAAGTAAACCATAGCCATGACTAGCACTAGTGTTTTTAAATCTGATGGAATGACTAAGACATGTTTTGCATATCAGAGAAAATACTGACTCATAATTAGATAGATAACAGCCAAGAATGAAAGAAGGGAGTGACAAGTATGTCATTCAGTAACTGCAGTGAACCTAATATTAAAGGGTCATGAATGACAATATATTCTCTCATTGTCATAGTGACTGAAAAGGCAAATGCAACTAATGTCAGCAACAAACCCTTGAGAAAAAAGGAGACATTCTTGCCTGAAATGGGTTAAGAGGAAAAAAATAATTGTGTTTCAGTAAGGAAACAGACAAATCCAGAACAGCATTTGGTTCACTTAATCCTGTGTAATCTTAATCCTGTGTAATCTAGCATAAAGGGTACACTAAAAGTAGGCTAGAGACTAGTGAGCATCCAAATCATTTTATGATTTTATACCAATTTGAGATTCAGAGTGATATAAATATACCATCATTTAAGTATGTAGATTTATAAAGCAGCATCAGAAGTAAATAAATAAATAAATAAATAGTTTTTTTTTAAAGGTTGCTGGCAATTTCTTAATAAGGAAATGTTTCTAGACAGTTTGACATTCAAAACTTGGTGAACAAGAGCTGGAGAAACAGGAAAGACTCCATTCCACTGATCATTTAAGACATTCTCAAACGCAGCTACACAGTGACCTGTGTTTGACTTGTGAAAGAGTAGAAAACATTCAAAAGATTTCTTAAATAACCTACTGAATGCTATTATAGTGAGAAGCCAGAACCAATGACGGAGTCTTACTTAGACACACCCATGAGCATGGCTGTGGTCACCTTTTCTTCATTTGTTTCAACTATATTGTGGTAGGGTTTGTGTAGCTTCAGTCAGAAGACAATACACAACGAATGTCCTTTTTTTTTCTCGGGTAAATTCAATTGTATAAATGGTGTAGTATTTAAACACAAAAAAACAATGGAATGTAAATTTCTGCTGAGAACCACAAGAAGTAGAATGTATTTTTTTTTTTTGAAACACTGTTTAAATAACTTGTTCAGTCAGTCTCTCATTGTCTTAGATAAGAAATATACATTCAACAGATGTAGCTAAAGTTGAGTCAACTTTAGACTGCATGTTCAGTTGATGAATATAATTATATTGTGCAAACTCAAAAGGCCTACGGTTAAAAAATAATAATAATAAAATAAAATCCTGTTAGCCACGCAAGAATTGTAGCTACTTAGATGAATTAGCACCATAGTAGCAGGATGTCTTGATGTCTCTGAATTTTGCTCTTAGCTATCTAGAGCCAGCTGGGTATGACTACCTGGTTTTTAGAAAAGACGTATTCAAATGTTTCTATTCAAATATGAATACTAAAATTATTTTATAAAGCTAAAATATTATAGTGTAGACTAAATGAGAAGATTAATCAACCTAAATTCATAGGCTGGTCAAGGCCAGCAGATTCTTTAGGCTACGGGTACATTTCCTCTCATGCAAATCACAAGGCAAAAACATGCACGCAACGCTCTATCCTAACAATAGACTAATCTTTGTTCAGAATTCACAACGTCAATAAACTGGCACCAGTTTCACCCATTAAAGGAAAAAAATGTCAGAGCAAAATTTGGCACAGACATATTGTATTTTTTACAGTGTATTTGTACAGTACTTTACTTCCTCACCTTATTTAGTTAGTTACATATTTACAGCAGAAAATAGCATCACCAAAATAAGTATACTAAGACAGCAAAAGGTTGAAAACTGTAATGTAGTCATGTAGTCAATTCAGTACTTTTTCCATTCCACAAAATGGAACTTCTTTTCCGAGTTTCCCTGATTGCAGTAAAGACTAACTCTCAGCAATGGTGAAGGTGCGTCCAGTTCTGAAATAGTTCTCAATTTCCTCCAGCGTTCTCCCTTTAGTTTCAGGCACACACTTGGCAGTGAATATGATGTTCATCACGCAGATTACACAGAAGAACAGAAACGGTGCAAAGAGCCCATATGCCACCTGTGAGGGAGAAAAAAAACTTAATTTAAGGTAAAGGAGGAACTGTATCCTATTCTTTGCACACTACAGGAAAGTACAGTCTGTGACACATTGTGTAACAGCACAAATGATCATCTCTTCTAAACCTATAAAAATATATCATTTAAGTCATTAGTTTTCATTTCCTACTTGCTCAATTAATCATAATGACACTGAATTTACCACTGCGTTCATGAAGGCTTGTGTCAGCACAAAAGCAGTGATGTAGCTGATCACCACACACATGCCTGAAGCAACGCCGCGCACTTTCATCGGCAGGATCTCCGACATCAGCAGCCATGTGATCGGACCCCAGCCTATTGCATAACCTGTTCAGAAGGAATATAAGAATAATATAAGGATAATAACTTCACCTGTACCACAGTGCTGTTGCGTCTTGAATGTGATTAGTAAGAAAGTGGTGATTAATTATCTACAATAGTGCATAACTCTGATTTAGGTTTATATTAATGCACTCTTTCTACTACGTTATCAATTCTAAAGTAATTTACACATTGGCATGTATAGTGGACATTTCATATTAACTGATGTTTAAAATGTAATTGTGTGCAATTTTTCATATCATGAAGTTTATTTAGCATTTAGTGTATGTGGATCCCATACATGGGGGATAAACAGTGCTTGAAATTGAGAAACAGGAGCTGTGTTAAACCATCCAGAATCAGACATTATTGTTCTTTTCTTTGGTTTAACTCTCACCTAGCTGATGTACAACCCAAAGGGCCGGTGTGGGTGCAGGTTATTCAGATCAAGCAGGAGTCACACCTGATTCCGCCTGTTTAATTAGCTAATCTTGGCTTTTACCAGACTGTGAGGTGTGGCTTTTGCTTGGTTGGAATGAAAACCTGCACCTACACTGGCTTTTTCCAGATAAGATTGGACACATCTGTTGTATACCTTCTTTTTTTTAAGTAGAGCCTTAAGTGCAATGTAAAAACACCTCGGCAGTACGATTAATAAAATATAACTGCGTGCTGGCTATCCATCACTATCCATAGCTATAATTTAGCAGACTTTTGTAAATTCTTCTGAATATGTGCTGCAATAAAATAAATTTCTCCAGCATTCAAAAGCAGGGACTAGAATTTGAAAGACAAACCTATGGACAAAAGCTGTAAACCGTAAACCAATGTTCATTTAATCACTGAATAAAAGTAAGCCACAATGAACAATGTGAACAAACTCATAATCAACATTCTTGCAGTGGCAAAATTCAGAATTGAGCCTGAAAAGCCAGTTTTAATGTTTACACCTGGAGACACAGAGTTCAGTTATCAACATTTAGGAACACATCGTCATTCAATTCGGGTTTGAAAAATGGATTGAATAAATATTAGTCAATGCAGGTGTATTTTAATAACATTTAAAAAAAAACATCTATTAGTATACATTGAATTATTTTGTTACTTGTATTATTATGGATTGATAATGCTGAATTTTAATGTTTTAATTTGTTAATGTTTCTTAAATCAGTAAACTGCCTAATAATTTCAATGCTTTAACTTTCCATGCAATAAATAAGACATTAATATGACAGGTTGACATGTTAACTGCTGAATTAGACTCCATTAACTGTACTGTAAATCTCTGTGGTATAAGAGGAATGCAGCACTTCAGGTGTGTTTATTTCCTCATATACAAAACCTTGATTGTGGGCTGTATGGTTATCAAGCTGTGGTGTGAAATTTCGTTTCTGGTGTGAAAACCAAGTACTCACCAACTACTATAAAGATGATGCTGATGAGGGGGATAAGTGTGCCAGAGCTTAACCCACAACCAATCATGACTCCAGATGGCTCTGTTGCTGACGGGATTCCAACAGTTACATTCCCAGAATCACATGATGTTTTGTGGGTGTACATGGTCACTGCCAGCATGGCCACGTACATAATAAATGCTGAAAAGTTAAAGTGCATATTTTATTATTTGGACAGCAGCCATGATGTTGCAGAAAGGAAAAGCATGTTGATTATGGTGAAGGTTAAACTGGTTCATATAAGTCATGCCTCGGCAGAACAAACCTGATGCGTAGAGCAGAGATTTCCTGCCAGCTTTGTCCATTAACCAGGCTGCAATCATAACAGTGAACAGTCTAACAAATCCCACTATGGCTGCATCATACTTGGGATCCTAGATAAAGATATAGTAATGGGAAAATATAACCTGAGAGGCTTAGACAAGTTCATTGGGCAAATTCATATCAATATACACAAAAGTTATGTTGTCATCTGAACACTGATTGATTTGAAATGACTCACCAGGAAATCAACTGTTTTCTCAAAGATAGGCTCCAGATAAACCAAGATGGGCGTAATACCTGTCATCTGCTGCAGGAATCTCATAAGCACAGAGATCAAGATCGGCTTGTAGTAGAATGAATTCTTAAGATCTGACCACTTCATTCCAACCTGTTGGAAAGGTTAAATTGGAGCTTTTTTGCAATTACATTATAACAGGGATATTCAACTAAAATTCATGAAAGTCCAGGTACATAAAGCAACTAGCATCACTAAATGTCATCAACAGTTAGCTTTAATGCTTAAAGCATCAGTGATTAGTTTATAACTAGAAACAAGACATCAGTTTGAAGTGGTTATGTTTTTTTCCCACACTGGTGATTTACATTACCACTTTTGACTTAGTTTCTGTTTTCACTGTTGATTTTTCTTTAGCAAGTCATATTTGGTAGTCAGATCAGGTAAACAAAATGATAAAACTATGAATGTCTGTGAAAACCTACTCTTCAGCTAAATAATGTTTATTATTATTACTGATGTTCTATGGCCAGTTTTTTCATATGTCGATCGGCTCTGCTACAGTACTTTTTAAATACTTGGTTAGATTTGCTGAAATTTTTTGATGTGTCCACACATGGGGAGAACATGTGAACCTCTGCACAGACAAGTAAACTGGATCAGGATCAAACCAAGGGCCCTGGAGCTGTGAGGTGACATGTAACCCATGCAGGAGGTTCATAATATACATTAAAATTTGTGCATCTCTTGATGCATTTGGTCAGGACACAGTAATGTTTATTTTGGGCGTTTTGTAATACAAAAGATCTCATTCCATACATTATGCATCTCTGTAACACTCTTATTTTTACCTGTGAATTGACACTCTGTTGAATTCGATTGAGTTCAGTGATGTAGTTTGAATCAGGGCCCCTGAGCCATTGGAGGGCTCTGCCAGCCTCATCCAATTTGCCTTTGGTGATGAGGTAACGTGGAGAGTTTGGCATGAAGCACAGGAGGAGTAGCATAATCAGAACAGGAACTTCGCCAGCTACAGCCAGCCACTGCCATGGCAGAATCAAGCCTGTGGGACAAGAAAGGCAAAGATGTCACAAAAAGATTAGATTCTCCTTATCAGTTCATACTTTTATGACAGTGTATTTGCATACTGTAGCTTGTTTGCATGCCATGCATTTCTCATGAAGTATGAGTATATTCAGAACCAACAACTCAAATAGGTAGCAGACAACAAAGATAATTCTGCACGACATGTGTAAAATGAAACAGAAAAGGCAGAAGGTGCGTCACTTACCGAGAGCGTAGAGTGCCAGACCTCCAATGACAGTCATGATCTGAGGACTGGATCCCAGGAAGCCTCTGACACCTGGATGTGAAATCTCTGAAACATAGACCTGCAACAGTAAAGCATGATGAAGGCTACAGAGAGGATGTAATGGTATCAAGTTATAAGCACTTTAATTGTACTACAGAAATTGCCAACTTTTTTTCATGACAACTGCAAGAACTCTGCACTCACACGTTAATGCAAGGACTGGGTATGTGCATTGCATTGCAACTTGTTAAACTCAGAAGACATAAGCAAAGGAGCTGAAAATGCAATCTGTAAGCTGTTAAGTTTATGGGCACACTGTGTAGGTAAAAACTCTATTTTATTGGGTGTTAAACTTGTCAAAAAGCAATGCACATGATCATCACCACCTAAAATGATCGCCTGATGATCATTAACTACAAACTTACTAAATATGACACAGTACCATTTTTTCCTTTTTTACTGAGAAACCACTTTTTCGGAAATTTCTCTGACTTAATACACTCTGACACTAAAATTCTCAGTTTTGCGCAACAGACTTTCAAAGAAGTTTATAAAACAGATGGTGTCGATTCTAAAATTTCATTGGCTGAGCCAGGTTCAAAGCCTTTGTACAATCCACGATATTAGCACACCAATAACAGTATCACAATAATCGGATTCTGTATTAAAGCGCTAGGTTTAAAACCAATAAAAGCATTACACTTATGCCTAGTGGACACTGCATGATTTTCAGAATCTCAGAAATGCTGTGTTGCTCACACTACACAACTTTCAAAATCTCAAAATTTTTGTACTGCTCATACTACACAACTTTAATCATTTGGGGACGTAGTGGCGTGCAAACTACACGAGTGCTCACAAATCCTACTTTCTTTCAAATAAATGTGACAGCTCTCTATCATGTCTGTCTGTGTTGTCTTTGTTTAATGGAAACAAGAAAAAAGAAATAAGAGGAAAGTGTGGAGAAAGGAGTGGTTGGAGCAGTAAATTTCTCGTACAATGGCCGGCACGGTGTTCCATGGTACATCTAATGTTTAGGAAATTTTTTTTGTACCTGTCACCTGATCGATACCTTTCGACAATGATACCCTGTACAGCCTTTGTAAGCTCCTTGCAGAAGTCAAATGAAAGCAAGAGACTGAATGTGATTGGTTCATTCTGAACACAGCCACATCCCCAAGTATAAAAGGTTGAGCAAGGTTACACAAGGCGCTGCACAGTCTCTTAATTGTTTGGGGAGTGTTTTGAAATGTGAGACATGAAACAGAAGTGTACCTACAGGAATGGAGCTGGCTGTAATGCCAGCAGCGATGCCTGTGAGCAATCTGCCCAGGAGAAGCAACCACACTTTATCCGCTGCCGCCATCATGAGAAACCCTGCCGTGGAGGGAATTACGGATATCATGATGCTGTGTTTCCTTCCAATTATGTCATTCATCACCATGGCACTCAATCCTCCTACTATCGCTCCAATCGCAAAAACAGACTATTCAACAAATAGAAAAGAATCAGAGTCAAATTTATTTGATAAGTACACACAGGTATGAGAATTTCATTTCGGTTAGATCTGGAGCTTAAATCAGGAGAAAAACCACTGAGAGAAGATAAGCAACTTTATCAGATAGATTCATGTCACATGCCTTGATTTATATGGCTTATATTCAGTGAGAAACAAACAAGCTGCTCTTACCCCAAACCAGGAAATCTGATGAATGTCTATGTGCAGACGTGGATCATCATCGTCCTGAAGCTGGGGAATCACCGCGGAGGGAAATACCATGGCGTATCCAAAAATAAAACTGCCCAAAACAGCTGAAAAGGCTGCAAGATATAACCAGCCATTTCTATGGGAAAACAAAGATTTACAACACAAATTGAAAATAAAATGGGATATCCCAGCTATAAAATAGAGAGGTATAAAATATATATGATGATATATATGACAGTGTGGGACAAGTTCAAAACATACAATAAAAAAGCGATAAATACACAGGATAATAAATACACCAAACAATAAATATTCAGGACAATAAATACTCTTAAAAATAAATGCTCAGCACAATAAATACACAAAACAACAAATACTCAGGTCAAAATATATACAGGAAAAAATGTACACAGGACAATAAATGCACAGGATAATAAATACACAGGACAGTAAATACTCAGGACAATAAATGTTCATGTCAAAACATACACAGGACCATTAATGTTCAGGACAATAAATACTTAGGACAATAAACATGTCCACATACTTAAAGATTTAAAACACTGATGCTTGCCAACAAAGACAAAAACAGACCAGCACCCACCTACCTTAAGGTACTGATCACACTCACTCTGCACCACGCTCCCTTTGAGCCTCTAGCACAGCTAAACTGGACCCACTATCCCCCAAGATACAAGAAAGACATGAATCAAGACTCCTCTCTGTCCTGGCACCTTCTGTGTGGTGGAATGACCTTCCCTTGGCTGTCCAGGGAACAGCTGAGTCACTGGCCAACTTCAAACGAAATCTAAAGACATACCTCTTCAACCAACCATTTTTTAAAAGAACTGATCATTTTTAATAGAACCAGGGTTTTAGCTTGAAGAGGTGCTGATTGATTATGAAAGTGTGAACACTCAAAGAATAAATAATAGTGTCTTATGAACTTGCAACACACAGATTGCTTAACATAAAAAACAAAAGCCAGTGCAACTTGATCTGTACTTTTGGTCGGTGCTTCCTCAATTCCTCTCGCTCTTGTTCAGCTTGATATACATGATGTCAAATTCTGTACATACGTCAAATGCAGTCTTAGTTTCACCTTAGTTTAATTTATTTCGTTTATTTTATCATTTTTAATTACGATATCAACTAAGCCAGCACATAGTCAGATAGCTCTCACCAAGCACTTAAATTAACACTCTTTTATGTGTTTTATTTCATGCTGTTTTATCCTCCTCCAACAGGATTGTCGCTTTCAGTTAGAGAACTAGCATGAGGATGTGTTTTTCATAGAGACTACAAAGCACTTCTGTAAGTCACTCATAACAACAGCATCTGCTAAATGCTGTAAATGTAATGTAAATAAATATGTAGAACAAAAAATTCTCAGGACAGTAACTACACAGAACAATAAACCCTCAGGAACAATACTCAGGACGATAAATACGCAGGGCATTAAATACTCAAAGCAATAAATGTTTAGAAGAATAAAAACAATGAACAAAAACACTCGGGACAATAAATACTCCCATGCACACTAACTTGTCAGAAGAAACCAGTGCAAACAATTATCTAAAGTTGTCCATAAACACTATGATGCAATTGGAAAAGAGGTGGGAAAAGAGTAGAAGATAATAAAAGTCAAGAGAGAGAGAGAGAGAGAGAGAGAGGGAGATGAATAACAAAAAAATAGCATAAAAAATAATTACAATCATAAAATTTGGTTGGAAAAACAGATGGAGAAAATTGTAGTAGAAAAATGTGTAAAAGATACATATTTTTTAAATATAATTTTTAAAAATGGGAGTGAAAACACAAGCAAGTGAGAGAAAAGCAATAAAGAGAATAAAAATGAAACATTATTTAACAGTTACCTTATTGGTCCCTGTGTATTCTGATTATTCAGTAATAATGGAGTTGTTTCATTGTCTTCTGATGCCATCGCTTCCTGTGTGCCCTCTGGCTCTGACTTTCAGTCTGTATGGCAGCTTAATGCTATAGAATGAACTGAAGTGAAATTGAGACTATGTGTCTGTGTTTGACATCATGTATATCAAGAGAACATAGAGTGAGAGGAATTGAGGAAGCAGGAACTATAAATACAGACTAAGATACACTGGAATATTTTTTTTGTTTTTATGTTAAGCAAGAAACACTATTATTTATTAGCAGCCCATCAGCGTCTCTACTTTCTGTGGAGGCTTAAGAGGTGTGACATTTCCTCAGACATCATGTCAAACTTCTACCGCTGCACCGTAGACACCATTCTGACACTGCTTGGTATGGCAGCTGCTCTTTCTCCGACCAAAAAAGCTCTTCAGAGAGTGGTGAGAACAGCAGAGCTCATCACTAGAAACAAACCCCTGGCCTTACAGGACATGTTCCAAACACACTGTTTGAGTAAGGCCCACAGTACCATTACCATTACTACTCATTACCTGTTTGCGACACTGCCGTCTGGCAGACGCTTCCATTGGATCCAATCACGGACAACCAGACTGAAGAACAGTTTTTATCTCCAAGACATCAGACTACTTAACAGCCAGTAGTCCTTTATCTACCACTGCGACACTTTATTACTGCCACTTCTGGACACTTAGATATTTACTATTCAGATTTAGTACAATAGTACAATTAGTACAGTTTAACAGCATCATCCCAACCTAAATGTCCAAATATATGTTTGTTCATCGTCTAATAAGTGTTCGTTCGGTCAAAGTCTAAATCTGAGCCTCGTCACAAGCATTTCAATGCCCAGTGTACCCGGTGTAACTGTGCAAATGACAACTCTTGAATCGTGACTTGACTCAACCGTTGATTGAAAGATGACTCTGCAGGGATATACAGGGAGCATGCGCAGTTTGACATCTCCAAGTGCTTTCAAAATATACACATACACCTCTTTTCATGAATGTGGCGTCGAAAGACTCGGTTGGAAAGTTAAAAGCTTGCCTATTATGGAAGGTTATGTGGTTAAGATATTCGTTTAAGTGCTTTTTTCTTGGTTGGTTATAAGGGACTGATAAAAATCTTTCTTTTTTTAACTTTTGTAGCAAACCAGTAAACGAAACTGCTTTGTTCTCTTAGCACATGCTTGTACCCAGTTCTAAAACTATTTATTATTAACTTTAATTCATTACCATCACTTTATACAATAAAACATACTGTAATTTCTTTTTAATATCAGCCTGATGTACAGCAATTCACAAGATAAGCTAATCTTTCTTTTTTATCAGGCACCAGCAGTTTCTGAGGTTTTTACTCCTTGTGTATGACAGTATTTTGACCAGACAGGTCTCTTATCTTTCCCCTTTCATCAAAGTATGTGATATTTACTGTGGAAATGCATACTTTGTCACGTAGCTCACACAGATGTTCTTGGGACAAATGGCCGATGCACTGGCCCATCTCCCTAACAGAAACATTTTACACAGGTCTATAAATGTATTTCTTAATTACACTGGCTTATATGTTTATCTGTATATCTTTTATATACCATCCCCTTTAAAAGTATTGGAATGGCAAGGCCACTTCCAATTCTTTTGTTTTTGCTATACACTGAAGACACTTAGGTTTGAGATAAAAAAATGAATATGAGACGATTTCCTGATATTTACATCTAGATGTGCTAAATAACTTGGCTCCTTTGGGGGCAGACCACCCATTTTTTAGGTGAGCCATAAGTATTGGAACAGATAGTCTTAAAGTAAATAATTTTAATTACTAAAAGTAAGTAAAGCATTCTTCTTTTGTGATGTTTCTCCAAGCTTGTACTGCAGCTTCTTTCAGCTGTTGTTTGTTTTGGGGTGATTCTCCCTTCAGTCTCCTCTTCAGGAGGTAAAATGCATGCTCAGTTGGCTTAAGGTCTGGTGAACAATATTAAACAAGTCTTGAGTGGAAAAAGCTACAGAGCCATAGCTAAGACCTAAACATCCAGTCAGTAGTTGTTCTTCCGACTGATCCCATTAGGGGCGCCACAGCAGATCATTGGTCTGCATGTGTGATGGCACAGGTTTTACGCTGGTTTTTCACCCTTCCTGACGCAACCCTCCCATTTTATCCAGGCTTGGGGCCAGCACTGAGAGTATACTCCCAGTGGCTGGGTTGGTTCCCTGCCTGGGGGAGCATACAGACTTTACTTTCACTAGGGTTAGTTAACATATATATATATATGTTGTTGCAAGTGTGTGTACGATCCGTATCATATTGTACCTGTTGGCTATATTATGCTTTGTGAAAGATGGAGTGTGTCTGTATGCCTGCTCCTTCCCTCAGACTGTTGAGACTCATCTGACATTTAGGTTATATTTAGGTTATCTGACCATTCTCACCTCTACCTTCAAATCAGCATAAGCTTTCTCCTCCTCCCAGCGTCCCGAGACATGGACATTTTGATTAGTTTGTTTCATTTTGTTTCATTGATTGTTTCACTTTGATTAGTTTGTTTCATAGTGGTTGTGTTTGTACAAGATTGGTGCTGTTGTGTAATTACCTGTTTTAACATTTCTGATCCTTGTTATTCATATGTCTTATATGCACTACCATGCTGAACCCTCGAATAAACCATCAATAAAAGTTAGCAAACCCCAAGAATTGCTGGAACTCTTTGGCAGTCTTAGGTTGTGGCAAGGTGGTGACAGCTTCCACTTTACTCTGGTCCATTTCTACCACATTCCCATCGAGGATGTAGCTTCAGAACTTAACTGAGCACTGATTAAACTCACATTTCTCTAATTTGACATACTGCTCGTACTTGGTCAACATGTTCAGCTTCAGTGTTGGAGTAGATCAGTATGTCATCGGTGTAAATAATCACATAGGAATGCAGGAAATCTTGAAGAATTTCACTGCCTGAAAAACAGATGGTGCATTGACAAGACCATAAGGTATGACCAAATATTCATAGTAACCCATGGTTGTGATGAAAGTTGTCTTCCATTTGTCACACTGCAGGTCTAGTTTGGTGAATATTTTGGCCTCTCTTACCTGTTCTAAGGTAGATGGGACCAAGGGTAATGGGTACTGGTATTTAACAGTGACAGCATTGAGACCCTGGTAATCGATACATGGCCTGAGTTCCCTGTCCTTTTTTTTAACAACAAAACGAAGCAGGGGATGTAGAAGGACAGATGTAACCTTGGGCCAGAACATGTATTCCTCCATGGCATTGATCTCTGGAAGAGTTAAGGGGAGACATGGCCTCTAGGGGGAACAGCACCTGCTAAAATGTCAATGGCACAATCCCAAGGTCGATATGGAGGTAGCATGGATGCTCATACTTTGCTGAATGCTTCAACAATGTCTTTGTAGGGTTCTCGTATGGTCATGACACTTTAAATTTCTGGACATTCTGCGTGGGTAGACAGACACAGTAGAGACAGACAGTGGTTAAATAGGTCTCACTCCAGGTTATGAGCTCACCTTTGTTCCAAGAGATCATAGGATCGTGAGTAAACAACCATGGGAATTCTAGCACGATTACATGGCTGGGTGATTTAGTGATCATTAAAGAGAGTGTTTCTTTCTGGAGAATGCCAGTGCATGTTTGAAGGGGAACAGTGTGCTCAGACACAATACTACCCCCTAGTGGTCAGAGCTTTAACCATTACAGTTCCTGTAAGGGGAACAAGAGGCACGTTTAACATTTTGGCCACTGTTTTATCCATAAAATTCCCTGGTGCTCCAGAATGTAGGAAGGCTGGGAAAACATGGGTTTCAGAAAACCAAGAAATGGTAACAGGTAGCATGTAGTCATGTGAGTAGTAGAGGGGCTAAGCTTTTTGGGGTTCTTGGTTACAGGTCTGGGGTTACACACTGATTGGAAATGTCCCTTATTTCCACAATAAAAACTAAGTCCACCTTTTCTATGGTATTCCTTTTCCTCTGTTGGGAGCCCAACTTGGGCAATTTCCTTTGTTTGGTTAGCTGCTTTAGAGAGTTTATGTGATTTATGTTTTTTCAGGATCAGTCATAAAGCACTATGAAGTTTGAGATTCTGGCCCCTACTTGCACAGATGTTGTGTGATTTTTTCCAAAAGTCATTTTACTGATTACGTTCTTTATCTTCCCACAATCATCCAAAGCAAAATCTCCCATTATCCTCTGCTCATTTTCAACAGTCCCTTGGAGGATGGGGCATGATTCATTTCAAGTCTTATGTTCTGTCCAAAAAACATTTTGAATTATGGCATTATCAGTGTCTTTCAGGATGGAAAAAATTATGTCAAGAGTGAAAAAAAAACTCAATTTAGTTGAGATTTACTAGTCATTTTCACATCAAAAAAGTTTGATGTGCATGAATGTTTGATGTGCATGAATGTTTGCATATTTTCTTCATATCCATGTGAGTTTCCCTGGTTTTTCGGGTTTCCCCTCATCTCCCAAAAACATTCCAGTAGTTGGATTATATCTCTACAGGATTTAATGGCATGGATTTAGCATTAGAAAGTTTGACTGTTCATTTATAATGGAAAAATTGCACAGAACTGAACCAAACATCATTGTTTCTCCTTTTGCACTTTTATTCACTAACTCTCTAACTACTAACTTTCAGCAGTGGTGACAGTGGGTCCAGTTCTGAAATAGTTCTCAATTTCCTCCAGCGTTCTGCCTTTTGTTTCAGGCACATACTTGGCTGTGAATATGATATTCACCAAGCAGATTACAGTGAAGAACAGAAATGGTGCCCAGAGTCCATATGCATCCTGTGAGTGGGGGGAGAATAATTTAGACTCTTTGCACACTACAGAAAAGCACAGCCTATGACACATTGTGTAACAGAACAATCTCTTCTAAACCAATGAAAAATATAATCTAAATTTTCAAATTTAAATTTAAATTTTCATTTCTTGCTTGCTGTATTGACCATAATGACATTGAATTTACCACTACTAGCATGAAGACTTGTGTCAGCACAAAAGCAGTGATGTAGCTGACCACCACACACATGCCTGAAGCAACGCCGCGCACTTTCATCGGCAAGATCTCCGACATCAGCAGCCATGCGATCGGACCCCAGCCTATTGTATAACCTGTTCAGAAGAAATATAAGAACTATATATAAGAATATAAGAATAATAACTTCACTTATACCACAGTGCTTTTGAATTCTTCAATCTGATTGGTAAGAAAGTGGCAATTTATAAGTGGCAAAGTTTATATTAATGCAAATGTTCTACTACGTTATTGATTCTATAGCACTTACATTTTGACATGTATGGTAGACCCTCTACATGAACTGATTTTAAAATTGTAATTGTGTGTAATTGTTGACATCATGAAGTTTATTTAGCATTTATGGAAAGATTCTCCAGCATCATAGGTAAAGTTGTCGGAAAGTCTACAGGACGGAGGATTTTGCACGTTGTGGTTTCTCGCTTTTATGTGAAGCTTCAGTTTTATGTTATTGTTGTTTTATTAATTTCGCAAGGAAGAAAAGAAGAGGCTACTTATAGCTGTGATTAAAGGAAATAACATGTGACATTCCACAGCATATTGTAGGGTACCACCCAAGAATATTGGTGGCCAGCCGGTACCAGTATATCAGTGAAATCGGTTAATGTTCACATCAAACATCTGAATAGGGAAAAAAAAAACTGATATCAGTGACTTTGACTGAGGTATGGTTGTTGGTTCCAGACAGGTTTCATAAAATGCTGATTTCCTGGTATTTCCATCCCTTCTGAGATGCACACCAGTCTGCAGAGTTTACACAGAATGGTGCGAAAAACTAAAAAACAACTAGTGAGCAGTTCTGCAGGACGAAGCACTTTGTTGCTGACAGAATGGCCAGACTGGTTTGCAGCTGACAGGAAGCCTATGGTAACTCAAATAACCACTCTTTAAAACCATGATGAGCAGAAAACCATCTCAGAACACCTCAAGGTGGATGGGCTACTACAGCAGACAGCCACAGTGGGCTTCATTCCTGTCAGCCAAGAACAGGAATCTGTGGCTCACCAAAGCTTGACAGTTGAAGACTGGAAAAACGTTGCGGCGAGAATTTGGTGTCATCAGCATGAATCCATGGACCATACAATTATTCAGGAAGCAAAGGAAGGTCATAACCTTGCCAAAAATCAAATTAACTTCCCCTGTACATATATTCAACACACTCATATGACATGCTTTTTTAAGCATTCTAATTTACATTTGCGAACACGCTGTCATTCAATTTATACAAAATTATTTTTATTCAGATACTGAATAAATATTATTCAATGCAGGTGTATTTCATTAACATTAAAAGAGACATCAATTAATAGGCATTAACTTATTCTGTTTGTTACCATTACTTATGGATTATTAATGCTGAAGTTTATCAATTGTTAATGTAGTTAATCTTAATTAATGTAGTAGACTGCAAACCGCCTAATAATCAGTGTTTTAACTTTTCAGGAAATAAATAAAACATAAAAAAGATATGCGTTGACAGCTTTAAGTTTTTAATCATGTTCAGTTACTTTAGCTAGAGCAGAACTAGATCTAGATCTAGAACTGCTGAATTAGACTCAATTAACTGTACTGTAAATCTCTGTGGTATAAGAGGAATGTAACACTTCAGATGTGTTTATTTCCTATGCATATATATACAAAACCTTGATTGTGGGCTGTATGGTTATCAAGCTGTGGTGTGAAATTTCGTTTCTGGTGTGAAAACCAAGTACTCACCAACTACTATAAAGATGATGCTGATGAGGGGGATAAGTGTGCCAGAGCTTAACCCACAACCAATCATGACTCCAGATGGCTCTGTTGCTGACGGGATTCCAACAGTTACATTCCCAGAATCACATGATGTTTTGTGGGTGTACATGGTCACTGCCAGCATGGCCAGGTACATAATAAATGCTGAAAGGGTAACGTGCATATTTTATTATTTGGACAGCAGCCATGATGTTGCAGAAAGGAAAAGCATCTTGATTATGGTGAAGGTTAAGCTGCTTCATATAAGTCATGCCTCGGCAGAACAAACCTGATGCGTAGAGCAGAGATTTCCTGCCAGCTTTGTCCATTAAACAGGCTGCGATCGTAACAGTGAACAGTCTAACAAGTCCCACTATGGCTGCATCATACTTGGGATCCTAGATAAAGACATAGTAATGGGAAAATATAACCTGAGAGGCTTAGACAAGTTCACTGGGCAATTCATATCAATATACACAAAGGTCATGTTGTCATGTGAACACTGATTTGCTAGTTTTTTTAAATGACTCACCAGTAAATCAACTGTTTTCTCAAAGATAGGCTCCAGATAAACCAAGATGGGCGTAATACCTGTCATCTGCTGCAGGAATCTCATAAGCACAGAGATCAAGATCGGCTTGTAGTAGAATGGATTCTTAAGATCTGACCACTGCATTCCAACCTGTTGATAAGGTTAAATTGGAGCTTTTTCATTTACGTTACACCAGGGGTATTCAACTAAAATTTGAAAAAAAAAGAAAGAAAGAAAGAAATCCAGCTACATGAAGCATCACTGAATGTCATCAACATTTAGCTTTTAATGATTTAGTGATTAGTGATTAGTGTAGGCTATAAATAAGACTTCAGGGAAGAAGATGGGAAGAACTCAGCACAGACAGTAACCTGAGCTCAGGATCAAACTGTGGACCATGGATCTGTAAGGTGACATGCTACCTATGCAGTAGGCTTATAATATAAATTAAAATTCATGCAGAAATCTCCTGATGCATTCAGTCAGGATACAGTAGTGTTTGTGTAATTTGGGCTTTATAATAGAAAAGATCATCTCTGTAACCCTGCTGTTTGTTTTTACCTGGGAATTGACACTCTGCTGAATTTGGTTTAGTTCAGTGATGTAGTTCGAATCAGGGCCCCTGAGCCATTGGAGGGCTCTGGAGGCCTCTTCCCATTTGTTGTTGGTGATGAGGTAACGTGGAGAGTTTGGCATGAAGCACAAGAGGAATAGCATAATCAGAACAGGAACTTCGCCAGCTACAGCCAGCCACCGCCACGGCAGAACCAAGCCTGTGGGACAAGAAAGGAAATCCCTCAATAGGCAATGGTGTCACAAAAAGATTAGAGTATCATTATCAATCATAGAGTATTATTTTGAACACTTTCTCTAACAGATTTTTTAACACTACAATGCCTTTACAAAACGTGACCCAGAATATTATATGCGTATATAAATTCCTAAGATTGCTGCATCTTTCATACTTTTATGACTGTGTATTTGCATACTGTAGCTTGTTTGCATGCCATGCATTTCTCATGAAGTGTGAGTATTTTCAGAACCAGCAGCTCAAATAGGTAGCAGACAACAAAGATAATTCTGCACAACATGAGTAAAATGAAACAGAAAAGGCAGAAGCTGCATCACTTACCGAGAGCGTAGAGTGCCAGACCTCCAACAACAATCATGATCTGAGGACCGGATCCCAGGAAGCCTCTGACACCTGGATGCGAAATCTCTGACACGTAGACCTGCAACAGTAAAGCATGATGAAGGCTTGTGTTTAAAAAAAATAAGTAAAAAATAAAGAATAAATGTGTTACTTGAGTGGAAGTGGAAGTGGAAGTGTATGTAGCTCTCATCTGTAACATTGCCCAGGTGCTGTTTAGATTACAGGCAACTGTCAAGCTAAAAATATATTTTATAAAGTACCAAAAGTATCAAAAAGCAATGCATATGGTCATCACTTTTTTATTGAGAAGGGTAAAGGTGTTTAATGCACTCTGCCCCACATCGTGCCTAAACATGCCCTTACCTGTGAAAAATCACTGTAATGCACCCTCTCGTCATACCCTCCTACCAGCAACAGTGCCTTGCATATGTACTGACCCCCTTGAACTTTTCCACATTTTGAACTTGACTTAATTCATTTACACAATATAGCTAACATTTAGAAGTGGAAAATATTTCTGCATTGTGACAGAAAGATTGAGCATGGTTATGCAAGCCACTGCGGAGCCTCTGTTATTTGTTTGGAAAGTGTTTTGAAAGAAACAACACAGGAATGTGAGACTCGAAACACCATGACCAAAAATGTACCTACAGGAATGGAGCTGGCTGTAATGCCACTAGCGATGCCTGTGAGCAATCTGCCCAGGAGAAGCCAACACCATTCCGTCGCTGCTGCCATCACAAGATACCCCACCAAGAAGGGAATTACGGATATCATGATGCTGTGTTTCCTCCCAACTTTGTCATTAAGACACATGGTACTCAACCCTCCTGCTATAACTCCAATCGCAAAAACAGACTATTCAACAAATAGAACAGAATCAGAGTCAAATTTATTGGACACATGTATAAGAATTTCATTTTGGTTAGATCTGGTGTTTAAATGTGGAGAAAAACATTGTGCAGCCATACAAGAGAATATAAGCAATTTTATCAAATAGGTTTATGTCACATCCTTTAATTTCTATTGTTTATAGATCCATTCTCAATGCATTTTAGGATAACGTGTGATATTCAGTGAGAAACAAACAAGCTGCTCTTACCCCAAACCAGGAAAGCTGATGAAGATTCATGTGCAGACTTGGATCATCATCCTCCTGAAGCTGGGGAATCACCGCGGAGGGAAATACCATGGCGTATCCAAAAATAAAACTGCCCAAAACAGCTGAAAAGGCTGCAAGATAGAGCCGGCCATTTCTATGGGAAAACAAGTTTACAGCACAAATTTAAATTAAAATATTAAGTGCCCCCTACAAATAAACAGGATATCTGAGCTACAAAATAGAGACGTTTAAAATAAATGACACAATGTGAAAAGTCATAGATGGTAGATCTAGTTAAAAGTCAAATCAAGATCTTCAGGCCCATAGTGCAACAACAACAAAAAAAACACTGCAGTGTCATGGTACACAGAGCTACATAAAGTGCAAATACGTGACCATGTGTGACAAGTGCAAAATATGCAATAAAAACAAAGAGCAATGAATACTCAGGACAATAAATACACAGGAATAAATATGTTCAGGACAAAACATACACATGACAGTAAATACACAAGAAAATAAATACACAGAACAATACACATGCCCACATACTTAAAGATTTAAAACAACGATGCTTGCCAACAAAGCCAAAAACACACCAGCACCTACCTACCTTAAGGAGCTTATGAGGTGAAAAATTCACCTAAGAATGAACAGAGCCTCTTTTGTGTTTCTTTAATGCAATGCTTACAGCCGGGGAGGCTGCTCTCACACCAACACCTCAGATCATCTCCAGAGAACAGAACAGAATCACAGCGAATATTGACTCGGTATGGGGACGGTCTCTTCTGGTTACTGATACAACGGATTTTATGAAAACAGGTTATTGAAGTGGAATATATACATAGGACCACCCCTAATTCACATATAACATTGTTACCTAATATGGGATGGAAGAGTACAGGTTCTATTCACAAACAGGAAAATCACAGCGAGGTTGTTGCAAACCACAGGTTCAGGAAGTCTGCTCTTGGGCTGCTTCAGTGCAGCAACACTTCCTCAGCATAAATCAGTTTCTAGTACTGAATTCTCTATGTCAAAGAGCAGACATGCGGCATGTCACCTTTCGGCATACTCTTTTCTTATAATTTAAAAGAAGCACATAGAAAAATCATTAACACTTCAAGCGGAATTTTAAAAAATAAGACATCATGACTTGAGATACCGCTCTGCTCCCTTCAAGCCTCTAGCACAGCTCAACTGGATCCACCATGCCTCAAGATAGAAAAAGCACACGTATCACCTGTATTCTGTCTCCTGGCAAGTGGTGGAATGACTTTCCCCTGGCTGTCTGAAAAGCTGTGTCACTGTCAGTCTTCAAAAGAAATCTAAAGACCTACCTCTTCACCAAGCACTTGAATTAACAACCCTGTTAATTTTTCTTATAGAACCTTTGTTTTAGCTTGAAGAGGCAATCCCCCTCAATCAATCATTGATTAGTTATGAAAGCGTAAACACTCAAAGTAACTTATAAATAATTGTGTCTTGTGAAGTTGCACCACATGGATTGTTTAACATAAAAAAAACAAAGGCCAGTGCAACTTAATCCGTATTTGTCTGTATCTGTATTTGATTTCAAATACAGTCTCAGGTTTGCTTTGGTTTAATTTATAGCATTAAGCTACAAATTAAGCTATCATATAGTCAGTAATTTTTTCCAATCCTTCGGCTTGTGTGTTTTCTTCCATGCTGTTTTAACCTCCTCCAACAGGATTGTCACTTTCAGTTAGAGAACTAGCGGATGTGGGGATGTGTTTTTCATAGAGACTACAAAGCACTTCTGTAAGTCACTCATAACAACAGCATCTGCTAAATGCTGTAAATGTAATGTAAATAAATATGTAGAACAAAAAAATTCTTAGGACAGTAACTACACAGAACAATAAACCCTCAGGAACAATACTCAGGACGATAAATACACGGGACATTAAATACTCATGGCAATAAATGTACAGAAGAATAAAAACAATGAACAAAAACACTCAGGACAATAAATGCTCAGGACTGTGTGCACACTAATGTGACAGAATAACAATTGTCTATAAATTGCACTGAAAAAGAGAGATTTACTCAGGAAAAGCATGGTAACATTTCTAAACATGAAGTCTTAGTAAATTTAACTAAGCATATTTAAAAATAGTAAGGTTTACAAGGCACCAAGGATTATTCTCATTAAAAAAAAAATTCAATTTAACTAGCAAATTTCTTTTTTTATTGGTACATTTTACTCAAACCTGAGTTAAATGGTTAACTTTTGCACAAATAAAACAAAATTCTGTTCCTTCATTTTAAGTAAAGTTATTTATTTCATGCAAGAGAAAAAGCACACATCATTTAAAGGTTCTCATTACTATAATATGATAATGTTATTAATGGACATTAACACCTGAAGTAGCATAGAAGTAATGGATCCCAGCAGACGTTGCATACCATTGGGTTAATGTACCAATAAGAGCCTTCGTAAAGCTTGAATTAACAAAACCCAAACTGATTACATAACTGATTAGCGCACACACAAACCATACACCTGATTGAGAAAAAGAGCGTGAAGCAAGACTTTACCAAAACACTTGATCTTTCAAAACATTTCCTAATATAATAGCCTTAAAGCCTTAAAGCCTTAAAGCCAGCACAAAACAGGAAATATTGGAAACAACCCATCCATAAAACTCAAATCAGTTTAAAGTTCTGCAAATGCATATGCAAATTGAGTTCAAACCACACACACCCCCCCACCCCCCGTAATCTTTCAAGCTTCTTTTTTCAATTTTGTGAGCACTTGCAAAATAATGTTAAATTTTACTCTAACATTATTAGACATTAAATTAAACTTTAACTTCTGTACTAAATTAATTCATGTAAATATGTGACTAAAACCCAAAGTGTATATTTGATTTACTTTGGGTTTTAGCTACATATATACATGAATTAATTTAGTACAGAAGTTAAAGCAGTTAAGTAATTCTTATCATTTGCATTTTTTGTGTAAAAATCACAGATTTGTTTTTCAATGATGCAGACTCTACACTATCATGCAATTTGTGTAGAAAACAGACGTAGGAAAGTGTAGCAGACAAAAGAGTGTGAGAGAGTCACAGTAAATAGCATAAAAATACAAAATAAATAAAGACTCAGAACAATGAATACTCAGGACTGTGCACACTACTACCTTGACAGAATAAACTAGTACAAACAATTGTCTATAAACTGTAGTAGACTCTGCATTATTATAAAATCTGTGTAAAAGATAAACTTTTATGACATATATATTTTTTAATAAGAGAGAATAAACATGCCAGAGAGAGAGAATAACAGTAAAGAGCATAAAATTACATCATTATTTAAAAGTTACCTTATTGGTCCCTGTCTATTCTGATTATTCAGTAATAATGGAGTTGCTTCGTTCTCTTCTGATGCCATCGCTTCCTGTGTGCCCTCTGCCTCTGACCTCCAGTCTGTATGGCAGCTTAATGCTATAGAATGAACTAAAGTGAAACTGAGACTATGTGTCTGTGTTTGACATCATGTATGTCAAGAGTGAAAGCAGGTCAGGAAGCAGGGACTTAAATACAGACTAAGTTACACTGGCCTTTGTTTTTTTTATGTTAAGCAAATGTGGTGTAACTTCATAAGCCACTTAAATAATTAATTGTTTAAGTGTTTAAATGTTTATTGACAGCTGATTGTTTAGGAGGCGACCACACACGGTGATACAGGGCGCATGCGCAGTTGCATACTGGCATGTTTGATGTCTTCACATGCTTTCAGAAAAACACACACATCTCTTTTCATGCATGGGACATTGAAAGAAAGTTAAAAGTTTGCCTGTTATGGAAGATTATGTGGTTAAGATATTCATTTAAGTGCTTTTTTTCTTGGTTGGTTATCAACGACTGATAAAAAATATTCTTTTTTTTTTTTACTTTTTTAGCAAACCAGCTACATTTGTGTGCTATATGTGCTGAGCCTTCTGTTTAGTAAGCTAAACTGCTTCATTCTCTTAGCACATGCTTGTAACTAGCTCTAAAACTTTAATTCATTACCATCGCTTCATACAATAAGACATACTGTAATTTCTTTTTAATATCAGCCTGATGTACAGCAATTCACAACATAAGATAAGCTACTGTTTCTTTTTTTATCAGGCACCAGCAGTTTCTGTGGTTTTTACTCCTTGTGTATGACAGTATTTTGACTAGGCAGGTCTCTTATCTTTCCCCTTTCATCAAAGTATGTGATATTTACTTTGGAAATGCATGCTTTGTCACGTAGCTCACACAGATGTTCATGGGACAAATGGTGGATGCACTGGCCCATCTCCCTAACAGAAACATTTTACACAGGTCTTTAAATATTAATTACACTGGCTTATATGTTTGTCTCTATATCTTTAATATACAGTCCCCTCCGAAAGTATTGGAAGGACAAGACCAATTGCTTTTTTCTATACACTGAAGACATTTGCGTTCAAATGAGATCAAAAGTTGAATATGAGACGGTAGATCAGACTTCTGATATCTAGATGTGATATAACTTAGAACATGTCACCTTTGGGGGCAGACCACCCAATTTTTTGTTTTCCGAAAATATTGGAACAGATAGCCTTAAAGAAAATTGAAACAAATGACACTTAATATTTGGTTGCATATCCCATGCTTGGCAATAACTGCATCAAGCCAGTGACCCACTGACATCACCAAAGTGTTGCATTCTTGTTTTGTCATGCTTCTCCAGGTTTGTACTGCAGCCTCTTTCAGTTGTTGTTTGTTTTGGGAGGTTTCTCCTTTCAGTCTCCATTTCAGGAGATGAAATTCATGCTCAATCGGGTTAAGGTATGGTGAACAATATTAAACAAGACTTGAGTGGAAAAAGCTACAGAGCCATAGCTGAGATCTAAACACACTAAACATCCAGTCAGTACATTGTAAAAAAAATTTAAAAAAAAATGTCTGTGTAATGTATGATCAAATACTAATTAATAGTAATACAAACCAATCCAGTTATTTTAGCTGTGACAGTTTGTAAACCTAAGCCAATTTTGCTGTATAAAATGCTGTCAACCTTCAAAAGTAAAGGTGAAATACCATCATGTGTTAAACAAAATATTACTTTATTTTAATTTCAGTTTTACATGCATCATTCTGAGTATCTTTTGCTACAAAATTGCTCAATTCATAAGGATAAGTGCGGCCATTTGGCAGGTCCAAAGTGCAACCACTGTGTTCTTACGATTTATCCATATTCCAAGAGATAATGTCATACAAAATTCTAAAGAAATTCAGAAAATGGCTGTTAATATTGTGGTAGGTGTTTCTATAGTTTTACCCACCATTTGTAGCAAAGCAACTATCATGTAGACATTTAATCTTAGACCTATCCGTTCTACATCACCGGTAACTGCTCCATCTATTTACAGGATTTAACAGCATTTGTGTGACATTTAATAATCATACCAATGTGATGGTAACAAAAATCTGCAATCTTTTTGTTTCTTTAAAATTTACATATAAATGATATAGAGGTGCTTTTACAGGTACAGACAGACAGACAGACAGATAGACAGATAGATAGATAGATAGATAGATAGATAGATAGATAGATAGATAGATAGACTTTATTGATCCCATGAGGGAAATTCTTGTGTTACAGCAGCATGGTCAGTAGCAAGATACAACACAGGTAAATGTAAATATATATACATCTCCATGACATGGAGAAAAGCATAACTATGAATAATCCTAGAAACATCCTAGAAACATCAAATGAAGAGAGTGAAAAGGATTATGATAAAAAGTCATTTTGTCAAAAAAATGTTAAACAGGCTGTGATTTTACACTACAACAACCAGCCTGCTTTCTAGGGAGAAGTAAAAACGGCAGTACTGTATGTACAATTGCACCAACATACTATTATCTGATGTGATGTTTTGAATAGAAAAAGCACGTGTATTCATACTTTCCTCTTTTGTTCAAGTATGTTTCACTGGTAATTTCAAAATCAGAAATGAACTATCATGTTTTATATCACAGTGATTTTGAAATCTTAATTAAAAAAAAAACATCTTAATATTAACGTGCTCATTTTAATATGTTATTGATTGACAACTGACACTGGGACTTGTGTGGCAGATGTTCCACATTAATGGATTAAAAAACATTTCCGATTGCTTATGGTAACGTTTTCTGAGAGATGTTTAGAGGGGTTTATTTAGCATTTTTGGAAGGAGTCTCCAGTGTCAGGACTTTGTAACAGCCAAAAATAATACTGTGAATGTAGGTTTTAAAATACAGGAGTCTACAGGATTTTGGGCTTTACACTTGAGTAACAGGACAAGCTGTGTTTTTTATCTTATTAACTTTAAGAGAAAGAAAAAAGAGAGGCTATTGAAGGAACAACCATAGCTGCTATAACGTAAGTGATCAGGAACAAACATCTTTGTGGATGTTCCATTAAAAATAACATAACATACATATATTACATTAAGCATAACTATAAACACATAAAAATTATGATGTTGTTGTTTGATAAATTGCTATATTTTGCAAATTGCTGTGGTATAATAGGAATTAAACACTTTGGGACATGCTGTGACTGGGAAATAATCTTCAGGGTGCTAACACCTCATCTGTGATTATTATTGACATCACACACTGTCAGGTTTATTTCTTATACAACTTTGCACAAACCAACCAATGTTAGCGAACCATCCAAAAAATACTATATGTACATTTTTCAGACCCTTTCAAATTGGCTCTGCTACAAGAAGCCAATTTTTCTTGTCCAGGGTTCTGTCTGGGTAATGGAGTAGAAAGCTGCTACCAACTCTTTTCTTCAGTCATTTAGAAAGGCTTCCACTTCAAAAGTCCTTGATTTTGGCTTGAAACTGCTATTTGAGATGGTTACTCTTATGCTGTAGTTACTGATCGAGAGGGCAGAGGTCACTCACCACAAACTGCGAGAAGAAATGGGCAATAAGAGAAAAGTGGATGATTGTAGTTTTGATGATTGTAGTTTGTCTGACAACCTTCTCTCTGAAAAAAAGCTCTCCTGTTCATTTATGATAGGAAAAAAAAAACATAAAACAGAACTGAAGCAAATATCACTGTTCCCTTTATGAGCATGGACTAGGCTATTCTCTCTAATGTTACAAAGAAGGCTGCTTTCAAGGATGGCAGAATGGTATTGTTATTTTAGAGAAAGTTGTGAAAGTCCACAAATTCTTTACTCACATTAAATTAGAAAAGTATAATCTCTTAAAAGTACAAGAAAACAAATCGCAAAAGAAAAAGATGCCTGCCTCAAATCACACAATGACTTTAACTACTGATGGGAAATTAGTGCCCCTTTCACCAAGGAACATAGGAAAACAATAGCTAAGGCTAATGAACAATAGCTTTATTCCTAATCTCTTAAATGTCAGCTAGCATGATAAGAACTCTGATGATACGACCTAGCTGAATGTCATTAGTTAGTTGTCACAATACAAACTGCCTTGAGAAATACAAAGTGTACCCAGCAGCAGAAGTATTATTCAAGAGTAATAGGTGAAATAAAAACTCAAGTAAAGTAGAGATTGTTAAAAAAAAAAAAAAAACCAGATGTAAATTCATTTTTTTAAAAATTGCTCTGTTGAAAACACGTGAAGCATCTTTCACAGTGCACATGGGTGCCATCTTCTGGTGAAGAGGATATTGTGCCATCTCTTAGGATAAACTAGAATCATGTACAAGCACATGGTTGATGATTTACAGTGTGTCAGCTCTAACCCTATAATGTATTTTTTGACATTTTTCTATGACATGTTTTCTGTAAATAAAAGATAACTGTTTTATTACTCATAAATACACTCACCATCCACTTTAAGAGGAACACCTGTACAGCTGTTCCTTTATGCAGTTATCCAATCAGCCAATCATGTGGCAGCAGCACAATGCATAAAATCATGCAGATACAGTTCAACAGCTTCAGTTAATGCTCACATCAAACATCAGGATGGGGGGAAATTGTGATCGATGTGACGTTAATTGTGACATGGTTGTTGGTACCAGATGGGCTGGATTGAGTATTTCAGAAACTGCTGATCTCCTGGGAATTTCACACACAACAGTCTCTAAAGTTTACACGGAATGGTGTGAAAAACAAAAGCATTTAGTGAGCAACAGTTCTGTGAGTGGAAACATCTTGTTGATATGAGAGGTCAAAGGAAAATGGCTAGATTGATTCGAGCTGCCAGATGTTTTTCCACTCTTCAACTGTCCAGTTTGGGTGAGGCTGTGCCCATGATAGCCTCAGATTCTTGTTCTTGGCTGACAGGAGAAGAACCTGATGTGGTCATCCACCTCAAGGCTTGGTGTGTTGTGCATTCTGAGATGCTTTTCTGCTTGCCACAGTGCTCAGCACATTGCTCAAAAGAGTGTTTATTTGAGTTACAATAGACTTACAGTCAACTCAAACCAGTCTGGTCATTCTCCTCTCATCAGCAAAGTGTTTCAGCACCATTTTTTAACCAGCACCATTCTGTGTAAATTCTAGTGATTGTTGTGTGTGAAATTCCCAAGAGATCAGCAGTTTCTGAAACACTCAAACCAACCCATCTGTTACCAACATCCTTGCCACAGTTAAAGTCACAGAGATCACACTTTTCCCCCATTCTGATTTCTGTTTGATGTGAACATTAACTTAAGCTCTTGACCTGTTTCTGCATGATTTTATGCATTGTGCTGCTGCCACATGATTGGCTGATTAGATAACTGCATAGATGAGCAGGTGTACAGGAGTTCCTATTAAAGTGGCTGGTGAGTGTATGTAGTGAGTGGAAATTCAATGGTCATATAGAGTACATAGCAAAAGATACAGCACATATAAGGCATCATTTCAAGGCCTGTTAAAGACTGATTCTCACCATGTTTTACACTATAGATCTCATAGCCTTTACAGGAAGTAGACCACAAGTAGGTCACTGCAGAATGGAGCACAGCACAGTGGTTTCGAGTCTGATGTATTTGCTGAGACCTGGCTCACAGAAAAAGAGAAAAAGTTAATGATAATGGTTTACCACTTCTTGCTCTTGCTTTAAGACCACAGGGGAAGCATGGCCTAATATTTCAATAAAATTAAAATTATTATTGAACACTTTAGGTGAAATTCAATATTTTAGTAAATCAAAATATCATTTATACAACAGTTAATTCTGGATCGCTAATCTGATTAGACAGCTGGTGTTCCAAGAGTGCTTATATTTGGTATAACTGCACATTGGATGTTTCACTGTGTATCCGGATATGGCAAATGATACATTTTTCATGAATATAACTTTTGATTTAAAATATGAAAGCTCATCAGATGAAGATGAAAAGGTAAAAGCAAAGCCAATTTCATTGGATGCATCTTTAAAGGGAATGTGCGAATCAATATGGGACCAATGAGCAGCAAGCTAGCCAGCTAGCTGACAGGCTGTCTGTAAGAGTGTGTGTTTTCCACTAGCGGAGCAGTCAGCCTGAAAATACCCAATGAAATCTGTAAGCACCCACCCATAGAAATCCAGTGATGCATGGCTTAAATGGGATCCTTTGCCAGATTCAAGTACACTGTTTTAATGGGAGAAAACAATTAAACGCTCATTGGACAGCAAGCTTTTAATACGTCATTCTGGGTTCCCACCAGGACACGCGGCTTCACTGGGAGTCAGTGAGTGTGTGTGCAGGTGGGTTTTTACATAGAAAAAAATATCTCAATGTTCATTGGGCAGTTCGCTCTTTGTAAATGTCCTGCCCGGACACACAACTTTTCCATGATTGGGAGACCCCTCAAAGAGGGTCTAAACCATATTACCAACTGCCAGTCATTGAAACATGACTGGCATCTCAAACTTCAACATATCATCAGCAGTCAGACACGTAGTGCTCAGAGTTGCAGTAGTGTTCCATCCATCCATCCATCCATCCATTTTCCATACCGCTTATCCTACACAAGGTAGCCTGGAGTGTATCCCCGGGAACTCAGGGCACAAGGCAGGGGGCACCCTGGACAGGGGCCCAGCCCATCACAGGGCACAATCTCACACACATTTACACACTACGGACAATTTGGAAATGCCAGTTAGCCTACAACGCATGTCTTTTGACTGGGGGATGAAACCAGAGTACCCGGAAGAAACGCCCGAAGCACAGGGAGAACACGCAAACTCCGCACACACAGGGTGGAGGCGGGAATCGGATATTGTTCATGGTCTTATATTTGTAAGAATTACATGTAATAATCTCATAATGAGAAATATTAGACAACTTTCCTTTATTCAATATATCATCACTTATACATTTTTGCAGTGAGGGACCAAATAATTTTAACTTTTATGAGACCTAATGATTTTAAGCTAAGACAGAATCAGTAGTTAAAATAAAAAGAAAAAAAAAAAAGAAAAAAAAAAAAAAAAAAAAAAAAGGTTTTGGTCTAGGTTTAACAAGGAAATCTAAAAAAAAAAAAAAAACATGTTTGTAAGAAATCTTTGATTTCTTAAATAACCTAAGAGATGCTATCCAATAAATAGTGAGCCACAACTTCGTATTTAGACACACCCATGAGGATGACTGTGGTCAGAATGATCTTTTCTTCATTGCTTTCCAGAATCTTGTGCAGTTTGTAGTCATTCAGGGTGTACTCGACAATTCAACCAAACCCACAGCAATAATAAAACGGGAAGTGTGTTGGACAGTCAACAGACATTGCACAATGGATTTCCATTTTTTGTCAGCTAAAATCGAGCAAATATAACTGATATATTTAAAAGTAAAACACATATAAATGGCATGTAAATTTCCCCTGAGAACCACAAAAAAATGGTTGTACAATATTATCCATGTATATATATCCATAATCTTGATATACAATATATATAATATACAGTATATAATGTATTTTTACAGTACTTATTTACTTAGTGACATATGTATCATCAAAATATACAGAAACAGCAAAGTGCTCAAATGTGTTTGAAAACTATCTACTCAGTTATCAACTGTCAATACTCAACTAATCTACTTCAGTACTTTTTCATTCCACAAAATGGAAATTCTTTTACAAGTTTCCCTGATTGCAGTAAAGACTAACTCTCAGCAATGGTGAAGGTGCGTCCAGTTCTGAAATAGTTCTCAATTTCCTCCAGCGTTCTCCCTTTAGTTTCAGGCACACACTTGGCAGTGAATATGATGTTCATCACACAGATTACACAGAAGAACAGAAACGGCGCAAAAAGTCCATATGCCTCCTGTAAGGGAGAGAAAAAAATATAAAGGGGGAACTGTATCCTATTCTTTGCACAATACTGGAAAGTTCGACCTATGACACATTATGTAACGGCACAAATCATCGTTGCTTCTTCTGTTTGGAATGTTTCACACTGAGTGATTGCAAAAGTCTAGTGGAATTGAGGAATTTCCAATCCGTCGTTTGACCTTATATCAGATTAGCCTGCATTGCAATCCTATTTAAAAATGGAAGTTTACATAGTTTTTAATGTTATACTTGATGCAAAAATTCAATTTAGTAGTTTTAATATTCCTTCGTGCTTCATAAAAAAGTGCCATGGAATTTACCACTGCGTGCATGAAGATTTGTGTCAGTGCAAAAGCGGTGGCCCAGCTGACCACCACACACAGGCCTGAAGCAACGCCGCGTGCTGTCATTGGCAGGATCTCCGACATCAGCAGCCATGTGATCGGACCCCAGCCCATTGCATAACCTGTTCAGAAAATGAAACAATAATAACAGGATCACAGGAGCTAACCTGTTTTGCAGATGCTTTACAACAATAAATGTAACTATAAACAAAAAAGTAAGATGTGTCATCTTTAAAAATAAAAAAACGTATTAAAACAATCGTTTGAAAACTGCTGTGGTATAAAAGAAATAAAACACTTTCTGACATGCTGTTATTGGAAACTAATCCACAACCCTGCCGTTGATTGTTTCTCTATAACAGCTATAATGTTCTATAATGTTTTATTCCTTATTTATACAACACCTTTTAGGCATGGAAATGCAAGCATGCATTAGAAGCTTAAAAGAATGAGGAAAGAAACTGCATGATAATGGTAAGTTTAAAAGAACACGTAAGGTAAAAGTGTTATGTATATGTTTTTTTGTCGTTATTTGCACTTTCCACACACACTGTAGCTTATTCTTCAGGTCCCACACAAATTTATTCATAGCTTTTCGCTTTTTGGTTACAAAAATTCAGGGTCTGGTTTGTAGGAAAGGATAAGGAGCAAGACAATAACCTTAAAAAAGAACTACACGACAGACCTGGTAACGCTTTTCCTTCCATGCTAATCATATGAATCTTGCACTTTACACTGATTGAAAAGAAATGAGAGCTGTGTTAAATCTTCCTTTAAAAGACATTATTGTTCCTTTCTTTGGTTTCACACTGTCACTTAGCAGGCTGCTGTACAAACCAACTTCTCTATACATTCTTTTCAGTAAAGCTTTAAGTGCAATGTGAAAACACATCAGAAGTATGAGTAATAAAATTATATAAAACGCTGGCTTTCCATCACTATAATTTTGCAGATTTTTAAAATTCTTCTGAAAAACAAACATTCTCCTCCATTCAAAGGCAGGAACTAGAATTTAAAAGTCAAACCTATGGACAAATGCTGATGTGTGCATGCATCAAAATGAAACCTGGTCAAGGCAACAATGGGGAAGCTGGCTGATTCAGAAAGGCCAGTCCGGGTTGAGAAATGGTCCAAATCATGAAACGAAGAAGGTTTTCATTTCATACCATCACTGAGTAGAATTAAGTTCACAATGACCAACATGAGCAACACCTTGTTAAATGACAACCTTCACAATTGAGACTTGAAAGCAACATCCAGTGTTTACGCCTGGAGACCGATGTTCAGTAGTATCAACATGCTGTATTTTAGGTTTTGCTAATTTATCTGAACTTATTGATTAAATTGATTAAATAAATATTAGTCAGTACAGTTGTATTTAGTCAACATGTAAAAAATGTCAATTAATACATGTTAATTTACTTTGTCAGCACTACTTATGATTTAATAAGGCAAGTTAACAATTATTATGTAAGGAATAATAGACAATGTGCTGTTATAGGAAAATAACTGTCATCACTAGAAAGTGGATTATTTTCCTTTTTAATAAAAGCATGTCCTAAGGTGTTCCATTCTTATACCACAACAATTTCCTTTTTCTACATATATCATCACATTTTTTTAATCTGTTAAAAGTTACATTTAATAATCTGGAACATCCTTAAAACAAGTTCCTGTTTTCACTTTCACGCTCACCAGCCTCTCTTTTTTTTTCTCTTGTGAAGTTAATAAGACAAAAATTGCAACTTTTTATGTTGTTACGAAATAAATGCATGAACTCCAAAAGACTCTCCTGTATCGGAAAATTTACATTTACAGCTTTACCTGTGACTATTACAAAGTGCTGACATTGGAGACTCCTTCCAAAAATGGAAGAACTTGTTATTGTGCATTATTAAGTGCATTAACATAAACCTTTCAGCTGGAGCTGCTATTAATCAACACCTTCTGACCAGTAAAAATTTGAAATTCAACCGGACTTTTGCATAAATAGGTAGAATTTATTCAAGGTAGAATGTTATGTCCTGAAATATTCTGCAAGTCTTTAATAATATAAAACCTTGATATTGGGTTGTATGGTTGTCATACTGTTTATTAAACTGTTTCACCTCTATTGTGCGCACTTCTTTATAAACTAAAGAATACATGGATAACTTTAAACTGGCACTTACCAAATACTATAAACATGACACTGATGAGGGGGATAATTGTGCCAGAGCTTACAGCAGGACCCGCCATGGCTCCATAAGCGTCTGCTGCAGATGGGAGCTCAGCAGTAATGTTCCTAGTATCACATGACGTTTTGTGGGTGTATATGGTCATTGTCAGTGTGGCCAGATACATTATAAATGCTGAAAAAGTAAAGGTAAAAATGTATCATTTTGGACCGTTACTATCATATGTTGATATCTTTATTATAACTGACTTCCACAGAAATTGTATGGCAGAACTGCAACGCTATGGTAAGTGCTAAGCATCCAACAAAATATTCGACAGAAACATACTTGATGCACAACACAAACCTGATGTGTAAAGCAGAGCTTTCCTGCCAGCTTTGTCCATTAAAGCAGCTGCGATTGCAACAGAGCACAGTCTAACACCTCCTACTATTGCTGCATCGAACTTGGGCTCCTGAATATCATTAAGAAAACATAATGTGACAGCCTTAGATACATTCCATGGGCAAATTCATATGAACATACAACACTCAACCCTGATTTAATACATGTTCGAAGCCACTCACCAGTGAAATGTTTGTTTTCTCAAAAATAGGCTGAAGATAAACCAAGATGGGTGTAATGCCCGTCATCTGCTGCAGGAATCTCATAAACACAGAGATCAAGATTGGCTTGTAGAAGAAAGGACTCTTAAGATCCGTCCACTGTATTCCAACCTGTTGGAAAGGTTAAATTGGAGCTTTTTTTAGGTACACTATGCCAGTGGTACGCAACCATAAATGCTGACAGGTGCAGCTACATAAATTCCTTGCTTAGAAAGGTCTGAATAATGAACATGACTAAATGGTGACAACAGATCCCTTATAAACATTAGTGACTGGTATATGGCTTTAAACAAGGCTTCACTAAACTTCACTAATCAGACCAGGGACGAACATTTTAAAAATCTATAAACATCTGTAAAATGTTTCTCAATGAGCTGCCTTGACATAAATGCATGTGACCGGCCACAACAAGCCACAACAGAGGATCTGTTACAGAAGCTGCAATGATTTTTTTTTAGAAAACTGGAGATGCTAAACTACAGCCAGTTTTTTTCATACACCGCTCCACTGAGGTAGAGCGTTTTTCAAATGCTCAGTTCGATCTATGTAATACTTTGCTGGCTCTACATCTGGACCACGATCAACCAGTTGATGAATTTTGCATTATGCAGTAGGTTCATTTAAAATAATAATAATAATAATACTAGTGTTAGTTTTGGGCTTTTTGATATAAAAGGTTCTTGTTCCATAGATTATCCATTCAAATGTAATGCTGCTGTTTCATTTTACCTGGGAATTGACACTGCGCTCAATTTGGTTTAGTTCAGTGATGTAGTTTGAATCAGGGCCCCTGAGCCATTGGAGGGCTCTGGAGGCCTCGTCCCGTTTGTTGTTGGTGATGAGGTAACGTGGAGAGTTTGGCATGAAGCACAAGAGGAATAGCATAATCAGAACAGGAACTTCCCCAGCTACAGCCAGCCACCGCCACGGCAGAATCAAGCCTGTGGGACAAGAAAGGAAATCCCGCATAGACAGTGTAGTTTGTTCACACGCCATGCATTTCTCTTTAAATTCCCATAAACATCTAAATCTTAATGGGCAGATGGATTTCTAAAATAAAACCAACAGCATGAATTCGACTGGGTGTCTTCAGAACAAACAGCTCAAATGTGTTGCTATGTGAAATGAGAAAAGGCAGAAAGTGTGTCACTTACCCAGAAGATAGAGTGCCAGACTTCCAAAGACAGCCATTATCTGTGGACCAGATCCCAGGGCTCCTCTGACACGTGGATGTGAAATCTCTGACACATAGACCTGTGATAGTAAAGCATAATGAATGTCTAAAAATAGTCCCATAATAAAGGTATTAATCAAAGTTCAGGCGTCATTTTATCTCTGGCAATATGTGCGAATCACACCCACAGAGAGGAAGTGTATCAGTTTGTATGCACGTTTATAGTAGTACCTGAGTTAGATCTTATTTTTTATGATTAAAGTACATTTGCTTTTGCTGTAAACTTAGAACACATGACACAGCACCCCCTTCTGTCTTAAAGCACTCTTCTATCACTGACTCAGAGTTGTGCAATGGTTTACATAAGTATTCACCCCCTTCAACTATCCCACATTTTGTGGTGTTACAAGCTGCAATTGAAATGGACTTTATTGAGATTTTTACCATTTACATTTTATTACAATATTTACAATATTTCTAAGTTGAATATACTTAGTAGCACTTAGTAATACTTAGGTAGAACCACTTTTGACTGCAGTTTGCATGTACAGATTCTCATATTTTGCCCATTCGTCCTGGCAAAATTGTTCAAGCTCTATCAGACTGGATTAAGACTTATACAAGGAACTCAACATGGAGCCTCTGTGTTTCTTTCTTTTTTTTTTTTTTTGGTTTTGTTTTCCAAAAAAATAAAACATACACACACACAGGAACTGGAGATATGAAACCTGATTCATCATGCCTGGGAATATACCTACAGGAATGGAGCTGGCTGTAATGCCACCAGCGATGCCTGTGAGCAATCTGCCCAGGAGAAGCAACCACACTTTATCCGCTGCCGCCATCATGAGAAACCCTGCCGTGGAGGGAATTACGGATATCATGATGCTGTGTTTCCTTCCAATTTTGTCATTCATCACCATGGCACTCAATCCTCCTACTATCGCTCCAATCGCAAAAACAGACTATTCAACAAATAGAATAGAATCAGAGTCACATTTATTGGACACGTACACACACATGTACAAAAACTGAATTCTGGTTAGATTTGGAGGTTAAATAAGCAACTATACCAGATTTCTCATCATATCCTATATAATAAATAAATCTTGTATACATTTCTATAAGATTTATATTGCTATAGATTCATTCTCAATCCAGTTTGGGAGAATGTGATACTCAGTGAGAAACAAACAAGCTGCTCTTACCCCAAACCAGGAAAGCTGATGAACATCCATGTGCAGACTTGGATCTTTGTCCATCTGAAGTTGTGGAATCACTGCTGAGGGAAATACCATGGCGTATCCGAAAATGAAATTGCCCAAAACAGCCGAAAAGGCTGCAACAAAGAGCCAGCTATTTCTATTGGAAAACAAGTTTACAGCACAAATTAAACGTTAAATATTAAGTGTCAGGTTACAGAGCTATACAGTAGAGCTGTATAAAATAAATCACACAATGTGAAAGGTCACCAAATTTTGTTGTTTTTTTTTAAATTGTTATTCCACCATATAAGTCGTATACACTGGAACAAAATGTTGATTTTTGTCCAGACCAGATGCAACACCCAACAATGCAGTAGCACAGAACTGCATAGACAACAGCATGAGATGAGTGCAAAGTTTACAATAAATCCAGAGGACAGTAAACACTCAGGACAATGTATACACAGAACAATAAATAATTTGGGCAATAAATAAACATGATAATAGATAGGCCTACTCAGGGCAACAAATGCTCAGGGCAGTGCCCAGTAGACAGAAGAAAGCAGTTTAAACAATTGTCTATAAAGTGTAGAGTTTGGGTAGAAAAAGTGGAGAGAGAGAGAGAGAGAGAGAGAGAGAGAGAGAATGTTACCTTATTTTTTTCTGGTTATTCTTTTTCTTCTGTAGTAATGGAGTTGCTTCGTTCTTTTCTGATGCCATTGCTTCCTCTGTGCCCTCACTATCTGACTAACTTGCTATCTTCAGCTTCATGTTATAGACTAAACCCGAGACCATGTGTCTGTGGTTGAAATCTTGGACTTTTTCATGTCAATGACAAGAGCAAGAAGAAATGAGGAAGCAGTTACCAAAATCAGCGACCCTGGCCTTTGTGTTCTTCGTTAAGCAATCCATAAGTTGTTGCTTCATGTTAACTTCACGAACCACGATTCAGTCTCTGAGTAAATAATGAGGTGACCGCGCGCGCGCTCGATGGCGTTGTGATGCAGGACGCATGCGCAGTTGTGTGCCGGCATGTTTGACGTCTCCAAGCGCTCAAAAATAAACAGAACAACACACAACCGTCGCCTCACCAATGTGGCGCTGAAAGACTTAGCTAGAGAGCTAAAAGCTTTCCTATTATGGAAAATTATGTGGTAAAGTTATTCTAGGAATGTGTATTTGACTTTATGATAGAATAGTTTTTTTTTTGTGAAAAGTACAGTATTGTAACCTTCTAACAGAATTTGGAAAGGTCACTGGCTAGTGGCTCACTTCACTCCATCTGTTTTCAGGTTGTAGATGTGATGTGTCCAGGGTCCTTTGGTATAACCTTTTTAGTAGAAGACAGAAATTCTGCCTTGGAATACACATTGAAGAAGGTATTAAACGACACAGTGAACTAGTTAGTTAAGTTGTAGTCATTCCTGCACTTGAATAATTCCAGCATTACATTTTTAGGTGGAATGTTTGGATGAAACTAGAGCCAATCGAAGCCTACAGGAGGTAGACAACCAACTCATTCAACCCTTAACTAGCATCCCTATACCAGAGACTGTGTGACAAATAATTCTGGTTATTTTTTTGTTGTTGTTTTGATTTGCAATAAGTTAACTGTGTGCTGTTCCTAGGCTTTGTGTCTCCTTGATGTGAATCACCCAAACATCGTCAGATACAGAGAGTTATTCGTATTGTGGGATAAACATGTAAGATCTTGTGAATTTGCTCACAGATATACAAGTTTGTTAGGTTTTCTGGTCGTTAAGGCTTTTCGTTGTTGTTGTTGTTGTTGTTGTTTCTGGTTGCATGTGTAATTTGATTAATATATGACAGATTATTTAAGACAAGTCATTCTGTCATAGATAACATCGTCCGTGCTTTCAATGGTGATGGACTGTCCATATATGTCCACCCTCAAAATAGTCATCTCATCTCAAAGGGAGCAAAAGAAGAAGTTTGAAGACAAGGTATCATCTATATCATCTATAGGGTGTCCCAAAAGTCTCCATACATAGGGGACTGTGTTTGCCAGCACCATGTCGGTTGTGCCTTTGTCAGTGGATGTTCGTGGACGTCTACTTCTCAGTTGGCCCGCAACACTACCAGTCTTTTTGAATTTGTTAATAAGTTTGGCAACAGTGTCATGTGTGATGTGCTTGCCATGGTTCCTGTTAAAGACCATCGCAACCTTGCGACAGCTTCCCGATCCAGCCTTGAGAATGATTTCAATACGTTCTCCTTTTGTCAAAGCCATTCTTTATGAGAATTTGATATATATAAAAATTCTATGAAACATTTTGGAAGACATTTTGCTAAAAGGTGTTAATTTCCCCTATGTATGGAGACTTTTTAGACACCCTGTATATTAATTCACTAACTTAAAAAAAACTTAATTTATTCAACTGGCTTCTCTTTATCTTTCTGTGTCATCAATGTCTGAGGTATTTACACTAGGAATGCATACTTTGTACAGTGTGTACAGATGTTCTTGGGACAAATGGTGGATGCACTGGCCTACCTCCACAACAGAAACATTTTACACAGGTTAACAGGTTACAATCATCCTATACGTGTCTGTATATCTTTTTTATAGCTTCCACTATAGTTTATTGTCATTTATTGTTAAAATTGTCGTGTGAAAAATCTGCTTTGTGTGTGAAATTGTGTGTGACTTTTAGAAATCTGAAACCATCCAACATTTTGATGAGCAGTGACTCTGTCTTTCGCATATGTGATTTTGGAACAGCAACTATCACACAAGATCGAGCAAAGGTTCATATAAGAATCAAAGAGAGTAAGTTTAACCTGCGCTGTACACAGCTGTAAAAGCACTCAATAGCAATGTGACAGAATCTCATTATAAATGTAATGATTACAATATGTTCACAATACTCAATATACATTACAATGTTTTAAAACCTTTTAACTTGTTTTCGGGGGTTTGCTAGCAAGTTGGAACAGAGGCAGTACACTAGCAAAACAACAGTGCCATTTTTTAAAATGTCAATAAAAATATATACACTGCCCTCCAAAAGTTTGGAAACGCCTGAACAAAATAGGGTTTTTGGGCAATATCAGCATAAATCCTCTTTAGTTAGTGACCATTTTGCATTGATAATAAGGGACAACACTAGGCATCC
>CM040982.1:5504783-5521392 GCA_022985145.1 Pangasius djambal | reverse complement strand
AAATTTGAGTATTTTTCTATGTTATGTTCATGTTTATGTTCATAAACTTTTTATTTAATAAAATATGTTTTCATAGTTTGTGTTGTCCCTTATTATCAATGCAAAATGGTCACTAACTAAAGAGGATTTATGCTGATATTGCCCAAAAACCCTATTTTGTTCAGGCGTTTCCAAACTTTTGGAGGGCAGTGTAAGCTTAGTTTTATTAAGAGAATGAACACTAATAAAGGAGTTAGGGTTAGGATTAATAAAAAAAAATGATAAAAATGAAGGAATGGGCTAACATCCAATCATTTTCCTGTTGCTATGCAGATTAATTTGACACCGGCACACCATTGGTTGTTGTTTTTGTTTTTGTTTTGTTTTGTTTTGTTTAACTATATACAATTCATCCAAATCTATTTTTGCAGTTAATCAATGTTTTGGAATTTCTGCTTGCTCTTATACACTAACAAAATTTAAATGTCTCACAGTAACTACATTTATACAAAGAATATCTGAAATGATCATTGAATCATGTTGCTTATCCCCAAATGGTGGCAGTTAGATAACAAAATAATAGCATGTACTGCAGATTTGGTGACATTTAAATGATTCCAAGCTCTGTTGGGATTAATGATGCCAATGTGCCCTTAAACAAGGCACTGAAACTTATATGTATTGAGAGGAAGCAGTGCTCTTGAACCTTCAGCCAGGTATTTGGGTACTTAAATATATGACCTTATCCCCAGTAATGACCTGAATGTTTCTCAGGTGAAAAAAAAGTCTCCTCATTGACCTTTTTGAGAAATGGACATGAACCACTGGTTTAGATATGCAGTGCCATCTAGTGGACAAAAGTAGATGACTTTTCTCGAGGTTACCAGCTTGTGCTGGTTCTCACAAAGGCATTGGAGTGTCAGACATAAATAATTTAGTTTAGAAACATTTAATCACTGCTTAGTCTGCCTTGAAGTAAGCTAGGCAGATTTTAAATTGTGACATGTTGACATGCATAACTGTTAATGTCTATTTCTAGGTGAGAAGTGCTGGATGGCCCCTGAGAGCGTGAGACTGCTCCAGTGGAGTGACAAGTCTGACATCTGGTCACTCGGCTGTGTCCTCCTGGATATGCTGATATGTCACATACTCAATGTACATTACTCTCTTGATGTCTTTTGTTAATTATACTGTCAAATAATGAATGACGGTACTTTCTGGCTCAATTTTTAATTGCATTGCGTAATTCTTTATTCAGTGAAAAGTGATACTTCTTTTCTTCTTCCCAAAAAAAAACTCTGCTTTTTGAAATGAAAGACCTTGATTTTCAAATAGATTTGAGGTTTTACAAATGTTCTGCAGTAGTGTTTTGTATCTCATGACAGCTTTGCCAGTTTCACAATTATTAATTCTGCATTTCCAGGAGGAGGCCTCTTTGTCACAGTTGAGTCAACTGAGGCAAGACCTCAGTCCTTTGGATTTCATCATATGCAAAGACCTTCACAAGCTCCTCACCAGGATGTTAAGCCACAATCCGAAAACTAGAGCCAATGTCTGGTCAGTTTACGTCCAAAGCTTAAAAAACTGTATCATATATCAAATATCTGCTGAAGATATTCCTTACAGTGATTTTACAGATTAGTGTCTGTCAAAATGAAACACAATGTTTTTAACCTCAGTGACAGTGACAGTATATGCTGAACAATATATATTGCATTAGTTTAATTATTTTTCAGTGAAAATTGGCACAGGAAAAATTGAGTTTTCTGTTAATACAGGGTGCTGGCAAATGAAGCTCTTGTGAAACAATGTCTGATTCTCTGTGGTTCTTCACCACATTCAATTAAACGGACTCTTCCTCAAGGAGTCACTGGGCCGCCATTCCATGAAGGGATTGACAGTGTTTTGGGTATGTACTCTAACCCAGAAACATCTCCTCAATCTACACATCCTACACTAATTTCGAAAATTGTCTACATGCTTGGACAAAAGTCAAGTCAATTTAAGTCAAATTACACATATGCTACATTAATGCATTCATTCTAATATGTTATTGTTTCCATAGTAACAACTTATTCAGAATGAATTGCATCGTGATTTGTAGTACTTGTCTTAAGAAACTTGTTGAAAAGCCTTCACTCGACCCTTCAGAAATTGTGAGATGATGCCACAGCCATCCGTGGAAAGGAGTCCAAGAGAGTAAAATTGGCCATGCTCTCTGGGGTGGGAAGGGTGTCATACTATCTCTCCCCTGTCAGTTATAGTGACACTAGCCAATCTTGGGCATCTGTGAGCTCATGCATGCAGAAGGATGACTTCATGTGTCTTGGGGGAATCATGTGATAGCCTTCACCCTCACCAGTTGCTAGCTGTCATATGACAAGGGGGACCTGACTGGTGGGTGAGAATTGACCAAGACTAAAATTAGGGGGAAAATTTCACAAAAAAAACATTATACATGTTTCTCTGGTAAAGGTTTTTGTAAGGAGATGTTTATTTATCATTTATGATGGAATGTTCCTTTGAGGTTTCTGGCAGTGGGAAACTCTTCAGGCATTTGCACTTTGCACTTTTTCAGTTATGTGATGAGCTACATGTTTTTCTCTTCTTATTAGCTCTAAGCAAAGAAAAAAAATAGAGAGAGGCTGGTGCAGAAATGACTGTTTATACCTGCTATAACAAAAGTGATAACATGAACTAACTTGTTCCACAACATTAAATATAACTATAAAGTACACCACATAGTACCACAGTACAGTTGGTGTGGTATAAAAGGAATACAACACTTTGGGGACATTCTGTTATAGGACAATAATCAATTTGAGGATGTTAACATCTTCACACATCCCTGTCGTTGATTATTTTTCCTTAAATGACCCACGCAGCTTTATTACTTACTTACAGAGTTTGTTCTGTTTTATAGATTTTATGATGAGTTATACTGATGTGGAGGCCATTCAGCTTTCTGTTCTGTCATACCTCCTGAAGGAGGAAAGAAATGGTACAGCTTCTCACTTGATTTTTTTTATTTATAGAAGGAATGCTAAGAATATGGATAGGAATATAAATTCTCTAACTTTAACTTACATTAAGAGTGCATTCTTTATATAATAGCCTTGGGCAGAATTGGTGATGTTGTAGAGGCTATGACTTCTGCTATGCTCAGCCACCCTGAGTCAGCTTGCATCAAGCTGAAATCATTCCAGCTCCTACAACTGCTTCTATCTCCAGGCTAGTCAATTAGCCATCTATATATACTTTCCTTAAAGACTTAACAATTTTGTAAAGATTTCTGTTCCAGGTCTGGTGTATAAGACAGCTTTTCTGTTATTTTAGGACAGTATATTGACAAAGACTGTTGCCTGTGTGGAGAAAAAGTAATTTCCTGTGTCCTGGAAGCTGTGCAGAACAATCCAAAGAACAAAGATCTGCTAGCTAATGCCTTTCAAGTGCTCTTGCTCATTTCAATGAATGGTGTGTATTTGATGTCTCTATCTTTACTGTAAACATCTGTATTCCTCCACTGTAATATGGATTCTATGAAATCTTCTTTGGTGATTTGGGGAAACCTGTTGGATGTCACTGTATGTGATTTCTGGCAAACAGCCAAAAAACACAAAAATCAAGTATACCTATAACATATTTTGACAGCACACCTTAAAGAAATCATAAATATATTTCATCAAAAAATGGAAAAGTGTTTATTTACTTTCTGATCTTACCTAGACTAGCTTCCTGCAAAGATCACACTGGGTAAGGAGCCAGTTTAATGAATGTAGTATTAAAACCAGTCAGCCTGCCTAAAGATGTCTAAAACCTTGCTAGCTACATGTGATTTTCTCACACAGTGAATGTCTCACTTTTATCAAGTTGTTAGATATGAAATGAACATGAGCTTAATCAATTCAGTTTGTAATCAGATACTGGCTGTCAAATGTTTGCGATGCTCCTGTGCCGCAGTCAGAAAGGAGAGTCTTTCTCATTTTCACTTCTGGGAGAACTCAGGCTAAAATGGAATAACTTTCCTTGCTGGTGAGATAAAGAGAAACACATTTCAGTTCAGGGAAGTCTCTCGTTTTCAGAATTACATATACAGTAGAAAATGTGAAATTTCACCATGTATTAGTTGATGATTATTGATGTGATGTGCAATTTCTGCTGCTGTGTTTTAAGATCTATATGCTTGTTCTTTGCTAGAGAAAGCCTGTGAACTGATTGTGAAACTGGACAGTGTTCGTCAAGTATTGAATACATTAAAGGACTACCCGCAGGAGAAGGATATCATCATCCCTTGCTGCAAAATCATACAGTGTACACTGGAAAAAGGTCATTGTAATAACAATTAAGCCTGACCAAATGACTTCATACTTAAAAAGATTTTTAGGCTTGCTAATAGAGTACTGCTGTGATTTTTTTTTGTATTATACATGTTAGTATGTAAAGTTCACTTCAGTTCTCTTGTGTTCTCTTAAGGCTATGGTGCTCCAGAATCATTTCCAGATGCTGTTGAGACATTGTGCGTTGTGGGTGAAATGCATCTGCAAGATGCAGTTGCGACAGAATGCTTGTGTGCTGCACTACAGTTTCTGATTAATCAAGGTAAAATAGTGCAGTTCAAGTCAGTTCAAGTCACACATTCATTTCTACTGCATAAACAAAACATGTCAGCATCAAAGCTGAATTTTCTTTCACTTTCGTTTTTATCTATATATAGCTCTACATGAAGAGAAAGATATTGAGAAGGCTACTTGTCTCTTGATGCATGAACTCAAAAGTCATCCAAATGATGCTACTATAGTGAACCATGTGTTTGTCGCCATCGCCGGCTTAATCAAAACCTCAGGTCAGAGAACCTGTGATCTATCTATTAACTAAGTACATAGGTACATTCAGTGATATCGTCTAATCTGAATTATAGTGGCATGTCATCCACGTTAGTGTGCTAGATGTCAGATAGTGATTTCATAGCCAAAGCCATGTCCAACAAACTAATTAAAAATATTCTATGTATTCTCAAAGACATTCTCTCTATCTGTCCACCGCAGAGACTGCTGCTTTACAGCTTCTCCATGTACTAGATGAAAGGAATGGTGTTCATCACATCATAGCCGCGCGAAGACATCATTTGGATTACCCAAAAGTCACAGAGAACTTTTGCCATCTTCTGAAGCAGCTGGTCCAACATGGTGAGTGCAAAAACATGCTGAGTTGGTACTTTGGTTAAAAATGGATTATGCATTAAAAAAAGATCAGTGAAGTAAAGGTATATTTGCTTGTTGGGAAATAAGAAGGAAATAAGAACACCATTATTCCAAAAGATATTACCTCATATGTTGATGTTTTGATGATGGTGGTGGTGGAGAGCTCTCTCTAACACATCAGTCCAAAATCCCCTGTAGGTGTTCAACTGGGTTGAGATCTGGTTACTGTGAAGGCCATAACATATGGTTTACCATTCAATGAGCACTCATGCCCACTCCCATCAGGATAGAAATGTTTCATTAAAGGTGATCAGTCTATATAATTTTGTATTGATTTGCAGTAACAGTTCAAAGCAATTGTATCCAAACCATGCCAGCAAAAGGCTTTTTCTTTTAATTTGTCACCTGTCTGTATACGCACTGCTGTTGAATTGCCCTTTCAGCTGCATGCTAATGGGAAAGTACATTTCTTTATAATATGCTTATGTTAAAATATCGAAGGACAATTTATCTGTATATAGAGTATATCTGTTGACATTAATGTATTTGGATCTCAGATGCTATCATTCCTGAATTGCTTGCTGAAAATGTACAGGAAGAATTGGAGCAGATATTGCAACAATATGAGTCCAACACGGTTTGTAACAGGAATATTTTTCAACGTATTGTCCCATATACCATTTGGCAATTAGACAACTATGGATCTGACTTGACTATAAACGGCTGTTCTGTCCCTCTTAGGAGACTGTACTGTTGGCACAGGACGCCCTGTCGAAAATGATGAGCCTTAATGATGTAGAGTCGACAAGTTCAGCATGACCACCTCTGGCACATCACTATTAATATAGTGAACTAACACATATTGTAATGTTTGTACAGGACTGTGGACCCAGGTCTACAGTGTTGTCTGTGGATACTGTGACAATCTTGTTGTTGTTGTCTAGAAATGCTTGGAGTACTAAGAATTGTTACCTAGATCATAAACAGCATCACCAGATATTCAGTGGAAGGCAAATTTCTGTCCACCCTTTTCTCAAATTCTGATTAAATTATATGCACTTTGCAAGTCAAGCTTAGTGTAATCGCCTGCATCTTACACTTGCTGTTGAGGTAGACACAATTGTACAAAAAAAAAAAAAATAAAAAATAAAATGTATCAGCTTTTCCTTCATGCCAGTCAAACGCCTATGCTGTAGATTCAATAGAAGATGCTGTACCTTGTATATCTAGACTTTACCCATTATCCGTACTGAAGAACAAGACCATGGAAGAGTATATTCAAGAACCTCTTGCTTAAGGTTGCACCAGGCAGTCCAATTCACCGGCACCAGCAGGGATTTTTCTGTGGAGAAGAAGGGGGCAGGGTCATCACCTCCATATTGATTACATATGAATAAGATTACCCTGAAGCCCCTTGATGTTCTCATTTTAGAACAGCTTAGGAGAGCCTGTTATTTTACAAAAACTGATTAATCCCGCTCCTATAACACATGGAAAACAAGTGGAAGACAGTTTTCATCTTGCCATTATGAATATTTTGTTATGTCATAATGCCTGGCTAATGCCCTTGATCTTCCAGTCTTTTATAAATGAGAGCCAGAGAGATATTCTAGACTACAAGAGCTTATATTTACACCATGGTGATGCATGGGCACTGCTGATTGGTCAGGCAGTCACACTAAGAGTTAACTGGCTGAAAGACAAGCTTTCATTGAGCTGTTTTGCTCTTTCATCTGGTATTCAGTAACTGTGTCAGTCACAATAAAGTCTTTGTATTTGTGAATACTTGGGACAAACTGCACATTTTACATTTACGGCATTTGGCAGACGCCCTTATCCAGAGCGACTTACAATTATCTCATTTATACAACTGAGCAGTTGAGGGTTAAGGGCCTTGCTCAAGGACCCAGTAGTGGCAGCCTGGCAGTGTGGGGACTTGAACTCTCAACCTTCCAATCAGGAGTCCAATGTCTTAACCACTGAGCTACCACTTCCTCAGTACTTTACTAAATAGTACGTTAGTACACCATTGGTGTATTTAGGCATAAAATTTAGTACTTTTCGTTAGTCAGTAGGCTCAGTTTGTGATCTCATAAAACTGGATAAATGATTTGAATCTATCCTGAACCAAAATGCAAATTATTTTAGGATAAACACAAATGTTTACCTACAGAACCTGTGTGCTAATATACATAACTAACTAACTTAACAAATGCTAATCATGTTTTTTCTAATGCACCAATACTGAAATCCCACTTGTGTGACAAATTTAAGCTAGCAGTTAACTAGCTAGCTGGCTATGTGCCAACCTTGTAAACACAAGTTCATATCTAAAGTCACGGTTCTGATACATGAACAATTCCCCGATGTTTGTGAATAGATGTCACCTTCTCATACTGTAAGTCAGTCTGAGGTAGAGGAGTGCATTAGGACTGGGATTCTCCAGGACCAAACAAAAAAATTTGTGTGAGATGGTGGTTTATAGTTTCATGCAGGTGGTCAGATATGAAGCTCGCAAGAGCAGAAGGGACTGGGATAAAAGAAAAACAGTTCCACGTACACCTCTTGTTTGAGGACCACAGGGGAACACCCAAAGTGGTGTACAGTAGAGTACACCTATCATGTACATTTTAGTGTTTTCTTGCTTTAACACACCAATTTCAACTGAGAAGGGCTGTTATCTTATTAGTTGAATTAGGTGCATTTGGTGAAGGTGTGACACTAAAATATGCAGGACAATGGGTACTCCAGGGGCGTGGTCGAGAACATGTGGCACAGTGTAACCAGTACTGTTGGGGGGGTGAGGAGTTATCCTGGATAGGGTTAGTGGACCAGAGCCTATTCCAGGAACACAGGGCTACATCCTGGATGAAACGAAAGTCCATCACAGTGCACCACTCACAGTCACACCTATGGGCAATTTATCATATCTCCACTTATCATTTTTTGAAAGGTGGCAGGAAACCAGAGAACCCAGAGTAACCAAAATACATAATGTCTTTCAGCTACATATTCATATTGGATTCATATAGAACTCCTGACTCTGAATATTTTATGTAAAGGAACAGCGTTTGCATAATTAATGAGAAAACAATGTAGGAAATATGAAGTTAGATCTCAGTGCATTGCATTTTCAGGGGGACAAGATCATCTTGACCAATGCTGTGTAAGATGTGTGAGTATGCTCTCATCATACAGGTTCTCTTGAAACAGCTAAGATACGGAACAGTCTAAGATTCAAATCATGACCGTTATGGACATTTATCAGTCAATCCAATTACCGTCATGTTTTTCATGAAGAATGACACTACTATATCGAAAAAAGGTGAAAGTACCTGGAAACTAGAGAACCCAGAGTAACTAAAATACATAACGTCTTTCAGCTATATACTGGCTGATTTTATCCAACCTGTCTTCATGGATGGATTCATATAGAACTCCTGACTCCTCATATTTTAAGTAAAGGAAGAATATTTGCACAATTAATGAGAAAACAATATAGGAAGTATGAAGTTAGATGTCAGTGCTCTGCATTTTCAGGGGGACAGGATGATCATGGTTTGACCAGTGCTATGTAAGATGAGTGAGTTTGTTATCATCATACAGATTCTCTTAAAACAGCTGAGATCAGCCTAAGATTCAAATCATGACCGTTATGGATCAACAGTTATTGATCAAGCAAACATGATTGACAGCCATGACCACTATAATGTCTTATATTGAAATATAAACAAATGTTAATGTTGACGTGAACTCTGTTATTTTGTACTGCGCTGATAGGGATATGTGAGTAGGTATCTATAGGTATACAGTATCTACAGAGTGGGTTTAATGCTCTAGGGCGACTACCAGCGACATGAAACTGAAACAGCGAGTTTGAATGCGACACAAAATGGAGGCGCAGTTCTGTTTAACTTTCTGTTTCTTTTTCGATTCTCGACGTTTCGACAGCACGGAGACGTGTGCCTGTTAGACGAGAAGCGCTTAGCATTACAGCATTCGGCCCACTTTCGAGCACATTAAGCGTGGATACAAGTTTCACTGACCAATACAATGTAAAGCGCAGTTAAACCAGTAGTGACAGTTTGCTTGTAAGCCGCTAATTTTCTAGTTACGCCCAACCTTAGACGGTTTAGCAGTAAGCTAGCTGTGCTAGCTTCACTTCCTGGTTGCACAACATTATCCTTGAAAGCTGAGACGAAATCAGTTTCCAGGCGAGCTAGAGAAGAAAAAATAGATAGCTGCAGAAAGTATGTTTCCTTAGGCTGAGTGGAATAACTGAAATCTTTGATGTGTTTCCTTGAAATCAAAATAACTGTATATTTCGATGAAGAGCAGTGAAGCAATGAGACGAAAATCGAAGTGATCTTATATCAAGAGGAACGCAGGAACGCCAGCCAATGCCTCGCCTTCATGGAGAATGACACTACTATATCGAAAGAAGGTGAACGTCTTCCTCTTTTCCCCTCATGAAAGTACCTGGTTGTTAAGATTCAAATAAATAATATATACCTTTTCTGACTATTCTTGTAGGTGTGTTGCCATGACTACATGGCAGGTAATTGTTTAATAGAACCGTTGAAACGCCACTGTGTTTAGCAAGCTAACTGGCTAAACCCGCGACTGCGTGTTTATATAGCTATCTCAACACCAAAGATGAATTTCTAACCAAAAAGTGATGATAATTCGAGTTTTGACAGCAAGATGAAATCTGTTTCGAAGTCAATTTAGGAAATGAAAAGAATAAAAACAATAATAATATCTGTATTAACGGTTATAAATGCATTTGCTTTAGCGCGCGTGCTTAATGTGTCTTCATGTGAAGCAAAGCAATGAAAGCTAAAACTCAGCTTAAAAGATTTTTTTTTTTAGCCTTTTCCAAAACAGTGTCTTTGTGTTTTAAAACAAAAGTACACCGCGTACTTCTCATATATTACCCTGTGTTGATGCAGAACATTTTGTCCTGCTTGAGAATGGTCCTTTTTTTTTTTTTCTTTTCCTTTTTTTTTTTTTAATTCCAATGAAACTGAATCCAGAATTTATAAATAGACATTTTAACCAGGGCCACAGGCAAAAGAAGCCAGGTCAACATTGCAGAAATGTGGCATAGTGCAAGAGATGCACAATAACTACGCTCCTGCTTCTAATACATACCAAAAAACCTGGACAATATTTTGATATTTTTCTTCTAATACATACCAAACCCCTGAAAGCCCATGTTGCTGTTTGCATACTTCATCCATACATACAGAAGTGTTCCATTAATAAAAAATAACCCGGATTAGTCCCTAAATGCCACTTTCCAGATACCTGAAACATGATATTCTCAAATATTTGTAGTCCTACATATCCGTAATAAGATTGCATTTATTTGTTTCATTTATATTCTAATAACCAATTCTTGCCTTTTCAGTTCTTGCCATTTCGAAATCGATTAAAGTCTGTACTTATGCTAGAACTTTGTACCAATTTCATTGTAGTCAGAAGAGCAGATGAAGCAGTTTGTCAAATGATCATATATGCAAAGTTTAGCTTATAATGTTGACTTACCAGTCATAGTATAAGAAGCGAAAGTACCATCAAACACTTTTATACACAGGATCCTCAGGTTACAGGCATTAAAAAGTAAATATAGCCTGCATTTAATATATAAATATTCTGCAGTCTTTAGTACACAAAGATATTAAGAGCACTCTTGAATGGTAAGTTGGAAGTAAACAGTTAAAATCTTAGTAAAAATCCTTTTTGGATTTTGTAGTTTTGTAGATACTGAATATAAAACATCAAGCAAAATATCATAGTATAACCTCTGAATTAAAAAAAAAAAAGAAAAGAAAATAATTTACATGACTAAAATGTAACGATTTGACATGTATTGTGTTTTGTGTTGTTTTTGAGCGCTTTAGTTCAAAACAGTTAGCTGACCAGTTGTATTTTAGTGAAGTGCTAAAACATTAAGGTTGCAATGAAAGAAATTATAAATGGATTGCAAACTTGAGTTGGTATAATCTGAAGCATCATTTAAGTTTCCTGTGTGTTTGCAGGTCTTCTTGAGCCAGTGCTTCCTGGCTCAGTAACCTTTGAATGCAGTATTTTAGCTCCTCTTCATAACAACTATTTGTATGAGGAGTCCAAAGAGTCTTTTACCTACAATTCAGCACAGTTGATCAATAATGCAGCGTTACAAAAAAGAGTAAGTAGACACGTGGATTTTTTTTTTTTTTTTGCACAATTTTTCAGAACAAACGTATCCAGACTGATATTTCTTGCTGCGTCATGTTTCTCACAGTATTCTGCTTTCCGTGCTGAAAAACGTGAAAAGGGTTACTCTGAAGAGGAACTCGAGGAGTCGTTCGGCTTCTTGTTGCTTGATGACAAATCCAGGGTACATGCATGCAACACCGAGCACCATCATGGACCTGTATTTAAATCCAGTTTATAAGTGATTGAATTTCCTGACCACCTGTTCACCTTTATTTAAAGGCAAATAGACTTGCGGATACAGGCCTAATTGTTGGGCAAGGGACGTGCACCACTCTCGGAGATTGTTCAAAGGGTAACTATCATCACAGCTGTGGAAGATTTATCTGAGAATGGTGTGGGTGTGGGTGTGTGTGACTTTTTTTTTTTTTTTTTTTTTTAATCCTTCTGCTACTTGGAATGCAGTTTTTCAGCTTGATCCACAACTAGCACAAAGCAAAGAACTGTAATTAAATAACTTTGAAGGTACTGTTCTTTTTTTTTTAAACATCAAACCAAGACACTCAAAGGCTCAACACACACAACTTCTGTCCAACATGAATAATTTCATCATAAGACATTGAGAGTCATTTCTCAACAAAATTGAAATCAGGGCTTTGAGAAAAATTGGTTTCAGTTTCTACTGTACCAGGACTGCTTCATGGTAAAGCAAACCGACCTTTTGGTACATTTAAGCAAATCTAATAGGTTATAGACTGTTTCATATATACTGTACCTATGTATGTATACAATTCCCAACATAAAAACAGGCCACCAGTAAAAATATGCAAATAAAAGCCTATGAAACACAGGAGCTCCATTACATTAAGCTCACTGGAACAGCCTGAAAACCGCCCAACTCACAGCCTATAAACAATGAGGCACTGTTTCTTTAAAATGAAGCATGTTCATGCTGTTAGTACATATAAATAAAGCTGAAAATGTTCTCTCACCATGCAGTGTGTAGTGATCAGGCAGTCATTCAGTTTTGAAAGTGAAAGCATGAATGTATAGCTTTATGTGCATGAGATAGTGAGAAATAGAAACAGAAAGTGTTAGTGGGACCAGCTCAAAGGGCAATCCAGTGTACATTAGCCAAAATGAAATTGAAACACACAGAATTCATAAAGATATTATATAGATGTTACACATGAATTGTTCTTGCATGTTTCAGATACATTTATTTCTATAATCAGTAAGAAGCTAGCGGAAAAAATATGTCTAGTTCTGGTTTTTTGCATTAAATGAATCAGCTGTGCTATACTCCTTTTTCCTTAGGTTGTATTAGGTGAGCATGAGACACACTGATCAGATTTGTCTGTTAAATTACCACCACAATTGCCCCTTGTGGTTTCCAAGAAAGATCATTTTAAGAAAGGATTGTGGCTGGTCCGAAAATTAGTGACTTATTAGTCAAAGTTCGCCAGTGAATATGCTGTGCTTCCTCAATGGCTCTCACGCTCTCTTTCTTGCACAATTTCACTGCACTTCCCCACCTCTGCTTTTTATTTCCTTTTGAACAGACATGACGTTCTACACTTTTTCTTCCCTTCAGTACACTATAACACAGTGTTGGCATAATCTGATTGGTCCAGACCGGTTCTTTCTTCAGGAAAGCAACTGAAATGATCCCCCACCCGTCAGTGTTATCTGTTAGGTAGTCAGATCACGCAACATCAGAATGCACATAAAAACGGAGCATTGTTTTATGTCAGTGGATTGTAGTGTAATAATAGGCAATGTTCATGTTTACCGTGTAGCTTCTACACATTCTTCTTAAAGGAAGGTGTTGTTTGTCTGTGAGGAGGATTACTGAGCCGTATAAACCATTTCTCAGTTTTTCTTGCTGAACTTGTGATTTGGCTCACCCATGCTAATGTCATTGAACTGGTTTTTCCTGAATGTTTTGGCCATTTGCATGGGTACATGACATGTTGGGGCTTGAAAAGACAAAGCAACTAGGCTTTTAGTCAAAAATATAAATGTATACAGCATGTTGTGCTTAAGGCTGAGGACACATGCCTTGATAAGTCCAAGAACTTTCACTTTCAAAACATTCAAGTTGTAAAATGGCTTAAAACTTGAGCAAAAGACCAACAAAAGCTGCCCTCTGGTTCTCAGAAGAAGTAAAGCAAAAAGAAAAAAAGAAAAAAAGACTCAGTTGTAACAAGCCCCCATTCGATAAGATGTTTTACATGCAGAGCTGACTTGTGTAAGATCTCTAAAACATTAAACTGATTGTATATATTGAGTGTATAGGAGGATTTATTGGAGTGTATAGGAGGATTTATTGGAGTGTATCGGAGGACTGGTCATTGAATTTAAATGTATGTAATCTGTCTTTGAAACAGGTGTGTATATCTCAAAGTACTCTGACTGCCTTGACCTAAAGCGCTGGTACGATGGCAAGACAGGCTACATTGTTCTGCTAAAGTTGACAAAGGTATAAAAAAAAAATTTTTTAAAAAGCTGTATATGTTTTGCAAAAAGTGAAATGTCTAAATATGTAAATACATATGAGTTGCTTTTTATGCAACAGATACATTGTAATGCCCACATTATTTAAAAAAAAAAAAAACAACATTATTTTGTCAATAGGGTCGAGTGAAGGAGGTGACAGAAAACTACACACAAAACTTCACACCTCCAACTGCCGGGTTTGACTGCCATGTATCAGAGCAGCTCAGAGCAGTGTGCGCCACCACCAGCTCCTTTCTAGCATTTGAAAGGACTCAGGTGACACACAGCTCATTGTTTGTCCAATTCAGCTTTGACACGCATGCCTTTGCCAGATCTCTCAAAAGTAGAATCCAACTGTTTATTCCAAATCCAGTATTGTGTACACTAAATTTCTCGTTACTCAACATAAAGAGGATTCTCGCGTAGATGTAGATCACTAAATGCTGCTACCCACCACAGCTACGAGGACTGAACCACCCCACCCAACCCCCAAACCTGTCTCACATGTTTTAAAGTCAGAGTCTGCTCTAAATTCTCTTTAACCACAGTTGGTTTTAAGAGTGGTAGTAATAGTTAGCTGGATAAGAAATGACAGTAAATTTAAAACCGCAACACGTTGTGAGGTTTTGGTGTACCCATTTACACTAGGCTATTTTTGCCAACTCTAGAGGAACCAGTGGCTTGAGCTGATGTATTGGTGTGAATGGGAACACAGAGCAAATAATTTAGTTACTGTGCTCAGACCTAAAGACTCTTTTCTGAAATAGATAAATTAGCTAATCAAATTTGATTAAATTGATGGGAGGAAAAAATAGACAGAAAAATACAATAAGCAGGCCTTATGACTGATCTAGCACTTGTAAAATCTAAGCTATTGAATTAACAGAGACATTTTAATTAAGCCTTTAGTCAGAGTTGATAAGTTGCTTTTTTTCTCGGAATGCTGAGAATGGGGGAAAATAATATATAAAACTTTCATATTTTCAAGTTTATGCACAAATGACTGGGAAAACTAAAAATCATTCTCATAACATCATCTTTATTTAATAATGGAGTTTTATCTCAAAAATCTGTAGAACTGTTATGCATAAAAAAATTCAATGCAACGAAACTGCCATGCAGAAAAATCGATTTGTCTTGTTTCCTTGGGGAGAGAAATGTGTTGTTGCACATGTAAAATTTTTAGTATTATTGTAAAGTCTTGGTTCTTATTATTATTTATTTTTTTTAATTATTTAGCAATACTTAAAATGAGGGTTTTCTGTCTGTTAATGTGCTCTGCTTAAATAGAGCTTTGAGTTAAAATAAATGTATTTTTGTGCCTCACTAAGTTAATATTCGTTTTTCAGTATTATATGTACGAGCTGCTGGATGGAGGGGAATCGGTTGAGCCATGCCCAAGGCATGTGTACCCATTCGCCATTGTGGCTTTCTCCTACGGAAAAACTGCCATCTCCTTAGAGCTGAAAGAGAAAAGGTCAGCATGATTAGCACTACTATTCAAATAGTGTCTGAAAAATATGCAAAATGGGTTGCATCTGATCATGTAGGACATTGGTTTTCTTTAACTACAGTTGAACTGAAAACCAGGTAGTGTGGTGTGTGTTTGTGTACATACATACGTACATCACCCGATAATGTGGCAGCAGCACAGTGCATAAAACCATGGAAATACAGGTCAAGAGCTTCAGTTGGGGAATGGGGGAAAATGTCATTTCTGTGATTGAGAAACTGCTCGGTTCTTGGCATTTTCATGCTCAAGAGTTTACACAGAATGGTCCCCCCCAGCTATTGTAGCGTATCCACCTCAAGGATCTACATCTTGTGTGTTCTGAGATGCTTTTCTGCTCACCAGAGTTGTAAAGAGTGGTTATTTGAGTTATCCTAGCCTTCGTGTCAGCTTGAACCAGCCTGGCTACTCTCCTCTGACCTCTCTAATCGACAAGGTATTTCTTCCTGCAGAACTGCAGCTCACTGTTTTTTTTTTTGTTTGTTTGATTTTTTCTTATTTCATTTTGTGTAAACTCTAGAGACTGTTGTGCATGAAACTATAAAGAGATCAGCAGTTTCTTAAATACTCAAATGAGTCAGTCTGGCACCAACAACCATGCAACAGTCAAAGTCACTGAGATAACATTTTGATGAGGTCACGTTTGATGTGAACATTAACCGAAGCGCTTGACCTGTATCTTCATGATTTTCTGTATATAATTTAGAATCATAATACTGCATATTCTTTATAAAATTTTATGCAGTTTTTTTTTTTTACTGGAAAAGTAGTATTGTATTTTTGGCCTATGCACTCTTGCTCTTTTCAGATTTATAAAGATAATATGATTTAAATAAGTGACAAATTTGAAATTCGAGTGCTTTTCTGCATCTTTTTTTCACGACCCCTGCTATTCATGTAAATATTTTTGCTTATGTAAATATTTTTGCAAATGTTTAAAGGTGTTTCTTCTTTCTCCTTTCTTTTTCAGCCAAGAAAAATCATGTAAGCATTGCATTAATATTTTAACATCCTACATTATTGGAACAAATTAACAAAGAGCACTTTGCATTACATTTTATTCACCATATTCTTTGGCTTGTTGTCTGTTGTGCTTCAGTGTCTGGTATTTCATTGAAGACCTTTAATTTCAGCATTTCATTACCAGCCCTGGAGTGGCCAGCTAAAGATTGAGTCTGCTTTGTACAGCATTGCGTTGAAGTCCATCCATGGAGCAATG